>CM060839.1:40610000-41210000 GCA_030762175.1 Metallyticus violacea
GCTAATCTAAGATTGTTTCGTTTTAACCTCAAAATAAATCTAACTGGCGAACTTTCTCAAGTTAAAGCACTAACTAGAGTTTAGTAATTGTTAAACAAATCATTTCTCAGAAAACAGAAGCATAACAACTTCATCTATAAATACAATGGTAGTTATGTTTATTTTAATTTCATGTAGATAAAGTTTGTTCAATGTTTCATTTTTCATTTCCATGCAATACCAACAGAGTTGTATTCAATTGTAGGTTATGTTAGGCTAATCTTATAAGCGATATGTCCGTGCTCCTCGTGTATTTCATGAGGGAAATGATCCGTTTCTAGAACTGAACGACAAAAAATTCAAATCATGATTTCGTTTGGCAAAAGATGTCTAAGAACTTGGACCGATGTTACGTCTCCGCTTACAATCACAAACTATGCATTGATTCTCGCAACGCTACAGCAAAGTGTCTTGAGATCATTTGTTCCTATACTTCAGGTGTTTGTCTTCGACCTATTTTACACAAAAATTCTTTCCAAATAATTTTCGCGCCCTGTATTTTAAAAAAGTAGCCATAATCGGCGTCGTTCGAGCGTCATAAGTTCATTCTGAAACAAGACGTGCTATTACTTGATCTAGCTAAATATTTTTAAAAATATACATATAAATTCGCCAAAGCATAATATAATAGAACTATATATATATTGCCTTTTTGCTAGCCAAGCCAAAATATACTTTTTCTAATTTCAAATTCAAGTCTGCTTCATTATCAAACACATATTCTAATTAAAATGCATTTCAAATGCGTTGTGTATGTGTGCGAAAGACATTTAAAATGTTTAATTTATCGGTTCATCCAATTATCTAATGACCGACACAGCCTTCGCTCACGAGCAGGAACACTGTGCATTTAGATTCGGTGGTAGAAACACTAGAGTGGCGGTCTAATAACTTTTAACGCACTTAAATTGTTGCATACTTGACCATGTTACAATCTTCCTTTAGTTCGTCTAAAGTTTGTGGATGCGATTGAATCTCGATCATCTGGGAATTTTTCTCTGAACAATCTGCTCACAGCAAGAGTGAACTAGGTACGGATATATGAATCACAAACGCTTTGAAATGAAGCACTTGTTTCTTTTACTGTTCAAACGACACTGACCGAGACTAAAGATCGACGTAGCAGTTCGGTAAACTCCATCCACTTTCACCGAACGTGTAGCCTGTTTGACCTTGAGTTGTGTAGTTCTCTTCCGCCATGTCGACCAGATAATTGGTTGACGTGACATTTCACAGAGAATTTAAAGACAAAAATGAAATTTTAAGATCAAAAGCTAATTAATTATATACTCGTATTCGGGACTGTGAACGAATGATTGCAAAGAATATTATTTTCATTATATGAGACGGTAGAAGGAAATTCGTTTCTCTTGCTGCAGACAGATTGATCCAAACAGAATCTTTCCAATGTTTATTAAATGATTTGGCACACGCTGGAAATCTACAATAATTTGATATTTTAGCATCACAATTAAGCGCCAAAACATCCGACTTTCTCGGTTTATGACACCCAGTAAGAAAGCGTTAGTTTCCTAAGAACGGATCTTACTTTCTTGTTGCTTATGAAAGCTTGTTAAAACGCATGACTTAGGTAAAAGCAAACGTTAAGGTTTAATGTGGTTCACTTCGATACATTTCCGCATATTTGAAGTGTTTATTCCCCTTTGTCTTAAATAGTAGACTAATAAACCTTATGGTTGTAATTAACGTTTGAACAGTTAACATAACTTCCTGTTCCTTGAAGTAATGGAAATGTAGTATTCGTATAGAATGTAAGGAACATTTTTTTTATATAAATTGCCTTTCGTAGACTGTACCAATAAATTATTTGCATTAATTTTGTATAAGAAAACTGTGAAGTTATTTACATTCTAGTATTAGTTTTTACCTTGTTTTTTGCTTGACTTGTGCGAGACTAGTAAATTTTGTTTCCAAAAGAGTGCAGCTTTATCTCAAAGAATCAAGATAATTATTTTTACTAGTGTTTAACGCCCGTTTTTACTACTGAGGCATCACAGGCGGTGAACACTGATGATACACGAGATGAAATGATATATTGGAAAAGGATTTATTTTAAGGAAGGAAATGTTCAAGGCCTAAGTCTAGGGTATCTCCCTAGCACTTGCCATTTATGAGGACTAAGGAAAACCTAGAAGAAACCTCGGTCAGGGAGGACGGTCCTGGTGGGATTCGACTTCGGCTACCCGTGGCTGTGGAATCGAAGATAAGCAACCCCCTAGCCTTTTGTATGGCAGTAAAAATATTTGCCATGACTCAGTTTTAGCGCCATCATATGCACTAAGCAAGAACTGATGTATTGAAGTTTTTTTGGGGGGTGGGTAATTGAAATAGCTAAAACTGGAGCACTGTGCATTTAAAATGCTGTTTCATAATTAGTATGGCTTTATACTGCTTTGAATTCATGACTTTATATTGCTTTGAAGAGTTATATTTGAATCCATCAATAAAAAATACAATGAAATTCAAAGGAAAAATAAAATTTATTAGTAAATAAAAGCTAAGATAAGGTTGTAACTGTCAAGCATGTTGTTCAATATTTATTTAGTCCCAACATTGTACAATAATGGAAATGCTTAGTAAGAGAGGGTGTGATTTTATTTATCATACAAAACAGCCAGGACTAAACACAGATGGCCATGTTTAAATTGCATCAAATTGAACAGAATTTTATTTTAAAATATCTAAGTAAACCAAAGTTATAGCGCTAATGGCAGAAAGAACTTATTCACATTTGTAGTGAATAATAAAATATTGGAACAGACAACACAGTTTAAACACCTTGGCTACAATATAACGTATAAACAGAAAAAAGACAAGAGAAAATAACAAAGTTTCAGAATATATTTAAGACAATACTTATAATATAAAACATTAAGCAAGGTAATTGGCTTGACAGCTTATAAGATTATGTGTGTGCCCGGTTTAATACTTGGTTAAGTATATACAGTAGGGTCGATACCTCGCTTATCAAATATTCGCATTATAGGAAAGGAAGGCAAAACATTTAATTTCGCAGACTTTTTTGAACTACAGTGTGGAATAAATAAATTATAGATATTACATGTATTTTAAAATAAATATATCATTACAATTAGGATAACTGCTCAAAAAAATATAGAGCAGTTTTTTTAATCCAGCTCCGTTTTATCTTGCCAATGTTTCATAAGTAGAACTATTCATATTTCAAAGCAAGACTCCTACAACCACTTCTCTCACACCATATTCTCAGTAATCTTTTTTGTGGTTTCGCCTCTTAATCTTATTGAAACAAACTTTATTTTTTTAAATTTTTTATTCTTTCAATCAAACTATGGAGTAACACTTTAAAAAGCAGAAATTGTGCAAATGACAAACAATCAGAACTGAATAATTCACTGCAGCCGTTAGAAAGAACGAAGTGCGTTTTGAATTACAAACTATTCATTTCTGCAATATGTGCCGTAATGCGTTGTCATTTGTTAGCACTTGGATATTTTTTAATTGCTCGGATTATAATGTACTAAATTTATTATACTGATTACGATTACTTTCCATACCTTCGCACCCTGTGATCGTATTTTGAAATAAAACTCATTTTTACGAAACAAATATTATGAACCATACATTATTTTATTGAAGACAAATGACTACGCAATTTACTAATTCACAATGGATCAGAAAGTATTCTATTACTTCTTTTCTACGCAATAAAGCAGTATTTGAGAGAAGGAAAATTGTTACCACAAAGTGTCGAGTTCATTGATATGCACATGCCCGCACACGCATGCATAGCCGCATCTGTGAGTTACGGTCTTACACCAGCATTCATCTCGCCTAGCTCCATATGGCGGGAATAACAAAGAACAACTTTTTCGCAGGAAGGAGGGACTAACGAGATACAAGGCATTGCGGCAAGGTCTTTCAGAGAACGTGTGGGTTGACGATGGTGACGACGGCTTATTTATTGTTGTCCGTTTTGAAACCGAGCATTGAAAAGAGCCGCCAAATGCAAAACGCTTTCCCTTACCAAGTGTTACCAGATGGCCATGGTGATTATCGTGTATGTGTGCCCCTACGCAAATTCAAGACGGCTCGTATGTCCCTGAAGCTCTACAAATGGAGATATTACATTTGCGACTTCTTGATTACCCTTCCACTTTTCAATACAGGTCTCTCAAGTGCACTTCACCAGAAACCTGTCATCATGCAGAAAGTATGTCTGCAGCTGTAGCTTACAAGAAAAGAGGAAGAGTTGCAGTTTGATGTATTAATATCGTTTTTACTGTTACAAAACCTTTTAAAATAAATATAATAGAAAAAAGGAAGTTTCTTTTTTCAGTTTTCTTACTGCAATGTTTGCACAGCGGAAAATGAAATCATCTTTCGACAATATTATAAATATGAGAGCAAATCGAAAAGTCTTTATCAGTATTTTTATTCCATCAAAATAATACACATGCAGGGAAGTCTATATACAGGAATAGTTTAAGTACCTTTAAATATTTTTCCGCCTCGTTACCGCAGCAGTTCAGGCATTTGTCCTACCGCACAATAGTTTGGAGATGCCACCGTTGTAGAATTCACCGATTGATAGCGGTTCCAACATTTCCTTCGACGTTGGATACGAACCGCTGTTCTACCAGTGAACCGAACACGTAGTAATCAATGCAAAACGAGGTCTGGACTATACGGTGCATGCTCTATAATCTCCATTACGAGTGACTGATGTCTGGCAGTGATCCTGGTTGCCACATAATGCCTGTGTTTCATGGAGGAGAACAGCATTGTTCAAGGGAACCCCTTGGTGCTGATAAAAGAGAGTGTGCCACAGTAACTGTCAGCGTTGATAGTGTCACCTCGTGACATGAAATTCAGATGGAGTGATCCTCGACGATCCCAGAAGAATTTCTCGACTGATGGAGTTCGGCGTAATTTCTTCGTGACAGGCGAACCCGGATATTTCCACACCATACTCTGCTACTTTTGCTCTGAAGTGAAATGCAATACCCATGTTTCACCTCCAGTGACAATGAGATCCAGGGACCTTTCTCTTTCATTGGAGTAACGCTACAAAGGTGTCAGGTCATCCATAAGCTTAGACATACAGCGACATAAAACCTTTGCGATACCCCAAACAATCGTGAATAATATCTAAGTACTACCATAAGAAATGGAAAGCTCCGTGGAAATGATACACTCCGATCTGCTATCCCGTGCATCCACGTAGGTAATGCTTTTCGGTATGAAGGAACACACCCAGGCCGCTCATTGTCATTAAGACCTTCTCGTCCATTATTTAACTACAACACCACCATCGCACACTCTCAAAGAGAGACACTTTCTCATTATATATATATATATATATATATATATATATATATATATATAATGAGAATACATGAATACAATAATCAAATAAATTATGTGAAATGGTAATAAAATTGATAATTGATAAAGGAACGATATCCAAGTGGCAAATTTTCCACACTGGTTACCACTTCGATTACTGAAAGCATACCGCTGTATTAAGTTCAAATATCTATACTAAATTAAAACTTTTCAAACAACCTAAAAGGCTCAAGAAAAACTGACAGTTAAACATTGCATGATATGGATTAAGATGAGCCCTATTAGTTATAATATTCAACAACTTTTAAAATTATTTTAAGCAATTTGATCCTTTCGCACTAAAACTCCTTAGTTAATTAAAGATAGAAACCAACCTGACTCACAGGCAATTTTTATTGTTCTCCTGTTTATTAAAAACATGGTTTCTCCATTAACACGAAATCAACCATATGTAGGTTGTTAAAAATAAAGAATGGAAGAAACCAAAAGCTGAAGGTGATGTTATGTTTCCAAAGTGGGGATATACACCACAAAAGCATATAGCTGGTTTGTTAAGCAATTCAAGGAAAAAAACAACGATGAAAACAATTTATGAGTTCTCGTAGATAGATAAAAACAGTTTATTTAGACTGTGAAGGCAATAACTGTGATAAATTATACTTTAGGTGTGTATGTTTGTTATTTGAAAATTTAAGATTACATCTCTAAAGACCAAACATTTTTGGAAAAACATAAACGAACACATAATTTATTCAGATAAATATGACAACAATAATAATAATAATAATAATAATAATAATAATAATAATAATAATATATTTAAATTCTAAATTTAAGAAAAGTAATTTCTATGTAATAAAATTGTATTTATAAAATTGAATAATCGTTGCAGCGTAATAATAATATAACAGCGTTAGGAAAAAAAATTAATTAATAAACATTCAATTTATCAACATTTTAATAATTATTATATGTGGGATATCCCGCTTTTGCCCTTTTTAGGTTATAAAAATATGCTCACCCTAACCCAAAGCAGGAATATTGGAAGCTTTATCCTATTATAAGAACTTTTCTTTGGTCTAAAACCTGTAAATCATTATTATTTTTGTGTCCTGGGATGATTATTAACAATGTATGAAAATTTCAGGATATTAGGATTATAGAAATACTTACCTATATAATATTATTCCATTACACCATTTTACTGATAATTATTTTTCTAACTAAAATTAATAAATTTGTTCATTTATTTTCACATCGAAATTTGTAATAATTATTATATATTACATCAGGCTAGAATTTTTAATAGTGTTTGAAGCCTAATTTTACTGCTAAGGTATTATAGGCGCTGGACACTGATGATACATGAGATGATATGATAAATTGGGAAATTATTTTTTTAAGGAAGGTCTAGGATACTTCACCGGCATTTGCCATTTATGAGAAACGAGGAAAACCTGAAAAAGATCTATCAGGGAAGACGGTTGTGGCGGGAATAGAAATCCGAACATCCCGCTCATGAGTCCATGCTTAACAACCTCGGCTAACTGTGGCAGTGAGATCGAAACTGATAATTATTTGTTTCTTATTTTAATTAATAACTTTGAGGAAAATTACTCTTTAATAAATAGATGACTTTTAATAATTTGTATTAATCATGAAATAAGAACTAGCAAATAGTATTTTTGGATATAAAAAATAAAGTTGACATTTATTAAGTTTAAAACATTCATTACTTTTGTACACTTTTTGCCTCTTCAGCCTATACTTTATTAATATTTTGAGTTTAGCTCTTCTATTTACTTTATATCTATATTTTTGTAAGGAGTATGAAGTAGTTAGAAGGAATTTACTTTTGATAAGTTTTGATATCTGAAATACTCTTTTATATTGGATTCTTTATAAGGAGATATGTATAATTATGAAATTAATAACAACTTAGCAGATGCAAAAACTTATAATTTAATAAATTCTATATTTAGTACCACGATATTAACATGACATATTAATCGATTTCTTATAATATTTCTATATATACGAGAGACAGTTAATGAATAAAGAAATGTTTTCACTTTATGGAGAGGGGTTTTGGACAAATAATTTAATGAAGGAATCTAAGATTAGAGAACATAAAATGTCCAAGTTGTGAACTGTTATCATAATGCAAATTCATACTAAGCTAAATAGCCTTAAAATTTGCATTAGAATGGCTTCACTCTCTTTAATAACCGAAGTAAACGTAGTTGTTATTAACAAACGAACAAAGGTTTCAATTTTGTGTTAAAATATTCAGCAACTTTTCTAGTTAAACATACGATTGCATCTCACTCCGTTGCTGTGTTAATGGGAATTCAGATGTTAGAAGTTAAGTTGCAACACTCGTTGAACTTCTGGTTGTCTAGTGATAAGAATATTTGCCTCAGAGACCCAAGGTGGAGAGTTCATGGATTTTTAGGGTGTAAGAATCCTAAATACGGCTTCTTTGGAAGGAAAGTAAAGCCATTGATTCCATGTGTACATTTACAGCACGTAAAAGAACCTCGAGTATAAAATAAGAACAATATGAGCAAAATTAATCGGCCATTCATGCAATGAATGGAATGGGATACTTATTTGTTTTTACTATTGAGGTACCACAAAATGATTGGAAAAGGAAATTTTTTTAAGAAACGTTTCAGATCTAGTTTTATGCTACTTCCCCAACATTTGCATTTATGAGAACTAAGGAAAATCTGGGAAAACCTCAATCTGGTAGAACGGTTTGGGGGGAACAGAACCTCAGAACTCTGGCTCCAAGAGTCAGTGAATTAAGGACTTCGGCTACCCATGCAAGTGAATCGGACGTTAATGACAAAAGTTGCTAAAGAGCGTCCTTACATAAGCCTAATAATAATAATAATAATAATAATAATAATAATAATAATAATAACCGTTCCTTCAACAGTTATTTCTTTTATGACCAAAGAGAGATACAAGACAAAATAACTCGTCAAATTAATAAGCCATCGCCTGTACGGTCTAGTGGTAGCATTTGCGACTATTAATCCGGAGGTTCTGGGTTCTATTTCCGTCTGTCTGGGTCAAGCTATCTGGGTAAAGTTTTTCTGGAGTTTTCCTTACCCTGAGAAGGTGAATACCAAACAGCGTTAAGGCGTCAAGAACTCCTAGGTCTTTTGAGCCATCATTAATAATTTAATTTCATTCATAGGTACAGACTTACAGCTATAGCATTCACGTTTAACCTACAGACGTTGCCAGAACTCCAATACAGTCAAAGGGACTTAAACAATACAGTAAAATATGTTAATAATAATTAAAAAATGTAAGAAATGAAGCCTTGTTACAGTATTTTTATCTTATGTGCAAGCAAAAGGTTGTGCTGTTAACAGCTGCTGAGATCTACAGAGAAAGATTCCCTAATAGAAGCCGTCCGCATCTTACTATGTCCAACATGTTTACAGGTGTTTACCTGATCTGGGAATAAAATCAGTGGCTTGCCAACCCAATTGAAACTTTAAGCCCTAACACGTAAGTATGAAACCTTTGACCCTGAATTCCTCGTATCAAATTGCTCGTTTAAAACCCTTCTATATAAAGTGCAAATACTTTGGTGTTGTCCATTAGCATCCTATATATATTGGGACTGAAATTGCGTTAAAATTATTTATAAATGTATTCTCAATAATCATTCTATTATAAAAGCTCTGGGGAAGCAACGAAAAGGGAGAATACTTGATTATGGCAAAGTAGAATTTTCAGCATTCACCTCTAGGGTATTTAAAATCTAGATACAAAGAAGAATGTTTAAAAATACACAAATCAAGGAATTTTATAAAGTTTCAAAGAAGAGTCCCTACAATAAAATGCAAAAAGACATGAAAGGCGGTTAATTTAAGGCGGGAAAATGCTTTGGGAGTAGTTTTATGATGAACTCAGGTGTTATTGGCTATATGTTGTCTTATTAAATGTGTAAAATTCATTAAATTTTTACACATATATCCCTAAAACGTTTATATTACATGAGAATATGGAAGATAATCATTTCTTGTTACGTTAAGCACATTTTCTTTAAATTTTGTTTTAGTTGGTGGTATGAGGTTTTTAATATAGTCACTGATATTTTATAGGTTTTTAAATATAATTTTTTACTGAAAGGAGCTTAATATTTAAACAATTCCGGATGAGCAGCATAAAGTGATAAACTAATGTAAACTTAAATTATTATGCGGTATTGCAAGAACGAGATCAAGCCTTGAAGAAAACAAATGCTCCCAATAGAGCGGTCTATAGCTTCTAATTAACGGATGTTAAAAAAAAAAGGTAAAAGGTCAAGACACCGTTGTTTTGAAGATAGATAACAACAGATAAAGGGGATGGGCTTTTAAGAAGTTTTAATTGCACACTTCCCCAGGCACACCCCCTACTGTGCGGAAGGTGTTATAGACACGTAGCAGCGGGAAAACAATGGCTACGGTCTTGTTAATGACTTCCTTAATACCTGCTGGTTACACTGAATAGTTTTTTTTTCTTCCGACGTTTAGATTGTGTTTAATATGAGTAAAAAATGTTAGTTTGAACTAAACCGCCATAAAATATGCTGCTTTAAATCGTTATGCAACGTTCTAGTGGTTTCTGTGGTAGTAACTCAGAAGTTAGATATAAACCTCTCTTATTTCCTTTATTAACTAGCACTTCATATTTTGACCATACAGGTGGCAAATCTATATTACTTTTGAGATTCATTAATTACAAGTTTTGTTCTCATAGCTATTTCTGTTTAAGGTTAATCAAAATGTTCCTCTCCCCGTTTATGTTAAATTTAGAAAACTCAATACCCCTGCCTAGGAAACTATTAAATATGGCTAATTTTTGCATAATGTACTTTGAAACAGATTTTTGTTGGGTGATAAAAAAGAAGTTGTGTTGAATAGTAATCAAGTTACACGTTTTAAAATGATGCAAATTTTTGTTTAAAATGTGTATTTTATTTTTAAAAATTAATTGTGCTTAGTATTTTTTAATTTTTTCATTAAACTAGTTAATACTACATTAAAATAGTAGGTAAAATGTCAAGTATTTATGCTTTAAAGTTTTTGTCTTATTGCAGCATTTGTAACAAAAGTGAAAATTTTCGGAAATTGTAATTAAAATTACATCACATTTGTAGAATAATTAGAATATCAAAACCTTACAGGCTGATAGTTCTCCATTTGTTCCTCTTGTATTCTCATTCTTTTTATTCTTATTTCTTTTTATTTGTATTCTCTTTTTTATTTTACTTATTTGTTTACTGTATTTAAATATATATCGTCTCTAGAGCTGATATTTACAAAATTATTGATGTTTAGCTGAGTGAATTTTCGATAAGTGCATAAAAAGAATTTATATACAATAATAGTTTTAAAAATCAAACAATTATAATTACTGTTACCACTTTAATACATTTAACACAATAAGCTGGAAAGTTAAAATATTCAAATGATGGGAAAATGTTATAAAGTTAAAAATCATTTGAACTCCCATCAGAACGAACTAGATACTCTTTATTCCCATCTATCTCGCAGTCGATAGGAATGAATGTATTAATTTAGTTTTTGTATTCGTATGTTTACGTAGAAAATTGCTTTAAATACCCCTACGTGCGAAAAACGGCACGCATTTTGAAATTTGCTGTGTACAATTTCATCCCCCAGATTCGTAGCTAACAAGTATTGCTTTCAAATTATGATAATATGAATATCTAATACGCTTTTGTAATCCAGCTAATGTATTTATACCTACTTGGTTATTTACTTAAGGATATGAAACCTTTGTATTCCTGATAAACGTCCCTCCCTTAGAATAAATATAAAATTAAACATTTTGATAAATGCTATTGCACATGAAGCATATTGAAAGGGATAGTGGTCAAAAAATAAAATTGCACAAAACATAGAAGTTGCTATTTCGTTTGTGGTAATAAAACTTAAAATTAAAAACATTAATTAAAGAGTAAGATTTAGATATACAGACAGTCAAGAGATATGAAGAGGATTTTGCAAATATGATAAACATATTTGTTGAAGTGAAAGAACAAATGTAAATGTTAACTCTTATGAACAATAAAAGCTACATTGTCGAGAAAAGTATATTTGAATTGTTTTAGAAACATTATTAATAAAACGAATTTGATTAATAACTATAAGATAGCATAACATTAAAATTAGATAAATATTATCAGCAATATTTTAGGCTTTAAATATTTTATATCAAAATTTATTCCTATATTGCAAATCGCACGTTTTTAGTCGACTTATATAGTTCGAACGTTTACCTTTCTCTCCCTAAAAGCATGACATTATTGGGGTTCCTTCAGTTTCAAATTATACTTATTATATTGTACAAAACTGTACGATACATGAGTTAACAACCAACACTTGTTTCTTTGTTGGTAGAGATATGCTTTTGTATAAAAAGTAAATATTAAGATGACTATTTCACTCATGTGACGTATCATAAAATTGACCAATGAAACGAAACAAAATGTTGAATTCTGACCAACCACAACCGGATTACGGAGTGAAATTATCAAATCCGTTTTATCACGCGATGTGCATTTGTCTTGTGTAGCCAACTCTGTACCTCTACTGCATAATTGCTAAACCCGCATCACTGACCAGTTTTGCTAGGGGCCGTAGGGAGCTATTGATAACAACAAAAGCATGGACAATCGACAATCTTAATGCAAAATGGAGAGATATTCAAAGGTTTTGGTAATTTGTCAAAGGTGGAGATTGATCTTATCATTGGGAATTCCAAGCCACTGAATACAAAGAAAAATAGAATCACTGTATGTTTTCTTTTTTTTTTTTTTTCCGTACTTGGTATTAGAAAATCGAACGGTAGCGATTGTAGACTTTTGTCCATTTCAGTCTCACGGTTTCTGAATAGAATAGATACTCATAAGTATAACATTTTATACAAGTGTTAATATTCTGCGCGCGAATTTCAAATACAGATAACTTTTATTATTATTCTATTCATGAAATAGTCCTAAACCAGTATTTTGCTCTTTCCTATTGATATTACTGACAATTAACATTCCTCTGTCACAAGATATCATGAAAATGATAAGTACAAATATATAATTATTACAATTTTGTAAGCCAAATTTAGAGGAATTATATTTAAACTCTTGTTTTATTCGTGAAAAAGTCCTAATAAATATCACTCACTACGTTCGTGAATTTATCGGTATTCTCAAACCGTCTGGTGAGATTACTTGTGATATAACTTTTCCTATAATTGAAAAATTATTTTTGTACTCTAAGGTGTAGGTTTTCATACATTATACACCCTATTTCACAGATATTACACGGACGCTTAGAAAAATCCAATATGAGTGTAAATCTTTGTTGTGTCGTTTATCATATTATTCCTGTTACTTAGCAATTATGTACTGCCTCACCTGCCTTTGAGGGTCACTGCTCTAGCCGTTTGTTTTGACAACTATTTTTGTTATTTATTTTTATAAATTATTTGAGAGTGCGAGAATATCTTTGTTCCCTTCTCGAATCTGCCCATTTCAGGAGAGTCAGAGCCTAAGTAACAGGGACCGACAACATCTTGAAGAATGATCTAGTGGCCTTGATAAAACTTAGAATTCAGTCTTAGCAGGCCTGCACTGTTTGAGAATACCTATGTACTTCAGTCTTGCTCAAAGGCGACCGTACGCTTCAGTAGAGGCACCTCTGGCAGGAAGGGATAAGAAATGCCGGGAGGCTAGACTCAGGAACAATGAAGGGTCCCTGTAATTGTTTCCATGTAAAACACCCAGACGCCAGCGAACTCTCTCCCTTTCCAAGAAGTTTATTTCCAAACCAGACACGAGAAGAAACCTTTCCAAAGCTCAAGCTACCGTCACACCACACCAACCCACCTTGTCTGGCACTTTTGACTATATAACAGAATCAAATGAATTAAACGAAAATTCGTGATAAGAAAAGATCCATTCCAGCATTCGCTTAAGTGACATGGTAAAACCACGAAAAAAGCCAATGTCAGAATGATCAGGGAAAGAATATGAACCCGGGACCTCCCGAATGCGAAGTACAAGCATTGCTCGGTTTAGAAGGCTTTGCTGTGCAAATGGGAACATCATCTGTTTATTATTTTTTGTGATCGTTATTATGTGCTAACATCGTACTGTTATGTTAACAGTTTTTAATGTTGCTTATATTTAAAACTCTTCACAATTAATGTTGCGGCATTAATAGATCTTTAAAAAAGTCCGTTGCGCAGGAACTGCATAAACTAAGCGAATTGCTCAGCAAGTAGAATAACTTCAAAAAATGAACATAAAATCCATACTATGGCATTATTAATTAATGAAATAAGTTATGGCATTATCATGTGATTTTAATATGACAAACTCTAAAGCTAACTAATAAAAGATAAACTGAACTCTAATACATTACTTAACTAAGTTGGTTGCTTTTTTTTTTTACCCCCTTCAAAATCACTTGAAAATAAATGTATATAGTGAAATTACTCTAATTTTTAAAAATAAAAAGAAAAAAAACATAATTCTTGCATTGTATATTTTTGATCTACATTTTAAAATAATAATGATTATTATTATTATTATTATTATTATTGTTGTTGTTGTTGAGATTAAACCACAAAAATTAACGGTTCACTATTAAGTAAATGCAATATATAATCACTGACACATAAAGATACATTGTGGCCAATTTTAAACATTTTTAAATGTAAACATTTATGAACTGAGCCCTTACATAAGCTTCACATTCACTAAAATAGGGAGAGATAACAAAAAATTTCCACTTATCTCGGTGCATCTAAGAAGTAGTTTATATGTGTTAATAAAACAAAAATATGTTACTATTTAAAACAGTTATAATTAAATAATAAAATATACACATTGAACAATGTACAATCGAAATTTCCATCGATTTTCAGTGACTTTGAAACATAATTCATATGCTGTTATAATAAAGCCAAATAACGCAAACGTTTTCTGAAGGTTTTACAGAGCGCTCTCAAATTCAAATATAATTCTCTCATACATATTAGATTAATATTTCACAGTTGATATCTTCACTGTTTTGTTAAATATAAAACATATGCATCGTTATAAGCACAGTTATATGCTGAGTGAATTAGTCTATTTATTTTGAAACAACTGAGAGAAGATTAATCGCTAGAGAGATTTTTAAATTTCGGTTTTCTGGTATATCCCTTACTCCTGATGGTTGGATTTCTTTAATTTTCATAAGTATTTTTATCATTTTATTAAATGGTATATGCCGAGTTTTGTTGTGAAACAAAAAATATTAGTGCCGTTAGAGCGATTTTTAAATTTTGGATTTCAGGTAAAACAACACTCTAATAGCCAGATTTCCTTGATTTTCATAAACTACTTTTTTAATGTTATTTAAATTGTATCTACCGAGTTCCGTTTGGAAAAATAAAATATTGGGGGGCGATTTTTAAATTTTGGGTTTCAGGTAATCCCCCACTCCAAATAGTCTGATTTGACTAATTTTCTGAATCTACTTTTCTATTTAATTCAATGGCATATACCAAGTTTAGCTGAGAAAAAACAAAAGTTGCGGTTATTAGGGAGTTTTTTTTTTTTTTTAATTTTTGCTTTAGGTTAATCTCCACCCCAATTCTTCAGTTCAATTTTGATACTTAACGAACTCCATGAATAGCTTGTTAATTGATGATTATATGCTAATTTTTGTTGAAAAAAAACAAAAAAACAAAAATTGTGACCGCTAGAGGGATAACAGACTATAATGTATGCATGTACTATATACAAATTTTGTCATTGTAATTTTTAGTGCCTGTATGTAGAATTGATGGAGATTTTACGAATATGCTCAAAAATGTTTTCATAGGTAAACCGCAATAGGTTACATTCCTTTGGAATTCGCTAAACAGTGTAATGTTGATTAACCTTTCAAGACAATAGCTCTTGGTGTTGAAATCAAAGTTGATAAGGTATCTAAGATCATGACAGACGTTATTTCTTATACTAATTTTTTTTTAAATGAAAGATTATAATAATTAAACGGTAGTATTACTTAAAACTAGGATTGAATTTAATTTTGTAAAACACCTAACTGAACTTTAATCTCTTGAAAAGTAATTAGAGGCATAGCTTAGTTGGTCCTTTAGGGTCTCTGTTGACTGCTCCTTGTCTCACAAACTCACAGTTCCCACTTGTTACCCTGATGCAAGTCATACGCACATACTATCAGCTCCTCGAGTCGTTACCGCCTTTACATGGGATCGAAACGCACATAAACACACGCATGCACACACGGAGGAGGGGAAGTACATTTTCCGGCACAATTAACCTTGGTGTCGATGCGGCGAAACATCTGACTGTTGTTACAACAGGAAAACAAACCGGTTGTGAGCCTTGTTAGTTTCTTCTCTCTATCTTCGTTTCCTACTCCACTGACACATGATATACAGGGTGTAACACGTTCATAATTTCAATATTGTCTAAACGGAATTGTTATAAAGATGATATATGACAGATTTCTGAAGTTTTAAAAATATTGCAGCTATTCTCAAAAACTTTCCTTTACTGCAAGGCCCCTTTAAAGGTCTTTCAAAGTGTAAAAGTCTATATTGCCTTTACATACATAATACATTTTTTAAAAAATTGTTACTCAATAATTTACAAAATCTAATAATAAATACAAACTACTAAATGCACAAATTTACAATATTGACCTTTCTATTATGACGCCGGGGTGATATTATATTAAAAAATAAACAAAACTCACAATATATTAATATTAATAACAAGAAAAACGCACAACGCGTTTTCCAACAAAAGAATTTATTACTTATTTTGGATACATAAATGCAGAGAATATTTTTATACAAAGTTAGTTATTACTAAAGGCATCAATATTTTTCATTGTCTTCTTTGATAGTTTGGGAAAATCTGCGGTAGGCGAGCCCAGTTCGGTGTTGAAAGATACAGGCCGGCCTGCTGCAAATTTTCGACTTATATAGCTTAAAGGTGCCTTTGGAACAAATAGCTGCCTTCAGTTTGATTCTAATAGCAAATTTACCAATTTTGTTTGTTGTTGTTTTTGATAATTAATTAATTTATATATACACACATTCTTTTTTTATTTGTTTATTTACAGACGCTCTTTAACATCTCAGGTCATCAGGGTCCCATTCAACTCAGGGCGTGAAACGGCCGACAAATTTTGCTCAGTGGCCTCTCTTTCAGGCTTGAGGATCTTTATCGTGCCGTAAATGTACGACACGGGACCCACGGCTTTACTTCCCTTCCGAAGGAAGCCATACTTTTACGCCCGAAAAAATCCATCGATCCTGGCCGGGTTCGAAACCGCGTTCTTGGGTGTAGGAGGCAAGCATGGTAACCACTACACCAACAGGACCGACTCATTCAAGGATACATGCGTTAGGAGCACTCTGTGCTTTATGAATCTCGGGAGTTCCCAGATCACACTTTGAAAACTTCTGGTATATTGGTACTATAACGAGAAATAAAAATTATGAGGAAGAATACAATTAGAAATAAGGCTCACGTTAAGTAAGTAACAGAAGTTAAACAAAGATTATCGACTTACAATTGGCACGCGTAGATATTCCGCTCTAAATCGTACCAACCTTTTCACTATTAATCTGACATTCTCGGAGTCATCCAGTCCAACTCTCCCGGATTTTTTTAATGGTGTTTAAAGCCCGTTTTTAATACTGAGGCATCACAGGCGGTGGACACTGATGATACATGAAATGAAATTATACTTATATATTTTTTTTAAGGAAAGAAACGTTCCAGGCTTAAGCTTAGGGTACCTCCCCGGCCTTTGCCATTTATGAGGACTGAGGAAAAACTGGGGAAAAAAAAAACCTACTCAGGGAGGAAGGTTCTGGTGGGAACCGAACCCCAGATCTCCCGCCCCTTAACGCCCGTGCGGGTAACT
This sequence comes from Metallyticus violacea, assembly GCA_030762175.1. NCBI lineage: Eukaryota > Metazoa > Arthropoda > Insecta > Mantodea > Metallyticidae > Metallyticus > Metallyticus violacea. The sequence goes on from CM060839.1 coordinate 40,627,376, forward strand.
CCCAGGTTACAGTTATAATCGAGAAGATTATCACCGCTCCGGAGCAAGAGAGTAATTCACATGTTTGGAGAACTTCCGTCCCAAGTAAATAATTAGTTTCAGTATTCCCTAGTTTCAAAACGTTTGTGTTGTTCGAAATTTAACAGCATTAATATTTCAAGAAGAATGAACCATTTTCCTGTTGCAAGTTCTGGTAGACTGCTATCTGAGTATTTCGGACAAAGGACTTGGCTGTTCAGGACACTGGAATGGATATAAGACTCTGCAGGGGTCCAGGAGGAATTACTCGTCATCTCGACATTTCCACCATATCTGTTATCTGCCAAGTAATCTTCTCCCTAGAGGTCAATTGTCAGGGGTCAAACGATGGGGGAGAGTACCCTGGGAGAGATAGCTGCACCCTCCATGCTCTTGCACTGTGTGACTCAAGAAATGCTTCACACTTAACAGTTCTGTTACTCGTTGATAACTTTTATTCCCGTTCTAGCTCATGTCAGCTCGTTCCTTTCCATTTCTTACTTTTATTTTAGCTGTTTCTCCAACCTGCCTGATTTCTTTGCCCAATTTTCCTTTGGTATATCTTCATTACGTCGCTGTTTTCTCTTTCTACTGCTTCCTCATGTTCCATTTGGTCATAAACATTACTAATTCTTGCCCTTTCACTTTCTGTTTGTTCTTCCATACTTAAACATTTTTTCTTTCCTTTCCTTCACATAGATATGAGTTTTGCTTACTGTCGATACGGTCGATACAAAAGAGATAATATATTTCTATACAATTGCAAAAATGCCTACCATTTTATCAACTGAAAGTCACGTGGGGGATTTTGATTATGCCACATATTTATAGTTCTAAAAGTAGTGAAGCAATTTAAATGAAAGTTGGTATACCTATAACTTAACAACAATGCAATCACAATAAATGTTTCAGAAAAATCCATACATAAACATGTAATTTGAAAATTTACTCCCAGTGTCCCTTATTTTTTATAATTTCAGATGTGTTTGTTTGAGATATAAATACTTTGAAAATAATGAAATAGAATTCTATTTGATGAAAACATGAAAGTGTCAAGGCTAAACATATGTAACTATCGATTATAGAGTATTCAGAAAAGTTTGTATCGAGCAAACTTTAGTTCTTCTATTCTGTTCTTCCTATCACTTCTGTTCTGAATTTCTAATTGCTGCCTCTTTTATTCATGTTCCACTTTATTCTATTTTAAGTTTCTACTTTAGTTCACTATAGCATTTTTTCTATTAATATTAATGACTTTTGTCCTTCTTTAGTGTTCTTCCACAGTTCATATTTTCCCTTCACTACTCTGTAATAAGTTAGACCTCATCCTTCCATTTTTTCTCTTCACCTTCTGTTGTCTATCGCAATCTCACCCTACCCCTCTTTTTCGAGTGTTCCCTTTGTGTTATATAAAACAAATTTCAAAAATGGGTATCCTATTTCGCCAAAGCAATTCAGTAAAAGTTTGTTCTGTTCTCTTATTTTAAATTAAAAACAAACAAAAAATCCCTAAAAAGCAATGGTGCAAATTTATCATATTATAAATAAAACAACTCTCCAGTAACCAGGAATGTAAATCTAGCAAATAATGCAGCAGTGTATTTTACGTTGTATATCGGAAATTTATAAAGCTATCAATATGAAAATTTTATGAGATATTAGGAATACTTGGTTAAGGATGCTCTGTGAATTTTAATTTTCTAATGCACATAAAAGTGTTTATAAACAGAAATATCTTATTTTTCAATGACCTAAAATTATGCATTTTTCTCAGGATTAGCTGGTCCTATCTTGTTGACAATTTGTACACACATAATGTATGAAAATGTAAAGTGTGGTAACCAGAAGTATTTAAATATCACTATTAGTTGATTAAAATCAAATACTAATAACTATTTTAAATATTTGTTTTTTTTCATAATTTGAAAATTGTTTTCTTTTCAAACAACTAGCATAGATATATTATTTTATTTTCCATGATAGCATGTTGTCTGCAGTTTAAGTGAAAAATCATTCCAATTCCAACAACAGTTTATAAGAAAACGTATGCTTATGTAACAAGATTTTTTTTTTGTTTAAACGTTTTAAGAAACTTTTTGTGTGCATTAGAAAATTAAAACTTACAGCGCATCTTTGGTTAAGTTTTCTTAACATCTCCTAAAATGTTTATATTGATAGCTTTATACATTTCTGAGATACAGTGTAAAATGCATACTGCTGCATTATTTGCTAGATTTACACTTCCTGGTTATCTTAAATATGAAGAAACGGACAGAATTGTCCGAACATTGCTCTAGATTTACCAAAAGCAGACATTGTTTAAACTAGGAAGGAGGCTAGAAAACCAGCGCAAGATAAGTAACAAAGGCACTTTCATGTCAAGAGGCCATAAAACATCAAGGTGAATGCACTAAGTACAACGAAGAGGACGGTCCTACAAAACTCTTACTCTTCATGGACAATGCACTTCTGCGGCTAAAATACAGAAATGATAGTTACACATGCCTGATGTATTTTACACTGCCCACCCACACTGTTGTGACAGCATTTTTAAAAACTATAATAGCTTGGACATGACATTAAGAAACCGGAAAATTTCAAAAGCTGAACTTTCGTTCAATTGTTTTACAATGTTCTTTCGTGTCGCATTTCAAAAAGGCACCTGCGGATAAGACAAAAAATGGAATAACGCCTAAACGAATATCTGTTAATATGAAGGGAAAAACGTCAATAGTAACAATTAATAAAAAATTAAAAAACACATTGTGTATTTCAGAAGTAAATGACGAAATGTGTCTTTTTGTATAGGATAGGCTAAGGCATATAATGTCGAAATTAATTAATGAAAAATCTAATTTATATTAAAATATACTAGGAAAATGACTCTGCAAAGTTCAATAATTTTTCTCCAGTTAATGTAAGTGATAATTACCTTACATTATATGCAATATTAAAAAAATTAATGTATCATGACTCACCTTAAACTGTTTGTATTCATGCTCAATATTCCAGCCTTTTTTCTGTGCATGTACATCAGTCACTCTTGAAATGAATGGCGCTTCATTGAACGTTTTACCATCCCTTTCTCTTCAGTTAACAGTTACCTAGAAAAAGGACAAAAGGTTACCAACTTATACAGCCCACGGTCCCACATAAACTAAAGTACAATTACGGGAGATTAAGAATAAGTTTTGGAAAATAATTAACCTAGAAAATGGTAAATTAATTACATAATTGTTACCACAACGGAACCAGAAATAGCGAAATGGACTTTCTGTTGGGCTTCAGGTTCCATAACAGCCCAGAAGAGGACGGACATAATCAAATGGACTAGTTACACAGCAACGAAATCCATTTTACCTCTTGTGCTTTATTGCACAAGTAAAAGATTAACATTTACGAATTTAAATGGCATTATCACACACCAGTATTATAATGGAATACTAATAATAATAAAATAAATATTGATTTTATAATGAATTATTCTGAAGTCACTGCTTTCTTTAAATATATTTATGACATCATTATATCGATGGACATTATTTAGTTCATTTATCTATTATTATTGCTTTGGTGTAGATGGATATACCGGATGACATTTTAGCCCAAGCTGAAAAGACCTGAATTTTCATTACCGAGAAATATTTGTGATACTTAGCAGAAAGAATGCGACAGATTCCTTAATTGGATAAACAGTAAAAATAACAAGGAATTTCAAAAATGTAATATTAGCATATATTTCAGAACAGGTTAGTATTATCAAATTATATTAATTCATTGATAACTAATGTTAAAACTTCTATGTTGCATTTTCCCCTTTCACATTCATATGTACACCAATAAGGAATTTTATTAATGTTTTCAATAATACGTAAACTGATTCGTTAATATTATCGCAACATAATATTCAGTTGGTATTAGCGACTTAGCATGAAAACATTTAATGACAAAATTGTTACTATGGTAATCCCATGCAACTAGTGGCATAATGTAGTGTTTTATCAACGATTTTGACCAACAATAAAATTTTTTTATAAATCTATTATACAAAGTATTCTGTTTAGTTGTTGCAAGAAAAACTATGTTATTTGTTTATTAATGTATATATATAGTAAACTTTAATATTTCTGTTAGTGTATTTTAATAATGCCCTTGGATCCATAGACTGTTCACTATAAGTAATATTGAAATATGTCTGCTCTAAGAATAAAGTTGCGAAAAAACTATTGAAATCTTCAACTTATTTCAAATTGACTGCTGAAAGGAACAACAAGAGAAAGAAGTTTATCTTCTCATACAACGAAACAATGGGCCATCCAACATAAAAAAAAAATGATCAAATACTTCCAAGCAATCAGAACTAAATTTCAATTTTTGAGGGGGAAAAAATGTAACTATCTGAAGAAATACATACACACACAATTTTTTTTATTTTAAATGCTTTCCCGTTTAGACATATGCTTAAAGTTCATGCATCTTTATGAAAGAAAACTGTGAAAATATTATGTAACAAATAAAATGTTGAGTTTAGACCTAAAGTTTAATGAAAGGATGTTTCCACAAGATGCTTCAATTTTCACCACACCGCCAAGTTTAGCCGAAATCGTTAAGGCGCGGACTCGTGAAGGAAGGTCTGAGGTTCGGATCAGGACCGTCCTCCGTCACTGAGGTTTTTTCCGGGTTTTCCTCAGTCCTAATAAATGGAAAATTCCGGGGAGGTACACTAAACCTAAGCCAGGAACACCTCCTTACTTAAAAAAAAATCCTTTCCTAATATATTAGTTTATCACATGTATCATCAGTGTCCACCGCCTGTGGTGCCTTAGTAGTAAAAACGGGCATTAAACACTATTAAAAAACTCATCATTACCGATTCAGGAATCCAATTATCTAACATTGGACATTGGGTACTATTGGACTTAGATTGTTTTTGTCCCAAGTATGCGCTGACCAATCCTCACGGAGGGAGATTATTTTCTGCGGAGAAATCCCTTGGTGAGCTATCCATGTTTTTGGTCAGTTGGGAAAATGCACCAAGTCCCCACATAACAATTTGTAGCGATCTTCCCTTTGACCATTTTTTTTTTTTTTTGTAGCGGAAGGAATCTCTTTAAGCTCCTATCCACCCCCGTTGTTCATCATCTAAATAGGAATTGACTTTTATTTATACGTCCCTTGCTGTGACTTCTCCGCACAGGCAAGGGGAGAAACAATCGCCGCTCGCTGTCTCCGTGTTTAGTGAAGCATTCCATAAGTCCTAAATGGGGTAGATACGAAAATATGCTTATGTACTTAAGATGCGATTATTACATTATAAGATAAAAAATAAAAAAATCTCAAAGGGTTAGGTATGCGATGTTAGATATCGGGAGTGATGTTGTCACTCAACAACCAGGAACATATTTAAAGTGTTAAGCATAGCTTTTGTAAGCAAAGTAGAAAATAATACAAAATTTACAAATCGGTGGATAACCAGCTTTGTGTCCCGCCATTAGAACACTTGTTCTGAGGCGCAGTAAAATGTGGAATATATCAGAAACTCCCAATGACAATAGAGAATATGAAACAACATATTACCGTGGCCTGTGCGACAATATCTGTAGAAACACTATAATGTATGTATCGCTCGCTTTTTTACCGTCCCCACAAGTGTACTGATGCAAACCGTGGTCACTTAGAACATCTGCTGATGTAACACAGTTTCACCAGATAATAATTTTGAGCGCGTTTGCTGTGCTGGATATAATTTTAGAAACATGATGCTTTTGGGGGCTATAGACAACTAGGAATTTTGTTTAGGAAAGTAAAACCAATTTTGTTTTCACTACTTAGACCTCAGTTCGCTAAAAAAATATATATATGTTTCATTTAAAAAATTGTTATTTTGAATTGAAAACGACGTTTTTTTTTTCTTTTCTTTTCTGGATTGTGCATACCCTCCCATTGTGTGATCCCCTGACATGGATACATTCCTGCACAACTAGATTTTTCACATCTTGTTTCATTTCGAAAATATTTGAGGTCGCCGAGTTAGGTGAGACACCCTGTATAATCAAATGACAGAGGTTCGTGGTACCGCGCTTGGAAAAGGTAGCTCAGTTGGTTAAAGCGTCAGCCCAAAAGTCTGTAAATTTGTTTCGAATTCCGGCCGTGATTGGAGTTTTCCAATTGTGATTCTTCATTTCCTACACAAGGCTAGTATGATACACTTTCTATACACCACGCAAAAATTCATAGCACAGAAAACAACATTTTTACAAAAACTTAAAGTTACATTGAGTGGATAACAAAATATATGAGAATATAACAGCCAAATTAAACGTTGTTTCTTTTAAAGTATTACTATATTGCTACAAGTGATTGCAGCATGTATGTAAGTTAGACAAATCGAGATTAGCTAATGTGTCATGTACTTATCTCCCGACAGGAAAGAGAAATATAGGGCGACCGTGAAAGAGGAGGAAACACATGCGTACGCAACAGAAATAATTTTGGAGTAAAGAAGTTAACGTTTCTCAGTTTTCTAATGTTTTATTTGAGAATAGTTCGCTTTTCGGACACCTCTTCATTACTACCATTGCAATTCTTAATAGCTCATAAGATATTAATAAAGACTACTATATTCTAGTCCACAAATTAAAGATACATTTTCACTACAACGATCTCATCGAGCACTCAGCTACGATAGAAATCTAAAAGAAAAAGTAATCTTAAGAGAAAGGTGACTGCAATCTTGAAACTGAAGGTAGACTCTTAACCAATTCCACATGAAAAAATATATGTAATAGTGAACATGAAATAATGACTTCCAGGAAAATATAGAGTGCATATCAAAAAATAAGTTAATTAACACTGCTACAGAACAAGTTTCAAGTACGCATGTGAAACATGATAACGAGTGACATGAATAAACAAGAAAAAAAAAAAAAACGCATGCTCGTTCAGTAAACGCGAAGCTGCTCACTAGAACAACTAACAACTTGATTTCGCATAAAGTTAAGCAGATTACATCATTAGTGAGTCATTTCCAGAAGTTTACGTATTTTAATTAATTACCAGCTATAACTGACTCCAATTAAACTCGTTTTCTTCACAGAAAATCTTTTGTATTGTTAGTTACATGTAATAAAACGATTGGTTTAAAGCGTGAGAATCAGCCTAAACTAACTGCCGGCAATCGAAATAGTTCATATTATATAGGATTATTTATATTTCCTTGATACCATTAAAAATCCGCTTCTCACTTACAAAAGGCCGCTTAAAATTTATCAAATGACAAATGAACTCTTTATTTTTTTCAAGAAAACTGCCGGTCCTAGTTACATCGGTTACCACCAGGGCAAAATTGTAATTAAGTGACATTTTTTTTTTAAGTTACAGTTTAGTGTCTCTCTAACGACTAAGGTCTAAATAGACAATGGATAAAGGTTTGATAAAATGAATGTTTAAGTGGACCCGGAGGCCACAACGCCTAGAATTACCTTTTCAGAGTAAGAATAAACTCTAATAAAACCTTACCCAGACAACTGACCTTGAGGGAATCGAACCCAATGAAATAAATATTAAATTCTTATTTAATATGAATGTATAAAATATTGCTTATCTGTGGAAAAAAATTAAAAGGATACGCATTCATTTGCATTTCAACATTCTCAATATCAGTTGAAATTTATTGTAAATCCTGAAAATGAAGAGTACGGACTTGAAGACTTGTTACACAATCACTGATCATAAAATCACGAAGGCAGCGGAGAAAATAAAAAGGCAGTCCCACAACTCGAGAAGGAGGAATAAACAAAAACCAATTCAGTGGGACCGTGTAGGAAGCATTTAGATGCAAATATGGAAAAGATATACCGCAAGAGGTTCCAAGAAGAAAGTGGTGTGTGCTCGAACAAGCACTCCGAGAGGCCTAGTCTTTCTGGTGAGAGGGTGGGGCAGCAGTTTTGAGAATACTTCACGGGACTGCTGTTAGTGCAAGAGCTCATGTTCAAGAAAAAACGAGGAAATAGAAGTTCATAATACCTACATATGGACTCAGGACATAACACTAGAGCATCAACGTTAACTCATCCGATGTCGGTGCGTTTTATGCAGTGTCAAAATAAAAAGTGTATAGCCCATTTTCCTTTGTGAGGCAAATGTATTCTGCTCTGTCATATATATATATATATACACACATATATATATATGTTACATCTGTGATTGATAGTCCAACTGGACGAAAGTAGCGATCCAGCAAGTTGGCGCACCATCACATTCACATCAGACATTGATATCCTGGTGGACAATATCGCCGGAGTTTATTTCTGATGAGTTTACCTTGGGGATACGTGAAAAAAAATGTTTCCATTCCCCCATGTCCTGTTAACTAAATTGTGATAATGTACTACAGATGTCCAAAAAGCACATTTACATTTTTGGCATGAAAGAATTTGCATACTTTGATAGCTTCCAAGCTGCTATCCTTTAGTTTGTTATTAAGTTATGTATTTTTAAACGTGTCCAGGAATTATGAGTAAACTTGTACGCATACATATTAAGAGCATATGTACATACATCTAAAATAGTAAATTTTATTCCTACAGTTTGTATTTTCCTAAACCTAATTATATATATTCCCTTGATTTTATATATCATTATATCATATGAAGTTATTCCAGCATATACGTTGAAAAATTTTCATTAAACATATTTATCATATATAAGAAAATAGATTAAATATTTTATATATTTCTTAACTCTGTTCAATAGTTAACACCCTAGCTATACTATGGATAGCCGCAACTGTTCTAATGAACAAGTAGTTATCTGAACAGAAATATTAACATCCTTTGTTATTTCTCTCCTCATTCACGTTAAGAATAAGCCATAAGAAAAAATAAGGAAAAACATTTTATAAAGAATAATTATGGTGAGTCGAAGAGTTTAAACAAAAGTGTGAACGCACTGTAAGTCATTATTACCTCATTGAATTCGAAGAACTAGAACCATTATTGGGGAAAACAGAAAAGCTGTCAGCATCATTGGAATAAATAATGAACTAATAACAGTTTCCGTACCATATTTGGAACTGAGAATACGTGAAACAATAACTGCTAGGCAAGCAAGCAAATATCTATAGGATGAACATTTTCACTAACAAAAATAATATTTTAAAAAATATAACGGAGCAATAATTATAAAGGTGCATCCCTACTATTCATAACTTATAAAATATATTCCAAAATAACAGCTAATCAATTGAAAACGATAGATACATTTTATTTAAGATGAAAAGATGAAACAGGCTTCAGAACAGCAAAAATATAAAAATCCAACAAAAACACATTTTATTTATATATTACATCAAAGCACACGATAAAACCAAATAGAACACTCTTTGGAACTTTTTAAAGAAGAGGGGTATACCAATCCACCTTAATGAGGCAATTAAAGGTAAAAATTGCAAAAAAATTAGAAAATCTACATCTTAGGTCTTCGTCTATATATATAGAAGAAGAAATAATCAAGTGTCATCCAACGTAGTAGCATGCGACAATATTACTTTTATTTTTGGATTGTATGAAGTTTCTCCTCTGTATAGAAGGTTTGAATGATAAGGTATTTTTATGTTAATATGAACCTATTTTTTATTATTATGCAATTCCTGCACAAATGATGGAAGTGAATTAAATACTACTCTTCCATTGTAATAAAAATCTTTTTAGAGTATATGCTGTGTAAATTCCGCTTGTGTCCGGTTTGTATATCTGAGTTGCCTACTATATAAAAAAGTACCATTAGAATGTACTTGCAAGCTAATGGTAATATGGCATACAAACGAGTGGCTCGTTTTTCCAACATTATTTTATTACTTTTTTGTATAAGAAATGTTTTAGCATTTACTGAATTTCCCGAATATTGGTGCATAAGTCATTAAGAAATAGAAATAAGCATAATATACTGCTTTAATATGCTGTTTATTTATAAAATGAATCAATGGTTTCATTACAAAACATTTTCAGCTTAGTTTGGGTAGATTTAATCATTATAGTCCTTACAATTCATATTATAAGACCAAGAAATTTTATCTTACTAGATTTCATAATTTCATTGCCTTCATATTGTATCTTTAGGTTTGCAACTTATGACTTTTTGAAATAAATGAAAAATTTAATACTGGAAATCATATTTAGAAAGAATGGATGCCACCTACAGACTTTGGGAATATCATCCTGTGAACAGGAGAAACGTTGGAAGATCTGAATGCTGAATTGATCAAATGTTATTATAAGTACCTAATGCGTGAAGACTAATGTTGATTATTATTATTCAGAGTAGTTAAATAGGTGTCACATAGCGAGGATGCAGGACGACAGATGAACGTATAAGACAACCATGTGGGACACGTGCTAAGGCAAACAACACAAGGACAGACTATGATGGAGATGGAAAGACTTCTACGCCACACAGGAAGATCCACAGTGGTCCAGAACAGCAAGAGGCAAGAATACATGGAAAATCATAGGACTTCAACCTCGAATGAGTGTAATCTGATGAAAAAAGTGTAACAAAGTGTAGTAAACAATTTAATACCTCTGCACACTATTATTATTATTATTATTATTATTATTATTATTATTATTATTATTATTATTAAGTTAAAAAGCAAACTATTCTCGATTCATAATACAGATATACAAACACTAGTTTGTTTACACGATCGTCACAAGCAAGTGACTACATTTACGTGTCTGAAACTTTACAGCGCGTAATCTAAACTTAACAACTGTACTAGAAATTTGTCCATCTTTACACAACTTTTGTGTTAGGCCGAAAACTTTTAGAATACCTCTCAGCACATAATGTAAATATAGGGGGAAAAGTGCGTTACTTGCAGCAATTAACATGGTAAAAATATTTTTAAATATCTCTAGAAATTAAGCTCAAACAAACATATTTTACATGCTATGACTTAACGAAGTCACACTGAAATGTTATATTGCATGGGAACATGAACCTCATAAAATAAATGTTACCAAACATTCTGCTATATTATCTTAACGCAGGCAACTTCATTATCATTGAAAAACGTACGCTGCTCAGTAAACTTTCAACGCTTTTAATTAATGAATTAAATAAACCCCAGCTTAAAGGACCATCAATAATTTGAATCATGAAACAGCCTGGAGCCTTGCTCAGGATAGTAGGAATGTTGGCCAGGCCCCTCGTATAAAAGACCTCATTTAATATTAGCTCATTCGAGATAACCAAATTAGGTGTAGCGAGGGTCGAACTCAGTTTTCAGCTCTCTAGCGTGGGGATGAAGCGGTCGAGAGTTGTTAGAAATGCTAATGGTGGTATGAGTCAGCTTGTTGGGCGCCGGATCAATGACTGTCAAGTGTATCACTTTAACCCCTTCCCTGTACCCCGGGGGTGACGACACGAACCGATATCCGCGACAATTCGGAATCTGCACGTCGGATCAAAGGAAATAAAAACATGCTAACAATGTTGGTCATTACGACCTTCTGCTTCTCTCTCGCTCTGGTTGTTGTAAAGCCTATTGTGTGGTTTACATGCCATGTCCCTTTACACAGAAATACTTTACAGTACTTGATGATTTAATATTTTGTTGCTTTTTGATGCATTGTGTTACATGTAGAACGTCATATATTCCCAAGCATTTACTCCAGTGGTGTGGCTTAAGTTTGTTTGTGGCAGAGACCAATAATTTTTAAAACAACATGGTGTTAAACTTTACTTTTACAACGAGTTACGAGCCCTTATAGCGCACTGCACACTGGAAAAATCCAGTCAAGGCCAAATAATTCATGCGCACATAGTAACTTGTAGCTATGCAATCTTTGTCAGTGAGTTGTTATGCGTTTATGTTACTCGGTGCATTTATTTTGTGTACACTGTGTGCTAATTGTTTTTAGTAATATCACTGCATAAAGACAGTCTTGAAGAATGGAGTTTTATGTAGATAAATAGTTAGTGCGGAGATTCCTTCCTCCTCTGGTTCAAAGGGATTCACGGAGGTTTGTGATCCTCATTGGTTTTTTACATTTAGGGCGTCATCTAATTTCTTAAACCGACTCGCCTTTCGGCCCTACACGATCTCGTCGCCCAAACGCGCTAAGCGAACTTAGCTATAAGGTTCTCACTGATGGATGGGTTATGTCTATAGCATAGATCTACTCAATGTTAAGAGGTGAGTCACCCCAGCATTAAGGTAGCCACCACCCTCCCCAGGACAAGCTGTGATTCAGGTGAACACCAGCCCCCAAGGTACACGCCTTAGGCATTCCCTTGGGACACACTGTCGGGACAGGTAACACCCTAACTGATTAAACACTATCACTCGCTTCCATCATATCACTCTCCATCTTTTCTTTCCAACCTCCCTTCTTCCATCTCTCTTGATCCTCCTGGACCCCTGGTTACACCATTTCAAGCGCTCTGCTCCTCCTTTTCGGACGCCACTTTTCATCCTCCATCTCTCTCGCCGCTCATCTTCTTCCCGGTCCCATAACTTTTATAGATAAAATTCACCTTCCTCCCCATTCTCTACTTCAGGTTGTAAATCAAAATTATCCCCGTCTATTATAAATTTAGGTATCTTCATCTCCTTCAACACTCCCTTCTTCCTTTACTTTATCTTCTCCTCTAACATTCCCTTCCTGTTGATCTAATTAAAGTTATCTTGTATATTTTCTATTCTTGTTAAGTTATTTGTGTTATGGGATTGTCTTTGTATATGTATGCGTTCTGATCTTCTTACTTCTTCTTCATTACTTCTTATTATCTGTTCTTGTAGTATCATCTCTTCCCGTGCTAGATTACTTATTTTGAATGCAGCCTGCTCAAGGTAGATACATATGTGAAAACAGATCCTTGAACAGAAAAGATGAGGAATAGGCAAGGAAATATCCTGGTAGTCATGCTGCAGACAGATAAAATGTTCGCCAACTTGTTAAAAAGTCACGAGAAACATAGGGAGCAGCCTAACCGTTCGGTATGTTGCAAATAAGAATCGACTGCTATAATTTGCAGAAAAAACAGAATAAAATCAGTTGGAAAACTTGTTTAAAATATAAAAAGGGGTTTCTTTAAAAATAATGGAACTTTTAATTTTTTTCAAAATCTGGGTTTCGTCTTAAGACAGCTTTGTCTCCTTCAAAGTAATCCCCTCATCTCTACCAAAGCGTTTGAGCATCTGAAAGCAACCCTGATACACCTTTTTTGAGAATGAACAGTCTGTCTGCGATTTTATTCTATATGCTCAACTGAGTCGAAACTTCGTCCTTACATCGAGGATTTCAGCTAGGAAATAAAAAAATATCCATAGGTGTTAAATCAGGAGAACATGGCGTGTGGAGTAGTCATCTTATTTTTTGGGCAAAGATGATTAACAAGATTTAATGTGTTCATTGATGCGTAATCGTGTTACAGGATTCATAAATTGCATTGCATCTCCAAAGTCCAGGCCTCTTCCCTCTCCGTTTTCTCAGAGACCTCTAAGAACATCTTGATAATATCAGCAATTCACAGTTTGATCCTTGGGCAGAAATTGCGATGATACCACCCTAAATGTCGCAGAAAACTGTCAACAGCACTTTGACGTTTCAGCTGACCTGATGGCCGTAATGTGGCCATCTATCTGTTCTTACATCAGTCGAGGAACAAAAACACGATTCACAACAATATTTTCCCATATTACACACTTTGGCAATTACTCGAATAGTCAAGCCTCGATTTTAATAGAATGTCTCATTAATGCTGGCCGCATGATTGTAGTCAGTTGATATCGATAGGCGTCCGGGATGCGGGTCATAACTGTGAACTCGAACCACTTTTAAACCGCATGTGGCATAACATTGAGTACGGTTTAAATAATTGTCTTCAGTAAAACCACGAGTGTTGATACTTCGGTAATTTAATTGAGGTTAAGGAATGTTTATTCATTATAATTATTTTGAGACCGAAGTTCGAAACAACAATCATGAGCTTGAAGACTTAATTAAATTACTTAAGAAAAATTATACGCAAAAGAAGATATTCGATTGAATGCGAGAACGATGCCCATGCACTTTTAGTGTAATTACTGAAGTGATTTGGTTTACGTGTTTGATATTTCTGAAACATTCCCTAATTTTATTTACTTTTTATTCAAAGCATAATCTCGTGGAGACCTAAGTTAAATAAAATACAACTGAACACTATTATAACGATTACGATTAATACTATTTGTATCAATTATGTCCCATTTCGTGTTTTGATGACAACTTCTTTTCGTAGGTAGTGAAATAATTGAATAATTAAAAATAAATGAACATTTGATAACTGCTCATAGATCCCTAGTCGTATTGGAGCAGAGATTATAGGAATAAAAATGGACTTAGGAGAAAATTATTAGTTATTAATTTTTGAGGTATGGAATAAGGTTAGAACAAGGCTAAAGGCTATCAGTAGCAGGAAAAATGCAAAATGTAACACGAAAATCCCTTTGAGCCTATCGAATATAATTAAACTATCTGGGGTAAAGAGGCATATATGCTCCTTCTAGGGAGAAAGGCGAGATCAAGAATAACCTAGGGAAATTGGAAGGCCCAAAAATAACGGACAGAGCTGGTAGGAAAATCTTTCCATTTTGTGGAGTGGAGGAGGAATGGATACACATTCTGGCACAGTGTACTCACTGGGAACACCTGACAAAATGCTTGTTTCCTTAAAACTTTTATAAGGCAATTAAAGGACGATTGACATGTTGGAACCTGTTTGCTAACCATACTAATTGGTTGAATATGGGCATTTTCCTAGTCAAAGTGCTCGAAGCTAGAAGCAATTTATTTTCTGGTTAGAACGTAATAACTAGTGTAGTTATAAATAATATGTAATAAGTTTCAATTCATATATCTGTAAATATCGTTCTTCTCATTTTTATGATTGTTTATTTATTGTTTTATTTGAATTATTATTTGTTCTCTTTCGAATTGTCTATCATACGGTCTACGACACAAGCATAAAATATATTTGTAACAGGTACATAACTTTTTAAAACAATAAAGGATTACTAGTTTTTGAGCACTACGCTTTAAAACTATCGATTAAGTTCCATTCTGATTGGTGAATATATCAATGAAACCGTGCATTGGCTGAAAGGCACTCGCGTGCAATTATTTATACAAGCATATTGATATTGCACATTGTCAAAAAGGTTGGAGCTAATCAATGCTATCAACCGCTTTTTACTACGACACTTCTTTGATGCGGACTTTTCAAAGTTCGAATATTTGTTGAAAGTAAATTATTATACATAAACACAGACTATTGCTTTAAATTATTCAAGTTGAACATTTACGCAAGAACAGGTAAAGACAGGGGCTACCATATGGGCTCCAAATAGACAATTGAAGCATACAAAACTATTAGACGTGCCATCCTTCTCAAAAAGGAGCAGAAATATGGTGTATAGTGTAACAAACCCACTAACAGCAAATTTAGACTGCCACGGGTAAAATGTAAAGATGCAAATATATAAAATATTAGCTGCTATTGGCTACAATGTGCAACATTTAGGGAAAAAATGAAAGGAACACTTGAAATATGCAATATGTATCAGGATATGCTGGAATTGGCAATCACTGCCCCCCCCCCAAATGCTATGCTAAAGTGCGTGGTGTTTGAAAGCAGAAAGCATCAAATATGCACGGAAAATTTAAGATAAGAAATAGCAGGCTGACATAAATATGTAGGAATAGATTAAAATAAACTTAAGATACCAAAAACTGAGGTTCAAGAACAGACTAACTTGTAGAAACCTGAGCTCCGCGGTTGATGCAATCTGAAAGTTTAGAACGGAAAGGAATTATCGCGAACAAGGCGCGTTAAATGTGATTTTCATGCTGGCAGACTTATGCGAACAGAACGATTAACTTACAAGCAACACGCAAACAATTATTTTCTGTCACCGCTTGAACCAAGGCCATTAAAATAATTACTTGCAATTATAGACTGTCTTTAGAAAACTACTGCTGAAGGACGAAAGAGAAATTTCAATTTGATTATGAAATGTTACTGGATAGCGTAGAGCTATTGTACTGAAACTGGAATAGTTCAGGCCCCAGGGCTTCCCTAAGGTGTATTCAAATATGTTGCACAAGATACACGTGCAGACTGGGTAGTCTCTTTCTCCACCCATCAGCTTAGAGCACCTCCATTCATACCAATTATCCTAGATTGAACTATTTTGTTGTTGATTTGGTTTATTTGCGGACGCTCTTCAACATCTCAGGTCATCAGTGTTCCATTCAATCCAGGGCGTGAAACTGCCTACAAATTTTGCTGAGAGGCCTCTCTTTCAGGCTTGAGGTTCTTTACATACCGTAAATACGGGACCTATGGCTTTGCTTCCCTTCCGAAGGAAGTCGTAATTAGGATTTTTACACCCGAAAAAATTCATCGGTCCAGGCCGGGATTGAACCTGCGATCTTGGGTATAGGAGACAAGTATGGTTATCACAACACCACCAGACCGACTTTTATGGGATGCAAGTGAGGGAACTGTGCTGGCTAGTCGAAAAGTGAATTTGCTTGTTAGAAGATAACATTTACCACATCTTACTGTGGTGCTTTATCAAGATGCTGAATCTCCTGAATTTGGATGTATATTCGTATGATTAGATAGCTGGACCAGTTTCCTCACTCCATTAGCCGTCGTCCACCACCAGCATGTGACATTTGTCCTGCCACCCTTAGCTGTCAAATCGCGCACTGCCTGGAATCCACAGTTGTAGATGGCCAACTTGAATTAAAATACCTTTTTATTCTGTCAGATTATGGAGTTCCAACATTCTATAAAGCGAAACAAGTCTGGATTCTCTATATTGATCTGTTTTTTACTAATGGATTCTCGCCTACAAAAAGCTTCACGTCTAAGTGTACACAGCGGGCAATTCCCAGGTCCGAAGAAAAAGAATTAGCTCAATTAACCTCCAGGATAACTTGTCTGTTCCCGTATACATTAAGGCTTAAGCCCAGTTTTCAAACATCCTTCCCTTACTTCCTGTAAACGTCGAATCCAAAGCTTTATCACATATTTGACTTTTCATGTGACACTGACAGTCTCGGCCACAGGATGACCAGTTTCTCACATTCCCACGACACTTCCTTCAGTTATTTTAAAGATGTAACTTGGCATTGTAAAACATTGTAAAAACTAAGAAGGAAAACGAAAGGCAACTCTAAGGAAATCTCTCACGGCATGATTTTCCGCTCCCAGTTTTTTGCTTATATGCAGAAAGGGGAGTAAGGTAAATAGGAAAGAGTCGAAAACAAAAGTTCGGCTGGTGAGTAGTACCTATTTGTCATTATATCTACTGCATAGAGAACAAAATAGCAGAGGTATGATCTCGATACAGGCTAATGCTGGTTGCCCTTTCCTGACGCGAGTTCACTGAGAGAGGAATGGAAAGTTCTGTTAAACGACCCTTTATTTTTCTACTGCAGAGTTAAGATTACCTTTGTCCTCGATTGTACATTTATTTACCGAGGCTTTTAAGAAGTTTTGCAGTTTATTTGAAGTGATTAGCAACTAAATCAATGCGAATTTCAAGAAAATTACTTTTTGCTATAAACTTTAGCAAAAATAAAATCTCGAAAGCGTAAAACTTTTTTCTTATGAAATTTTACTATACTCTATATATAAAAGTTTCAGCGTCAATTTACTCAGATGTAATAAATTGATTATCAGTGAATTATTACAGAAGGAATTAATTATAGAAGAGTGATGGTTGTAAAGGAACAATGTAAAACATGTATAAACAAAATAAACAATTTATAATTTGATTGTAAGAAAATTATTTGAAAGGTAATTATATATTTTTATGAAGAATTAGGCAAATTTTGTTGTTCGCCTGTTTATTAAAAACATGGTTTCTTGAATTAAAATAGCAATTAAACCTTCTTTATCCAACCTGTTGGCTATAAATAACTGTATAAAGACAATATCTGAAGAAAAACCCATCAACATTAGGAAAAAATTCCAATTATGAAATTAAAAAAAACGTACATTTGAAATTTAAAGCTTTGAATATAAAATTATGATTGTAAAGAATGTAATATCTTCAATGATTTTATTTTTTCAGTCTTTTTAATTGTAATGTTTTTCCTTTTAATCAGTCAATCCTTGCCACGTGTCTATACTTTGTGTATTTTTTGTTTTCTTTTCCTTTTTAAGGCTAATAACTGCTTTTATTGAAATAAACAAACAACATACTTTTATTAAAATGTTCTGCAATTTACTAGGACTCTTACAATACGAAAAATAACAGTTTGCAGATATATGAGCAATAGCATTGAGGACATTAAATTTATTATAATAAAACCCAGATGTAAGATCAACTACTACACATTACATTACATCTGCTATTTGCATAAGAAGGAAATAGCCAGAGCGGGTTGAAATACAAATGCATCGAGTGAGAAAAATACCATAAGAAAGTTACCTACCTTAAAGCTCTTCGGTTAGGAACTTGACATATACCGCCGAAATAAATTAATTTGTCCACTTGATTACATAAATACTTATGTTAAAATCGAGTTTACTCAAAGCAATATTTATTTAATTTATTTAACATAGAGATGGGTTATTTGCCCACCTTTTTAGCTTATATACAAAATGCATGTTATTAGATAATATTTAATTTATTTTCTGATTCATTTCCAGTATCACTGCAGTCGCCCAACTCAGACATGAGAAAATCGCAACAAAGGATAGTTAAATTGTGCTCGCCAATATTTGGACGTTTGACACTTAATTAACTAAATATGAACTCTTGCCGCAGGATCAAGCTTCCTTATTAAGATATTTAAAGGCTTACCAAGGTCACACAGCTCAAAGAGTCAACATTTGAACAGTTCAGCATATGTTACAGGGAGTCAATAACCATCTCTAACCCAAGTCTTTTTGGTACATAAGGTCAAATAACACTGCAGCAATCTTCTGTAGTACAATTAAACTATCATCTTTTTCTTTTGAAAAATTCAAATATAGTACATAACAGAAGTAAAAAACTATTGTCAATAGATATTGGTTCATTTACAAAAACTAAGAAAGAAAAAAAAACTCTTTTTGGAACAAACTGTTTTGTTGCTTCTCAAAATATTTGCCTTTAAGATTTATACACTTTTGCATGCGTACAAACCAATTCTCGAAACATTTATTCCACTCTGAAGTTGGTATCAAAAACATGTTTTTCAAAAGCTTCAACAGCTTTTTGAGGTGATGAAAATCACGGTCCATACATTTTATGACATTCAGGAACAAAAGGCGGTCGCAAGTCGATATATCAGGTAAATATGCGCAATGAGACATTAATTCGATGTTTTTCTCCTTCAAATAATCAATTGTTTGATGTGCTCTGTGAGAGCTGGCATTGTTATGATGAAGAATGATGCGACATTTTCGGCTGTTTTTCCCGACTTCTGGCAAACAAATCATTGTACACCATTCAGCATTAACTATTCTTTGATCCTGTAAAGGATGGTCGTGACATGTCCAGTACAACTGAAGAAACAAACCATTATTTTCTTGGAAGTTTTTTGTGAACGAACAATTTTTGTGGGATTCTGTTCATCTTGGAATATCCAAACAGTGGATTGTTGCTAGTTTTCGGTTCATACGAACATATCCAAGTTTCACCACCTGTTACGATGTTGTATATAGCTTTTGTAGTTCCCCGGTGGAATTTTTTGAGCATTTCATTACACCAAATTAACAGTGCGTTTTTTTCCTCTCTTTTTCCCACCCAGCGTCAGTCAAATTATGCGGATTCCTCGAGAACAGATCTTTTTCACAGCTAAATGTTCATGCAAAATCGAATGTACTGCAGTCATCAATAAGCTTAAGGACGCCTCTATCTCATTGAAAGTCACACGCCGATCTTCTTGAATCGTGTTGCGCACAGCATCGATGTGCGCAACACGATTTTTTTTTGGAATGACGGCCGATTTTGGTCACCTTCACAAAATTCATCACTGACGGACGCCGACCAAACTCTGAAAACCAATTGTAAACGGTCTTTTCTGATCATGCTCCATTACCAAAAGTTGATAATGAACAGAGCTATTCTATGCATTTCTGTTGAGTTAGGCATTTACTAAAAACCGTAAAAATAAATCATCGAAGGAAACCTTCCATGTGAAATTTCCATTATTTCGCAAAATTGCTTTGTTTAAATGCCCTCTGTAAACAAACCATTAGGTCAATTTCTAAGCTATAGCTGTTTTCACAATAAAAATTTAATTTGTTGCGAAAATAGTAATGACATATCTCAATAGCGTCACCTAGTAGTCGTTTGTAACAACTTTAAAGGTAGCCCTCGTATTACAAATTAGCCATTACTACCAAAATATATTTTAAGAATATTAGGTTTTCTAACTTTTTTTCATGCCTTATTTATCTGAATGTCTGCTCTTCAGGTTATGAACAAGATTTGATGCCGAAATCTAAGTATTTTATATGGCATTTTGAAGGATATATTTAAAATGTAATACGTTAAGGTTCTTAGCTGTGCGGGGCAATAAATGAACGAGTTACCCAACTTGAAGAAACGCACTCACACAAAACCCTGACAATATAGTAATCTTGATGTTTTAATGACTTCCGGATGAGGGAACAAACTGTGGAAATTCTATAATAAAAACCACATTTAGCGCCATATAAATATGTCAAGCGCTCCCCTCGCACAAGGGTCGAAAACGAATTAAACCTTTGTTATTCCTTCCGTCTCAGTCGTGAAAGATGCAAGTTTGTCACTCTGTTGGAGGTCTGATATTCTGTGGCAACTTGGGGTTGCGAAATTATTCTGTAACATCGTGTACTGTACTTCTCTTATAAAAAATACCAGCACATAAAAGTCAACATGGAAGAAATGACTAATATTAAAATATTAATTACACTGGTCTGCGATGATTTAATTGTCTTGGTGAAAATAAATAATTTATGTAGAAAACGACCTACTGATTTCGAAAATTTTTCATAATAGGTACAATTTTTTTGTAATCTGACGATATATTGATTGCACTACTGTATTGCAGTGGTAATAGTACATAGTAAAATATGAATAGCTTTAGCACACACAAGTTATATATAAATTCCTATGAAGAATGTAATGAAGAATGGAAAGCAAGCCTAATTTACTATCTAATCAGTTCCTCTGTCATGTGTTTTAAGTTTCCACGTGACTGTAACTTATGAGTGTCCAGGAAGTAAGGGAAGTGATTTCGTCGTGGTCTAAAACTGCAAAGATGTCAGTTAAAATTCATTAGCCGTGGTAGTCATTAATGTATTTGTTGTTTAGTGTTATATTTCAGTTTTCTTTGTGTTATGTATAAAGTGCCAGGGAACTGATAAAAAGATGGTTTCAAACTGTGGAATGTTAACACGCAATGTGTGAACGATTCAAATAATTTCTCTTTCATGTGTGGTTCGTACTTACAAAATAACAAAAGAATAATATTATTCCATTTATTAAGAAAGTATATTTTGTATATTTTAAAGTTAAGTTTGGAAATCCGTTTTAGAAAAAAATTAAATACCCGGAACACCAGTAACTACTGTGTGGAAATCTAAAAGTTTGTGCTATCTTACTTGGTCAGCAGGGTGAATATATAAAATTTCCTTCCTTTTTGTGCCAATGGGGATGTTGGGACAAACACTGTCAACAAAAGAATGACCTAAGAGAAAAAAATGCAATACGTGTCAGTCTAGCTCAGACTTCGCTACATATTAAACTTGGTATCATGAAACAATTCGTCAAAGCACTAGACACGAATGGCGTGTGCTTCAAGTATTTATACCGTAACTTTCCACTTTTGTGCGAGGCTAAATTAAAAGATAGTGTATTTGATGGACCTCAGATCAGGCAGCTAATGAAGGATACGGACTTTATGAACACTATGAATGTTATAAAACTTCAGGCACGGTGTGCTTTCAAGCATGCTATCATTAAGTTCCTTGGAAATGTAAAAAACGTGCAATACGAAAAAATTGTAAGAAGCATGAGACGAAGACTGCAAGTTCTCGGTTACAATATGAGTTTGAAACTTCACTTTAACTCTCACCTTTACTACTCTTCACCTAATTTGGGACTCGTAAGTGATGAGCAAGGTGAAAGGTTTCATCAAGAAATTAAGGAAATGGAAAGACGATATCTGAGAACGATGGAACAAAGCGATGCTGGCGGACTACTGTTGGTGCTTGTAGACTGAAGATACATAATTACGTAATCAAAACATAACCAAAACAAAACATAAATAAACACAACCTTCCTTCCAAAAAAAAAAAAAAAAAAAAAAAAAGAGTTCATCTTCAGGCACTGATGTAGGTACCCCTTTTGTGTATTAGTTAGGAATATAACATTTTAGTTTTGATTTTATGACATTCTATTTCACAATAATCGGCTTCTTTTAAAATCCTTTTACGGTTTGTTTAAAACCTTACGTGATAGGGGAAAATGTACTGAATTTAGCATGTTAAAACCACCATACACATTTTAGAAAGTACTTTTTTTTTCTTTTTTTTTTTTTTTTGCAAGCCAATGTTGTACATATAAATACATTGTTGTTTTCATAAATCATGTTAATAATTACACTAATAAACATAGCTAGCCTGGAGGCTCGATTTCCGGTACCAACTTAGAAATGTTTCTAAATGAGGGAGATCTGGTCTGGAACGGTCTACTCAGCCTCGTGAGGACAATAGGGAAGCTGCCTGATGGAGAGGTGGCGGCGCTCTTCGATCATGAAAGCCACGTGAAAGGCGACCGGCGGGGTGCCAGCATGCTCATCATATGCCGCCTGCATTACTGCTCTCTATCAATGAAGTCGTAAGACGGAGGTAGAGGATGCAGACTTCGCTATAGCAGGCAATGGCTCACTCCGGGCTGTAGCGCCAAACGAGAAGAAGAATAAGCAATAGATGAAACATTTATGTCTCGTTTGTTTTTATAAGCACTCAAGAGAAATAACATTTTATTTAATGGGCTCCCAAAAATGTTGCCAATTTAGAAAGTTCTGGGTAATGTGTGGCCATGGATTAAAAGGAACACCTGAAGCCTTGAATGCCGGTATGATAATCGTCACGTACTAAGGAAAATGCAGGAGAGCAAAACAAAATGTGAAGAGTTGTATAAAAATTAGAAAAGCAGGGAAATGCCTGTGTGGGGGGGATGAGCCCATGACTTGTAAATAGTAATTTTCACAAGCCCTACTGCAAATTTCTTAATAAGAATTACTTGCAAGAGTTTGTAATTTGAACTACTTCTCTGAGGGAGCAATTCAAAGTTTTATTTCATGACAAAAATACGCGTTATGTCTTTAAATGTCTAATTTTTTAGAATACTTTTATAGAAATGCATGTTTGTAGCTTTTAAATAAGAATACAGTCGTTTATTATTGCTGAAACAGTTAAAGGAAGATGTTTTCATTATGAAACTGGCTGAAAGTATTTTTTTTTTTTTTTTTTTTTTTTTTATGTTTTCAGGCATGGAGCTCCTCCATCGCATGCCATTCAGGATGCACCAATTTAAAACATTGAAGAAATGTCACATTTTACACAAAGATTCAAGATCTTGGAAAGAGAATTGAACAAATATTAAAAAAAATCGTTTCTTGCCTACATTCTAGAAATTTGTAAAGAAATTTGGAAGAGCCTTATGGCTACTAATTTCCATTTACGTAAACTACAGGTTGTAACAGTTCCTACGATCCACCCCCCTAATATAAAATTACAATGTATATTTATGTTAAGTCCATTCATCATATTTTGACATTGTAATTAGTAATGTAGGTATTATGTATATATGTGTGTCATAAGATTTAACTTGAATAGAATTGTATTACGGAAGCTTGGAAAGTTAACAAAAGGGTCATAAAATCTCTATTCAGAGGAAGGAATCCAAGGGTCGCGTGTAAGCCCTCCCCTTTTAAAAGGCCTACCGTTACAGGGTTAATAAACCTGAAGGACTTGTACAGGTCTCTGAATCCGATAGGCATTGTACTGTTAGCCCTTTAAAACTGCCAATACTAATAAAATGTTTTAAAATTTCAAAAATAGCGAATGGTACATGGGCCATATGAACTTGAATTAGCCAATAGAAAATGTATGTTTGAACTTTTAAGCATACGCGATAAGATTACGCGTGCCTATATGGCCCAGTGGCAATCGTTAAAATCAACAATTTCTTGATTTGAATGTAATACATAAGAGAGCGTTTGTTTAGTTCGAATCAATTAGGCAGTTTGTAGAAGCAGCAAGTTCGACGTTGCTGAAGTACGCAGTTATAAGATCACGGCAAGACACACGCAGTTCGCAGTACTTATTATAAGATCTACTTTCACTTTCACGCACCGCGGCGCTCATCTGTAAGCTTCACACGCGGCAACTAAGTTTGTATCGGAGTAGCTAAGTCTATAGTACGCAAAACACCAGAGGACGCTAAATATTTTGGACATAATATATATATTAATTAGCATCGCGTAATTATTTACTTTGCTAAAACGCTCTTTCAGTTCTGATGAGTATAAGTCAACAAAACAGCAGAAATCACCCTGAGAATTGTTGTCACTAAAGCGTGGGCAACATCATCAATCTACAAAACCATTTCAAAATTAGCATCACAACAATTTGGCGCCCAACGTGGGGCTGCCATACGAACCATCTCAAGAAAAGAAACATTCGGGTCACGGCCGGAATTCAAATAACGCATATTTAGTCTTCCTTCCTGACGATCTACTAATTGTGCTACCGTGTCCTCCTCCAAGTACGAAACCAAGATCGTGTCCCATCATATTCTATACACTCCTGAGAGACCTACTTTTACAAGTGTAGTTCTTCTTTCAATCAGCGGTAGCTCATAGCCCCTGTAGAAGAGTGGGCCAGGGCATAACTACATGGCACCCAAATGGCGTGAGGAAAGCTCTCTTTTATCAAGACGTACATATCTCCTCGACATCTCTCATAACTGCAACGACATCGTACGTTTGTGCTTTAAACTTCTGGTTAACATGGAACTCTTCTAATTAAGCCTTCTGCAATCAATTCAGAAATAGCAATGACTTTTATAACTCTTTCAACCAGTTTACCCCATTGATGTATCGCAATATCGCAACAAACAATGACATGCACGCAATATTTGTCTTTTCGTTGGCCTGTACGGAAACGAAATTTCCCCTTTCTGTTTTTCTACTCTTTTTGATTTTTCGGACACCCTGAAGTATATATTTTAATCGTACCCGGATTCGGAATAATTTCATTCTTATAGTCAAAACATTTTTCTCACTTCACACGCCTTCAGTCAAGATGTTTTTTTTTTTTTTCAAAATATACAAAAAAAAAATCTTATTTTTATGTCTTCTTGCAGAGCAAACTCGTATAACTTTCGTTTGATGAGGTCAAAAACATTTCACTTTCAACTTAACAGTTAACCTTAGACGCGAAAATGGAGTCTTCAAGAAATCATTGCCACAAAATAGTTTTTAACTTAGCATTTAATACTGTGAAAGTCAACTTTCTAATGACAATTAGTTAGGAAGTCACCCAATTTCAAACAAAGAGGGAAAATAACTCCTAGTCAATTATGCGTGGTGTCAGTAACCCCTCAACATCTGGTTTCTAAGAAAAGAGACTTCATGCTGGCCCAAGAGCACGCAGAAATAAGCAGGTGAAACAGTAACCCAACTTGGAGGAAGACAAATATAAGTCCTTGTAAATCTTTACTGGTCCACGCAGGTATAATTTTAAAGTGCAAATTTTCCGGACTGGCCCACGAGTCTCCCTCGCTAACGGATGACCCGCATGCTGCCGCTACTACAGTAGAGAAGAAATGCACTTATTGCGTAAGATACAATTAGGAACTAATCAAATATACATATCTGTTTTCGTGCACTTTTTTGTTTTAAAAGTTGACCAGGAGAAGAGAAAATGGTAAACAATTTGCCATTATCTTTGGGAGTGCTGGACCATCTGGCCCTTATTGACGAGCCGCCCCTGATTCCAGCTATGGCTATACACGACTAGTGACAAAGAACAATCAACTCCTATATAGTGGTTAAACTAGAAGCCTGGGTCATAAGTGCTCGTATCATTAGAATCGCTTAGACAAAAACTACAACGTATTCACAATGCCTACGTTTGCAATGTAAATCAGATCATAATCACTCCAGCTGTTGAATTGTTATCCTGGCACTGACTAGATGCTAGAAGGAAGTTGCACTCTCTCGTTCTTCTGCGTTGAATTCAATGCATTTCAACTAGCACTATCTTTTGACCCGTTTTCACTTCTTATCCTCTGATCGCAATTTAAACACCCGATCGAATAACAACTCTCTCTATGCACTTACACCTAACTTTTCTTCATTCTTTTCTTCACAGGTGCCGCTCATATCAAGGACTCCGGTCACAACGATAAATACGAATATTGCTTGATTATTTATTGGGATAAGGCAGTATTTAACAAGTACTATACTCAAATTGTTAAGGACATTAGCTTGTATATGTATTGTAATGATAATTGTCCCTGTTGACGTGGAAGAGAGGACGTTACGGTCTTAACTTCGCCTGGTGAAAAAATTAAATATTGTTGTTAAACCTTAGGGAGGTCTCCCGTTTGTATAGAAGCAGATGAGAGACATACATGCTTGAAGCAGGACTCGGTAGCTCAGTTGGTTAGAGCATCAGCATGAAAAGCTGAAGATCCGTGATCCAAATCCGGCCCTGGGCCGATTTTTTTTAGTTTGATTCTCCTTTCCAACTTATGTCCTACACACGGCAAAGGCGAAATAATTTCCACATACAGGTAAATATCTAAAAGCTTTTACCTGTTTAACTCTTCCTGCTATGTTTCCTGCACTTTACTTCGGTTCAGTTATTATAAAGAAGTAAGACATTTAAGTAGTTTCATTTTATGTTACTGGGCATCGGGTGTTGATCATTTTAAATGTTATTCAGTTCATTTATTATCGAATTGATATTTTACTGTTTTACTGACGAATGAATGCTGCGTTCTTATACCACTTTTTTCCTATTTAATATCCCGCCTACTACTTTTGAGGGTAAAGGAAAATTCTCGACAAGATTGTTACCCAGGTAAACCAGCGATCTTACACGGATCTACCGCCATCGTCTGAGATCGTTAAGGCATAGGCTTGTGAGCTGAAGGTATGGGGTTTAATCTTCACCATGACATTCTGACTGAGGTTTTCTCCAGGTTTTCCTCAGTTCCCATAAATGCCGGAGCAGAAAAATGTAATTACCGCGAACCACCACTACACCGCACCAGCCATCTCGCCCTGTCACTTTCGAGCCTGTAGCAAAACTAACGAAATGAAATGCTTTGAATGGAAAGCGAAAAATTTGAGGAAAGGAAATCATCTCAATGCCTGGGAGATATCTTAAAACGTAGGCCTGGAGCGCTTCAGTGCTTTAAAAAAAATAATTTTTTATTTAACATGATCTATTCTCTGTATCCACCGCCTGTGGTGCCTTAGCAGAAAAAAGCCGACTTTAAACATTATTTAAAAAAAAATCTTTCTAATTATCGGGTACGGTTTGTGACAGGTCGTAGATTTGCGTATTTCTTGTCCTCTGGAATTAAGTTCCGTGCTGACCTTATCTTTTTTTGTTAAGTACAAATTGATTGGGAACAGTAAAACTATGTGTCTTGATAGTCTCGGAATAAAAACCTTTTATATCGAAAAGTGCAGTGCCATTTTGATTGGCAAGGACCAGTACAAGCGAAGTCGCTTCCATAGAACTAAATGCGGCTCTGCAGTAAACTTTTCATCTTTTTACCATAGATAACAAACAATCCGCTGTTTACTAGTTATTATTGTTTGAATAAACTTTATCTTTCGACATAGTACAGTACAAACGGATAATTAATGAAGGTACATCTTAATAGCTATACAAATTATGAGAGATGAGTGTAATGGAAATAAAAGGTTTTTTGTCAATGAATGAATGCATTCGTGCAGATATCATCTTTCGGCGCCGAAGGCTATTTATTGATGCTTACCAGCAAATTATTATTAGTAACACATTAACTCTAGAGCATTTTATACATCACAGCTTTGTCGTTCTCCACCCCATATTCTCGGCATTTCGCAAACAGTTGCAGAAGCTATTGTGGTGAAATATTCTGAGCCTAGATGTCTCTTATATGAGAATACTGAGAGCTCAAAAGGGAATACCGGGGCATCTTGGAGCACTAGTGTAGATTTATTGTTTGGTCTCCACAGTATTGTTGATTTGGTTTATTTTCGGACGCTCTTTAACATCTCAGGTCATCAGCGTCCCATTCAATTCAGGCGGTGAAACGGCCGATAAATTTTTCTCAGAGGCCTCTTCTTTCAGACTTGAGGTTCCTTTTCGTGCCGTAAATGAACGACTCAGGGTCCAAGGCTTTATTTCCCTTCCGAAGGAAGCCATACTGACGATTTTTACACCAAAAAATATCAATTGACCCTCTCCGGGATCGAACCCACTATCTTGGGTCTACGAGGCAAGTATGGTTACTACTATACCATCAGGACAGACCTCTCCAAACAGATAATTTCTATAAAAGTGTTTAAAAACGATGGTAAAAAATTTACTTGAGAGAAATACAAGCTAAACGTTCCTCTAAACATGAGTCCACAAATTTGCAGTTTCAAGATAATGGCGTTAATTTTGTTGGTTAGGGACGCCACTGAATAATGGATAATGACGACGTGGAGGGTCGATTCCAACAAAAACTGTAACGATTTCATTTTATTTATCAATAAAGAGACAGTAAAAGTCACAACTTTGACTTCAACAGCGCAGAAATGTGATTGAGCATACATAAAAGAAATTTGTTTGATCTACAGCGAAGTTTGTGCTAATACACGTACTGATTGATGAACATCAACTTTTCAGCAGGTGTTCAAAATGCTGACTATGTCTTGAATGTAACTCTGCAATCTTCTCTGCAAAGACCTGCTAGTTCGCTCGGGTAATCATGGATGATTATTCATTTGTTGGACGTCATTTACATCCTACGCTGCAATTCTTCAGGTGTGGTGATGTCCGCTGTATAAATTAGTCTTTTTGTATAGCCCCATACACAAAAATCAAAGTATTTAAATCCCAGATCTGGCAAGCCAAGGTACAGGTCCTCTGTATAACCACCGTTGTATTGCCGTACATGAAGTGCATGTCGGCGTATTACACGTCAGTGTATTTCCTTTCCAAATTTACAAATCTTTTCATAAATTCGCGATAGGCACATAACGTTCATTTGCAATATATTGATCAATTGATTGGTTTTTGCTTATTACTAAGGCTTAAGCAATGAGGGGAAGGGTAAAGGGAGAGTGCAGCATGCTTATGAAGCATGAATGATGATTTACAGTATCCAAGTGTTCGGTTCAGTAGCGGCCCCAACCAAAATAATTAATTCCAGTCAGTACCTCGTAAGCGATTAATTTATGGATTCATGATTACTGCAACAGTTTTTTTTGTTTATTTTAGCTTGTGCTTTTCACAGGTAAACTTTTTACCCTTTTTTTAAACACACTGTGTAAGATAGGAGTGTGCTGAAGCCCCGTCGTGTGGAAACCACATTCTTCTGAGAACTGTGAAAACTTTTGTTCAAGAAGCATGTGATTTATAGACAGCAGGTACGGCACAGTTTTGGCGATTCTTAGGGTGTTCTTTATGGTCACTTTCATTGATTTTGTATCAGCTGCATCACTATCACTGTAAAGTGACATCTGCCAAACACATTCATTGCAAAAACAATGCCGATCTCGATGCACTCTTGCCTACTACAATTTGTATACGCTTTTTAAGTATGCAATAGAAAGCCTGCATAAGATGAACGTAATGTATAAAGGATGCACAGGTGCGGATGCGCCTCTTTATTAGGTCTAAACTATCTTCTTAATTTACAATTTTCCAAATTTCCATAAAAGTAGCTGGGTGTTATTTGTATAACCATTCCAGTCAATATATTTGAAAATCTGGGCAACGACGATGGTAGAACTGCATGAAGCGTGCACAATTACACCCGAGCGTGTTAATTGGCAGAGGAGTACCTCACAGTGCCGGTACGTTGTGGCTGTGGGATTATTTGTGTTCGGCACGCAACTTCGCCACGGTGAAGTGTGAAGCATAGGAACCCCCTACACAACAATTCATTATCACCCTGATAACACTTCACTAACGGCATTGTTCATTGCACTGTGGTCGGTTAATCTTCAACCATGTCGGAGAATGAGCAAAAGGGTTTAATTTTCATCATTATAGAAACGTTTTAATACTTTTTTATTATAAATTAAAGATATTTTATGACGAGAGAGGCAATCGATCTGGAAGTGAACTTGAGCGATTGTAGTTTAATCTGCAATTGCTGGTGGAAACTAATTCTTGTTTAGATAAAATTACTGCTCTACTTCTAAGAACCCCTTAACCCGCAATATTTATATCAGTCATTTTAACAAAGAGATACCAAGTCTACTCTTTGCAGATGATCTGGTAACAGTTTTTAAGCAGTATAGGATTAAAACAATCACTTGTAGCATTGATACATTTTATACAGAATAGGGTCTCAAGATAAAAAAAAAAAAAAAAAAAAAAAAAACAGGAGAAAAAGAAATACAGGTGGAGGACACAAAAATTGAAGATATCAAGAAAACTCATTACCTGGGCGTCAGATTGTCCAGTAATGGGAAATGAAGCGTTCAAAAATGAAAAGTATTAGCAAGAAGAAAAAATGACCACGAGTGTAATCAGATCTTGTGTAATTATAATAGCAAAAGTGCAAGTAAAATGGTTAGAAAGAATATATGGTTCAACTGTAGAGAGCAGAATAATGTATGGAATAGAAATTGGGTAGCCAAATGGAGGATATTTTTATTGATTTATTTATGGACGCTCTTTAACATCTCAGGCCATCAGCGTTCCATTGAGCTCGGGGCGTGAAACGGCCGACTAATTTTGCTCAGAGGCCTCTCTTTCAGGCTTGAGGTTCTTTTTCGTGCCGTAAATGTACGACACGGGACCCACGGCTTTACTTCCTTCCGAAGGAAGCCATACTTAGGACTTTTACGCCCGAAAAAATCCATCGGTCCTGGCCGGGTTCGAACCCGCGAAATTGGGTTTAGGAGGCAAGTATGGTAACCTCTACACCACCAGGACCGACTAGAGATGGAGGATGGAAAGCGATAAACGTGATAAACAGACAATTTTGTAGAATTGTCCTAGGTTTACCTAGGTGTTCACCTAACGAAGTTACTCAAATAGAACGGGAAAATTTGATTTAAAAAGGCAAGGTAATAAAAAGAGTGTTGAAATATTGATATACAATAGGGAGATTACAAGAGGAGAATATCATCAAACAGTGTGTGGTAGCCCAAGGAAAAACTATGGAAGAGAGAAAATTGGATATCTAAAATCATAAATATTCTGCAAGTTCAATATGGTATTGATCGACATGCGATCAATATGATACGAGGGAGAAAGGCTGGGAGAAGCATTTTAGAAAGCGACATGAACAAGAATTGAGCATATTTAAGAACAGGAAATATGGGTTACTTTTAATGTAACTATTTTTTTAAATTATACAGCACACTAAAAATGTATTGGGAAGAGAAAGTTACATTGAAATCTGTGGTAATGCAGGGAGGAAGGACTGACATTGTTTAGAACAGGAGAAATATATATAAGTGGAATAAAAATGGATATATTAAGGGGATATGTCCTATGTGTGAAGAACCAGATAGTACTAGGCATTGTATTTTAGAATGTAAGAAAATAAGTTTTGGAGGGAACAGTTTCTTTTGCGAAAGTTGGAAGAACTTATCCAATGAAATAAGTGGCAGAAGAATTTTAAATCTGAAATCAGACGAAAACATTAAGAAACTTGAAAAATAATTAGACAAGGTGAAGCAAAAATATTTTTGAAAGCTGGGCAAATCAAATGGGATCAACAATGTCAACAAATGCACTATCTAGGAGTGAATATATATCCCCCCACCCACACCCACACCCACACCCACACCCACACCCACACCCACACACACACACACACACACACACACAGGGTGATTAAGAGGGAAATTTAAATATTTTAAAAGCATTAAGTTTACATGTATTGAGAATATGAAGATGTAAATTGTTTACTTTGACTATAACATGTTTGCTTGTTTGTGAAAACTGTATGAAATTGGATCTATTTACATGTTAAAATATTACATCTACATGTACATTGAAAATTGGAAGAAATAAATTCATACATACAAGTCATTCCTATAAGCATATTGGAGAAACATCTGATAGAAATTTTTCCTATTTCAACAGTTACATGCACTTGAATAACAAGGGGCTATATATTCGTGGTTTTCGTTAGTTGGGAATGTTAATTCCGGTTAGGGTTCTTTTCCTTACACAAACTTTTGCAATAAAAATAATGACTGCAAAACATGCGGTAAGGGAAGACGACTAGTAAACTACAGCCATCTAGCAGCAAATTATGGAATCAGAAGCACATAACTAAGTTCATCTAGGACACAATATACGAATTGGAAAACAAATCATATTTTGCATAATCAGTAAACAACAGATGACGAAGCAAGAACAATGGATACAAAAAGTAAAAATAACAAGTTAAATAAAATATATAATTTTTGTAGGTCCAATGTGACAGCTTCTATCGACAGACTGTTCTATTCCACCCTTTTTAAAATCATGTAATACTTGTAATCATGCATTGCAGGATATAAGAGAGGGTGTCGAAAGACATGGAATTTTTAATTTATTCACCCCTATTAAGTGAACGTTCCTACTAAGCGGAGAGCCTCCTGCTCATCTTCCATCAGCCAATCACAAGCTCTTACTTACATCCTTCTTCCTGTACGCTTTCAACACTATTGTTAAGCATACTCTGTATATTCTCATTCATTTATTCCTTTTCTTACGATTTTCTCTGATGACACCAACTTAACATTATTATATTATTGCATATATTTCTTTATAAACAATTTCAACCCACTAAGGCTCTGGCTATTTGTCACACTCCATCACATTTTGTACACACTCTATGGAAATACTATTTCCATCAAGGAAGCACTTTATTGGGTTGTTATTTCGTTACATTCGTTAAACAAGCGACAAAAATATAATAATATAATTGTATTATATAATGGAATATAATTTATAACGCATTATAATCATTTGGATATTTATTGTACGGTGCTAATGGTTCACCTAAGGGGACATGATAGTCGGAAATGAAAACCAAATATGGAAGGCCGCAATATAGAGGGAGCTACTAAGCTCATTGCAAGCACAATGGCTACTAAATAAAAAATGAACTTTTTTTTCCCATCACATAATGGAAACAATTTTTTATGGAAAGAAGCGATCTCAAGTGATTAGTGGAAAAATTTGCGCATGCGTTTTGCGAGGGTCGTCCAGAAAGTAATGCCTCACATTTTTTTCCCCAGCCTACAATAATATTGCGAATGCGAAACGTTAGGTGTGAATTATATGAAGTTTTCTGAGTGCGCACGCAAAATTTCCGTTTTCTCCGATAGATAGCGTAGTTGCAGCAATATTTCAAAATAACGTCTGTAAGTGATGTACATTACAAGCAGCGTGTCGTCATTGAATTTCTCACTGCGGAGAAAGAAACGGTGGGTAATATTTAGGTTTGTGTGCAGTCTATTGAGTATCTGTATCTGCAGTCGGCAGTTGGTTACTGGGCACAGAGAGTGAGGCCATCAGAAGGCGGTTCGTCTGAGCTGCAAGATTTGCTGCTGGCGGGGAGATCATCCACGGCTGTCACACCTGGCATGTTGCAGCGTGCTGATGTTCTTATTCGCGAGGATCGACGCATTACGGTACGGCAGTTGGCCCTGAAGCTGTCAATCAGTAAAGAAAGTGTGGATGCGGTTATCCGCGCTCTTGATATTTAAAAGCGCATGGAAGATGGGTTCCGAGCTATCTTACGGTAGAACACAAATCGTACAGAAAAAAAAAAAAAAAAACATTTCTTCCGAGTTGTTGTAACGTTTTGAAGCTGAGGGAGAGGCCTTGTTGTCCCGAATTGTAGCGGGTGATGAAACCTAGGATCACCATTTTCAGCCCGAAACAAAACTACAGTCGTGAAATGGCGCCATCTTCGCTCTCCAAAGAAGAAGAAATTCAAAGCAAACGCTTCCGCGGTTAAGGTCATGATCACTGTGTTTTGAGATTGTAAGGATGTGATTCTCATTGATTTTATGCCAAGAGGCAGTGCCAGTAACTCAGAAGCATACATCAATACATTAACCAAACAAGAGAAGCGTTTCCAGCGACTTCCGCGCCATAAGAACCAAGGGGATGTTTGATTCAACACGATAAGTTTGAGAACTTCTGAGCATACTACGAAATAGAGTTGGACAGTGTTACCCCATCCACCCTACAGCCCTGACCTAGCTCCCTCGGACTTGTACTTGTTTTGGCCATTAAAAGATAGCATTCGTAGAAGACATTTTGGGGACGACGAGGAGGCGATTCGCGCAGTGAAGAATTGACTTCGTGACCAGAACAAGGAATGATACCGATAGGGCATACAGGCCCTTGTTCTCGCTGGAGGAGGGCCATAGAACTGGCAGGAGATTACATGGAAAAATATGATGTGTAGATAAAACATAATTCTTTCACGTGTGTAATTCTTATTATGTGATATAATTCCTGTTGAAGAAAAACAAATGTGGGGCATTATTTTCCAGGCGACCCTCTTAGTGCAGAGTGCCAGCAAATAGCGAGCATTTGCTAATTGGCTGGATTAAAATCATTCGCTTCGTAAAGAGTAGTACGCCGCTCTAAAATTTAGCTTCCATCTGCAAAAATCCGGTATGGAAGCATATGGCGTTGATGCTCTGCAACAATCAACCGCACTTCGGTGGTTCAAAATGTTTAAGGAGGGCCATATTTCAATAATAAAGTAGGGTGGTCCATGTGCACCTACTGCAGTGAAAGAGACTATGGTTAAAATTGTTCGGAAAATTGGACGAATAATGTGCATAGCCTTAGAGACATGTGATAGATTTTTCACAATAGTGCGTTCACCACTGTGATTTTCGTTTACACATGAGACGTGTCTGTGCCAGATTGCTGAAGTCTGAACAGAAGATGGTGCTGGTGGACGTGAGCAGGGAATTTCAGCGTCTTGTTCGGTCTGCAGGAAAGATTATGGTGAAATAGATTGTGCAACTTGAAGTCTCCCTGCAAACAACCGTTATTTTGAGCGTTTTGGCCAAACACTCCTGACAAAAAACGCCCTGAGCTACTTCCATCTGGTTAGCACCTTCACCATTACGATGCTTGCCCTTTGTTTGCCATGTTGTTTCTCAAAATTTGGCCATACAAATAATAGAAAGTATCCCCATCCTGTCTCAAAAACGGGACCAACTCTCCTATTTGAGTGCAAAACTAGTTAGCTACCTACCTCTGCTGTATTCAGTCAACAGGGGTCGAATTGTTGGAATGAAGTAGGCACATATGCCCCTAAAATAAATGGAAGAGCGATACCATGTAAAGTAGGGACATTGATTAACGCCTGACAGGTAGATGGCGAAGAAGCTCTAAGAGACCATCTAAAGCAAAAATAAGAAGGTGAAAAATACAACCCTCGAACAAAAGGCGGCAGTGTTTCGTGTATGATAGTTGAAAATCCTTTCCGCATTGTCATTAGCATAACTGAGGAAAATATGATACACTCTTTTACATGTCCTTTGTGACATCAACTATCAATGCCAGCCATAAGATTTTGAGATGTTGACTCAGATTTTACAGAAATATTTTATTTTTATACAACTTATGTGACTTATACATTTTTTATTAGAGTATCTTACTCTAGTGCAAGTAAAATCATATAGGCTATGTGATATAAAAATATACATACTATTACTGTATTTCTGAATTAACTTTTGATTGGTGTTTTATATATTACATATTATATTTGTTATATTTCTAATATTACTAACTTAACGTGTTCTTGATGTTAAATATGGAATAAAATCTCGGAAATATTGATTACTTTCTACTTGACTAGCCCGTTTCTCACTGAGCCTAATGCGTCATCATTAGATAGCTAAACACACTCTTTTTCCCCCCTAACCCTTCGAGTTAGAAGTTCAAGACAACCTCTACTTTGTTTAAGTCTTTCGATTATCTTGTCCCCACCTGTACGCCTTATTTCCGTAATACTAGGACAGTAGGGCACAAATGTACATGGAGTCCTTAACATTGTTTGCAGACAGAATATCTGGAGCCAACGGAGTCCCTCAGAAGGGCCGCTTCCAGACAGAAACCTTTCCAAAGTGCAATGTACCGTTACACTGCGTAGCCCTCCTTGTCCTGGGTCTTTCAGCTCTGTAACAGAATCAGCGGAATGAAATAAAATGCGAGGGCAGAAAATCCGTGGACAGGTTAGATCAATCTCAGCATTTTCCTAGGAAAATGAATGAATGGTGTTTAACATCCGTTTTTGCTACAGAGGCACCACAGGCGAGGAACACTGGTGATATATGAGAATATTGGGAAAGGATTTATTTTTAAGGAATGAATCGTTCCAGCCTAAGTTTAGGGCACCTCCCGGACATTTGCCATTTATGAGCACTGAGGAAAACCTGGAAAAAAAAACCTCAGTCAGGAAGGACGGTCCAGGCGGGATTCGAGCCCCAGACCTCCGCTCACGAGTCCGTGCCTTAACGACCTCGGCCACCCGTGACGGTATTTTCTTAAGCGACCAAGGGAAATCACGAAGGGGGAAAAAATGTCAGAATGGCTGGTACCAAGGGATTTGAATCTGGAACCTCACAAATGCGAGTCCCAAACGTCACCTGAACAACTATACTATACTTTCGACCTCGCTGTATTGTTGGTCCTGGTGGTGTAGTGGTTATCATACTTGCCTCCTACACCCAAGATCGCGGGCTCGAACCCAGCCAGGACCGATAGATTTTTTCGGGGCGTAAAAATCCTAAGTATGGCTTCCTTCGGAAGAGAAGTAAAGCCGTGGGTCCCTTGTCGTGCATTTATGGCACGAAAAAGAACCTCAAGCCCGAAAGAGAGGCCTCTGAGCAAAATTTGTCGGCCGTTTCACGCCCTGAATTGAATGGGACGCTGATGACCTGAGATGTTAAAGAGCGTCCATAAATAAATCAATAAAAAAAAAAAAAGAACTCGCTCTTTGTCTCTTCCCACAATCGACAAAGTTTTCTTGTCAACAACTATACTAGCGCCTCCACACTCAGCGGTAAAGCAGGCTGAAATGAGACTTAGTTATGTAGTCTCACATTCTCATTTTGGATTAAGTTCGGTAATATCCCACCTTCCCCATAACGAAATGAACTGAAAATCAAGCTATACATTAAAATACTCAGCAAAGGTCTTAAATAAGAAAAACGCTCATTCTTTACGCTACAGCAAATCCCTTTGAAAAACCGCGTTTCATTTTCCTTTCAGCAGTGAGACATGTTTTAGATATCAACAAAAATATGTAATAAAAATAGGCTATATTTATAAAAATATGTTAACGCACAGCAGGGATAAATGTAGCAGTGAGACATGGTCATCAATACTTTATGCATTAGGAATTGTTCTTGTTCCGGCTTCAGCTTTCCACGTTTGACGAGGGTGACCTATGTTGAAGATTTGGAGTAATTTAATCCACTCTACAGAAGCCACCAACATCTCGTATAGGTTTGACAAGGCTGCTATCTTACGCTTTCCAACCCACCATCATATGTACAAATCCAACTTGAAGGTTTACTCCTTTCGCCCAATATTGACCTTGGTCCGTTTTACTCCAGACATGAGCTCTCCCTATCGATACCTGAAAAGTTGGGAAATTAAGAAAGGAAATTTATAAAAAAAAAAAAAATAAGCAAAACATATGTTGAGGATATTATAAAAAAATAATTAGGTAGGAGGTGATATGGTTTGCCTTCGTTACGGCAGTTGATGTTCATTCATGAGGATCAATAATTCCGAAGTAGGTCTGTCCATCACTGGGATCGTGAAGCAATATCAACTGATTACTCCAATAATTTATGTGATAGTGTTTATCATAAATCATCATCATCACATCACATTTTCCTGGATTAGAACACTTCCCCTGGTCTGGCATCATGTCTTTCTCCATCTTTCTTCCAATTCCTCTATTCGCAAATTATTGATAATCATGTCAATTTGTCCATCCTCTGCAAATAGTTTCTACATCTTTCTCTATGCAGATTTATTTTATCATTAACTGGAGAAGTACCCAACTCCCTTTTTATTTCTTCAGGTTTTATTTAGTCCATTATTCTACTCCACTTAATAGCTCTAAGGATATCTCATTTCTGTCGTATTTATTTTATTCTTTTCTTTGTCGTTCATGTTTCACAACCATACTTGGAATTGCCACTGTTTTGTAAAATATTAAGCTTGTTTTTTTCCCCTCTTGCTTTTCTTTTTAAGGCTCTTACTAATCTTCTACACTTTTTCTGGAAGTTACTTAGCTTATTATTTAAATATTGGTTGTGTTGATATGTTATATTGCATCCTAAACAGTTACATTTGTTCTTGTTCAGTACTACTCATTTATTTCACGATGATACTTAATTTGAAAGACCATTACTTTCGTTTTAATGGTTGAGATTTTGAGTCCATATTTTTCTAACATATTTTCCAATTCGGCAAATCATTTGCTGTTTCTTGAATTACTGTAATTTTGTTACTATAGAGTATTATTCCTATTTATTGCAATTCCTGAAGATTTTTCCCATTTCTCTATCTTAGAATTTCGTCTATTTATATAATGCACTAGAGAGTGACACGGTTAAAAATGAGACTGTCACTAAAACATTGTAAACTACTGTTAAACACGATATTTGGACCCACTGCGTCGGCTCTTGTTCGCGACGCGAGACAATGACTACGGCGGGCGGTACACTTCAGCAACTAGTATACAGTGAATTTACTAAGAGGGCTCGCAGGGCATCCAGCATACGCGAAGTTAAAACAACTGGTTGCCCGTGAGGGAATAATTAGAGGGAAAGATTTAGGCCTGGATGGGTGCGAGCCTTATGTAGAACTATGACTACCATCTCTTTATCTCTGAGAGTACTAGTGAGGGAAGAGAAGGCATCTATGAGGACTAAGGAAAAACATGTATCAAAAGCAGAGTGGTGAAGGCTGGTATGTTGGGCTACAGGCAGAGGAGAGCAGGTCTAACTGAGCGTCTAAGGTTATTCATTCTAAGAGATTGCAAACCTTTCCTTCTATTGTCCCTCTAATTTTTCTCTAACTGGTACCCGGCTATTTTAGCTTCGCCTATGTTGGATGCCCTACGAGGATGCCCTACTTCCACGGTTACAGAAGGGTACCTGTAGTAGTCTTCATAGTTTCGCGTCGCGAAATATTGTATTTTAGTAGTATTTTACAGTGTTTTAGTGTTAATCTTATTTTTAGTTCATTTTTAAAGAATTGGTAGGTCTGCACAGGAGTTTTTAACATTTCTTTCAAACATATATATGTATATTACACACACGCACGCACATACATACATACTACATATATACATACATACATACATACATACATACATATGTATCTGTTTCAATACATCCTCATCTTAACTATAATTTCTTCTGAAAATTGTTCATTTCCTAATCTATTCTTATTTTAGTTGCTTTGCACATATTTTAAAGCACTTTTATTAAATGTTTGGGATATTCTTTCTTTTTCAATATATCCCAAAGTAGATTTCCCTTTACTCTATTATATCCCCTTTCAAAATCTATAAATTGAATTCCGTTCTCTTTCAATTATTTGATTTACTGAAAATATATTGTCTACACCGCTCCGACCTTTTGTGAAACCATTTTGGTTTGCCAATAATATTGATTTTGTTATTTATTTTTCCAATCAGACATTATTTTAATGCATAGTTTATAAGAAATGTGCAGGAGGCTGGTGCCTCAGTAGTTTATTTCGTTCTTTCTTAAAAATTGAGATTATATTGGCTTGATACCCGACTTAGGAATTTTTTCATACTAAACTTTATTTATATATTTCAATAATATGGGGCGTAGTTCTCTACTTGTATATTTTAATAATTGTGTGTTGATATATCATTGATCATATAGATTTTGAAATTATCATTTGAGAAAGGGTTTGTTTTGTTTTCTTTTTTGGAGAGAATAGGCATTCCTGGTTTAGCTTTTAAGGTACCTCGCCAACATTTACCACTAACTAACACTAAGGAACACCTGCAAAAAAATAGTAAATAGAAATCTCTCAGAGAGGATGTTCTGGCTAGAATTGAACTTCCGACTTCCCGTTCACGAGTCCATGCCTTTACGACCTAGGACTTATACTACCAGTGTCAGAATTTTTATTACAGCGTGTAATATAATAATGTAAAACAGTAATGACTACTTCTTACTGGAAACATTCATATGCAGTTTTTGGAAAGTATGGTTAGCTATTGCATTTAATTCCTAATGTATCTCTGGTTTGGATACAAGAGGAAACATTACAACCATACTGAGTCATGTACATTTTAATCCTATTGTCACATTCCCGTGCATACGAACCCTTTAGATGTAGTGCATGATCTTAAGTATTTATTTTCGTAGTATAACTTAATCTTTCGTCTAATATGCTACTCATTCCAAGTGTGAATTCAAGAAGAGGTTTAGCTCTTGCCATTTTGATGACCTCTAGCTTTTCAAGAAGTTTTTTTTTAGAGGATTTCTAAATTAAAAGGTGTTGCATTTCCAAGTCTCTGGCAAATCTACAGTAATCACAAACTTCCTTACATTTGGATGTTTGTTTTAAAGGCACTTAATCGGTTTACCTGTCAACCGCCCACTTTACGTGTTTTTGTTCCATCAGAACTGAATCGCTCCCGTTCTGTGCTGTATATCACACAACCAACGGTCGCTCTTCGTTTTTTGTTTATACTCCTTCACGTTATTGAATGCGGCCTCCTTTCATCCGCTTCCAGAAGTGACATTAATAACTGAAAATAATAACTTGT
Organism: Metallyticus violacea; assembly: GCA_030762175.1. NCBI lineage: Eukaryota > Metazoa > Arthropoda > Insecta > Mantodea > Metallyticidae > Metallyticus > Metallyticus violacea. The sequence continues at coordinate 40,668,477 of CM060839.1, forward strand.
AGTTGCAGATTATTTTTCTCTGGTGCAAGTTGCGAAGGGTTTCATGCTCTTGTACGTGTGAGTGGCCCTTACCTCCCCTCTCTCCAGCTTTATCTCTCCCACCGCTGTATCTACCTCCTTTTCTTTCTTTCCCTTTGTTTTCTTATCCTTTTTATCCTTTTCTCTGGCTCTTTTTTGTTAAGATAATACACGACGTTGCGCTATGTTTTCGAAGGACATCATTCAAGTTGAATGGAACTCCCCTCTCCGCGACATCCTCTGTTTCCATACGTTATGGTGTACAGAGAAAGCGGTACAAAGAGAATTTACAATGAGAAGTGTCGGCATACGAAGAAGACAGCATCGCACACTCACACGCCATACTCAGCATCATTGTTCGCCTAAGTACCAAAGCGGTACAACTTCCCCGGGCCTTCTCCGAGCCTACCATCAACTTTTGATATCCTTTCCGGGTTCGCGCTCTAAAATTCATGTGTTCAAACATCTGGACTATCACAAAACTACGAAACAGCACAGAGAAAACTTTTTTAACCTTGGAAAATAAAGACAGTATTATTAACCAGTGAAACACGCCAGCCTTTGAACAAAAATCAACATAAGCGTTTACGTAGGTAAAATGTTTAATTTACAAGTACCGATTCAAACATGCCATTTTTGAAACATTTGCGTGAAAGCCAAATAAGTATAAGGGCAGTTGAGAAAAACTAGGAAACATTTGAGATCGCTAGAGGGTATATCTGTTTCTTGTTATTAAACGACTAATTTACGTTTTAAACAAACGCCCACAAGGAAGTTTCCTTCGATACGCTCGGGAGAAACCGTGGATATATTGTAGATAAAAGAACTGAATCAAAATTCTTCCGTGAGTCAGCTTTCGAACCTAGCATACCATCATAACCAACGATTACCAAGGTAAGACTAGTTCACATATGGTATACAAATGGAGAAATTTTAATCTTAGGAGATGTTATTCACGAACAAGCAAGGAGTATGTATATAACGTTATTATATTAAACATATTAAGATAGCCTATTGTGTCCATTAAGGGCAAAGGCCTCTAACAAGTAGGGAAAGTTCGCTTTTTCCTAACGTGGTGAGCTATTACACGCTAGTTGTTTGTATGCTGTTTAAGACACTGACTGATTTGTTCTTTGTTTACTCCATTTCTCACTGCACTAGTTGCTTCTCGAGGGATTTCCATTTTTCTCTTCCTCTTGCTACTCTGGATCAATCTGGACCTGTATGTTCCTTAAAGAAGTGTGTCCATCTTCTTCTGGGTCTCCATTGTGCCCTTTTTCTATCCGGGGGTCCCACATGGAGATCTTGTAGGTCCACCTATTGTCCTGCATTCTTGCGATGTGACCGCCCCAGTGCCATTTGGTACTGGTAGCTATATGTGCGATCTTTGTTGTCTCGGATAACTGATTTATTAATACTGTAGGTATTTTGACCTTCAAAGTTATTCTCAGGATCTTCCGTTGCATTTTTCTTTGGCATATTTGAATTTTGTTCTTTTGTTATTCACCATGTCTGGCACCCATATAGCAATAAGGGTATACACATGTTTCGAGCGCCTGGAATATGATTTTTTTAGTTAGTGTTTCGTCTAACAATATAAAATTAAGGCCCAAAATGCTCTCCAGGTTAATGAGATCCTTCCTTGTACTTCTTTTTCCATTTTATCATGGAAGGCAATATGATGTCCTAGGTATGCATATTCGCTCGCATATGTGAGGACTGTTCCGTCTATTTTTATTAGGGTTTCAGGTCCGTTTGAAATTAACTGCGTCTTCAGTTTGTTTAGTGACAGCCCTGTATTTCTCCTATGCTCATATAATTGTTCCAGGATAGTTTGTAGTGCTTTCGAATTTTTGGCGAATAAGACCACGTCGTCGGTAAATATCAGGTTTTTTAGTCGACTGCCGTTTATGTTGATTCCGAATTTATTATGCCAGTTCATTTTCCTGAATGTATGTCCATTACACAGGTGAAGAGTTTGGGAGAGATTGGAACGCCTTGGCGAACTCCTTTTTCTAGCCGGTAAGGTTGTCCCTTTAAGGAAATTGTTCATCATTCGCTGTAGTTTATTTTGAGAAACCGGGACAATTTCTTGACGAGTATTATCTTTGAGTTCTTGTATGTTATGCAGGTTCGTCTTTAAACGGCATTTAATTTACCCCAGAGATACATCGCAGACTGTTAAATCGGGGAACCGAGAGAGTCATAAATCTCTACTAATAACGCTGTCTTGTGAAAGCATATTGTGAATTGCTCTCGTGGAATTACAGAGTCCTGTTGAAAAAATGTATGGTCATGCTCCCTGTCGGTTAATTCTCAGAAAAAAATGGTAGTATGATGTTTACATAAGTAGAAAAATCAACTGTAAGCTCAAAAAATTAGTTCTATGATTCTTTCACCACTGAATCATACATAAAAACATGCTGTGCCGTTGTAATCACACGCGGCATAATACACTTTGTGTATACTGTCGAATTAAGTAACAAAAATCACAACAAACAACCGGAAACAGCTGCGCTATGACTGCGACAGTCAGCTAGGTGAACAAGTAAGCAAGCAGGCTTGCTATCTCTTCCACTACACGGCAAACGAATGAGGGTTTCGCTCATAGGAAAAACCCCGCGCAACGTGTGAAATTTCACTAATCGACTGTAGTTACTAAGAACGATTTGTATTATACCCGATCAGTTAACAAAGAATGCTTTCAAACATTGTAAACTTTTGTCGTAATTGCAAAAGATGGAAAACATAACTAAAACAGCATTAGGAAAAGCAGTAATGTCTGTATAAAATGACAATCTCTGAGATAAAAGATATACAATGAAAATAATTCCATTGTTTTCAAAACAATAGTTAGAAGCCTGGCGGTATATGAAGCAGACAGCTGATATTTTTAGTTGAAAACAAAGACTAGCAATGGGTCTCCATTTTTCACTAAAATCGGTATTAATAAGAACGAGAAAATAAAATCTGTCGTAAAAAGTAAAATAAACGTTAAAGACAAATATCACCAGAAAGTGGTTATATGTAGTAAAACCGCTTTCAGATAATGAGATAGAAAATATTGGTAGAAGATTCAAATTTATATAAATTGTCTTAAAGCAAAAGCCAGCTTTAATCTTCATCTTCAGCAGCTGGTGTAAAGTGAACGGAGGAATTCTGGTGTCCGGCTTAAAAAAACTTGTCATATCACTGACCTCTGCCATCTGAGGACAGTATTTCAAGTCCTGTATGGCAAATGAAAAATCACAAAATGCTTTAGATATAACATTATAAAAGCAGTAACTAAAATGCCATTAATGACCTTCAACACATATACACAACATATTTAGGAACTCAAATCTTGCATAAAACGAGCATAAAAGATTGCGCATTATTCAGTATTAACATTCACATGTTTCAAAATTGAAAAGAAAAGAAACGAAGGAAGCTTATTAGATTCAAGAAACCTCTAAAGAAAACCACTAAGACTTCACATGATTTTCATAAAAGAATCTCAAGTTCATTTTCTGTTTAGAAGTAAAACGACACTCAATGATACGCGTACACGCGGTGACGCCTGCAGTGCATGCCTTTGAGAAGGGGGTAGGCAAGGTAGGGGTTGCGCACACATGTAAAAGAAGGGCCGCAAAACTGAATTGCTCATAAATGATGCCATTCTTTCTGTGTAATGCGCAGTGAAGTTTAGAGCTTGCTTCGTCCTGACGCGATATGAAGTGCATTTTCACGTATCATTGGTTGAGGGATTCATACAGTCAGAGCATTTGTCTTCTATTTGCACTTCTCTGTATACTGGCGGCGCACTTATTTAGGGACTATTGAAGTATCAGAGCAAAACAGTAAAAAAATACGATAGGATCAAATTATATTCCTACTGCAAGAAATATAACCTAATTGTCATCAGAGGGCTCCCTTATGCCGTTAACACATATTTTTTCCTTAATTTTTTTTATGTATTGCAATACAAATATACTGCCATACAGCGTCTACCTTTACTGAAACAACCCCCCCCCCATATATTTTTTCTATAGTATTTTGCATTTCTTTTCTAATGTTTTTTCCATATACTTTTTTCAACAGACTTGTGACTCTATAATTGCTAAATATATTTCTATTTGTTTCCTAAAAGTAGGAAAGAATTATTCTTTCATTCATTCATGAAGAAGATACATTGTGTTTTCGCTACACACATTAAAGGAGGGGACATCTTAATTTAAAAAAAACTAAATATCTAATTCGTGAGCACTTGTTTCTCTACTTTTAATAGACATTATCGCTTTTTTTAATTTAGTCATTTCCATTCTATCTACAATTTCAATTTGTATTTTTCTTGCTTTTTCGCCGGACCACAATTAAATGCTCTATCCATTTATATGTTATAGATGACGAAATATTATTATACTTTCTTTACTATATTTTTAATAAAAGAAGCCACTTGAATTGTGCTTAATCTCTCCATTTTCCACCTAATTTAAAAAAAGGCATTGGCTTATTAATACAGCCCTTAGTTTGGACATCGAGAAGCTCCAAGCAATCAGCATCAGTGTAATTGTGTAGGGAAGGGAAGTTGTTTTGACTCACCATCCTTTCTTTAAATTGAAGGCTTTACGATTGACAAACACACAATGTGTATGAAAAGTGACGAAACGCAGGACACTACTTATTACGCAAAAAATGGAATTTTTTCACCACTATGACAAGTTTATATGTGATTGTTACCGTCGAATTACAGATGTTCAACGTAAATACTACAGTTTTTATTTATATTTATTTGTGGAAATAAATCATATTACCTCCTCTTACAACTTATATTGGACTTATTCCATGCTATTAAGAATATGACACAAGTTTTCCGCAGCCTGAAATTATTCAAGAGCTGGCCCATGCAGTATCGTCAGACATTAGTCCAGAAGATTATCTACAGAAAAGTATGTTCCTGAACAAACCTTCAATTGATAAATTAAATCTCCATTGCACACGCACTGTGACAGATATTAAGGAACTTCAACTCAGAGTTGCTGTATGCAACATTGAACAAAAAAAAAAAATGGTTAACAAGTACAACATATAGGAGGAAGATATGGCAATGGGTGGCTAAGCTTAATACGAGGGGCATTCAGAAAATAAGTCCCAATCGCGCCTAGAGATGGCACCGATAGTCGGATAGGAATGCGCATGCGCAGGAATAGAGAGGAAGTATGTGGTAATAATGCAGTAAAATTTCAGCCTTGTGACGGCCGTGGTAACCGCGCTGTGCTAGGAGAAAATGGGTGCTCTGATATTGTCTCCCGCCAACTGCGAAGTTCGTGCAATCATCCGAGGTTTGCACGCTATATATATATTGTGTAAATGAGGAATGCCAAAATGTAAAGATTGTGTAGAAAATGAAGAAAATATAAACAATTTACGTTACCTATTACTTTTGAAAAACCATCTATATATTTTTATCTTTGTTTTCGGTAGCAAATGCTTTATTTATTGTTTTTTAAATTATTTTCTCTCTTTTCTTGTTCCATATCTAAGAGATCTTTTTGTATTTTTTTTTCCGTAATAGTTAAAGCTTCTAATGCTGCTTTCTTTACGACAGATTTTGCATTTTGTATTTCTTTTTAATATTAAGACACTTTTTTCCAAATGGTGTAAAGTCCGTGTTTACTACTGAGGCACCACAGGCGGTGAACACTGATGACACATGAAATGAAATGATATATTGAGAAAGGATTTTTTTAAGGAAGGCAACGTTCCAGGCCTATGTTGAGGATAGCTCCCCGGCATTTGCTAGTTATGAGGACGGAGGAAAACCTGGAAAAAACCTCAGTAAGGGAGGACGGTCCTGGCGCGATTCGAACCCCAGACCTCCCGCTCACGAGTTTATAATCGGATAGTGCCAAATAAAATGAACTGATGACACCCATTAATTTTGGAAATAGAAAAGGATACCAGTCCAGATACGTGATGTGACTCTTCTAAAGCCAGTAGAATTCCTTGGGAATTAAAATCTAATTGTAGTCAAGACTTCACCCAGAGTTGCTTAATCAGGTCGGAATCTGATTATACATTTTTATGTAACGCATAGTTCTCCCATTGGTTCCACGTTATTTTCTCGTCATTTTCTTGGAAGTTAGCTTTTGATTAAGATATTATGCTTCCATTTACATACATTCACTCGTATTGTCATAAACAACCAAGGAAACGTTCATACAAGAAAGTATATTTTCCAAATAAAGAACATTTAGAGCTAAAGAAACGCTGTCACCTCTATCATGCAGCCTAGTGCAAGTCTTGAACAGAGATCAGGTAGTCAACATTATCGTTGGGTGTAATCTGTTCTCTCACCGCCCTAACTGGAGGTTACGCCCAATAGCCCATTAGGTGGTCCCAGTCGATTCTTTCTTTCTGGTCACAGAGCGTGTGGTGCGGATCTTGATCAACGTTGATGCCATACTAGACATCGATAAACGGAAGTTCCCAATTAGCCCTCTACTTCTTCGGGCAGTATGAAGCACCGTTTCTCAACCTGGGGGGTGTGTGTGGCTCTTGGGCGAGACCTGGGAATGTAAGTAACACCTGCACTGTCTTTTCAATCCAAACGTGTGTGCTGTTCAAGCTGGGTCTGCTTGATAGCTCCCCATGGGCGTTTGTTTAGGTTTTGACAGGCTCAAAAACTCAAAATTACAGCAAATTCGAATAATTTTGAGTTTGTGAAGAAACTTGAGTAATTATTGGAGGCATTTTGCCAAATGAGTAGGTTGGAAAGAGGTTGTTAAGGTTTGGTTTATTCGAGAAACTTAAAGAAGCAACTCTATAATTACGTTGCTATTAGAGGACCCAGTGAACAGATTTTACGATAATACATAAGAATGTAAAATATTTCTTCCAATATCATAGAAAGTAAATCTTTCTGTGTTTCTGTGCTTTAGTTGTTCTAAAATAGGCAGCTCTTGAATTAATTTATAGGCACTTTCCTTGAACACTCGGGTATCTGAAAGTTTCATACTTGAAATTCAAATAAAAACAATAATTAATAATTAAGGGCATATATATATATATATATATATATATATATTGATATGACACTCATATTTTACATATTTCAGTACTAAGGAACTCTATGACATTTAGCTGTGTTTCTGAGATGGTTCGTCCTAAAGTAAATCAGTTTAAAAACAGAAATTTTGTCGTTCTCAGAAATATTTCTGCAATAAGGACAAAATGACGGATGATTTAAAATTTTATGTTCTCAATTTTTCTTGAGCAATATCAGAAATACGCAATGGATTTACGGTATCATTGGACTGATGTATATTTTTTAATGGTGTGTAACGCCCGATTTAACTACTGAGATATCACAGGCAGTGGACACTGATGATACATGGGATAAATTAATGATAAATTGGAAAAGAATTTTTTTTAACGGAAGGAAGCGTTGCTGGCCTAAGTTTAGGGTACCTTCCCGGCATTTGCCATTTATGAGGACTGAGGAAAACCTGGAAAAAACCTCAGTCAGAGGGGACGGTCCTGGTGGAAATCGAACCCAGACCTCGCGCTCACGAGTACGCGCCTTAACGACCTCGGTCACCCTTGGCGGTGCTACTGTAGATATGCTAGCATTGCGACTTCACACACTTTACTTGAGTGGATCTGGGGATACAGTTCTCTAGGATGCTAACGATAGCTCTAAGTGAACTTCCTAGAACTAAAGTTGCAAAAGTTTTTACGCTATTGCTACTCTTGGATAAATAAATAACTGAATTGTAAAGGAAAAGTCATAAACAAGCACAACGAACATTTGAGAGTATTTTTCTTAATTTTCTGCAAATTTGTAAATCTTAAAGGTTGTGTTGCTAAGAGATTGAAGACTGAAAAAGGCTTTCAATTATTTTCTTCCTGCTTTATCCCTTCAAATCTTGTGTACACATAATTTAGTGGGATAGATATACTTTCTCAACAGCGAAATTCAAGATGGATATTTTTGGACTATCACCCTGCAAACCTAACATGTATATAAATGACTTTATGCACAAATTAAGTCGTAATATTAGGTGCCTACAATAACAGATGACATGTCATCTAAATTGAAACAGAGAGGAGCAGGAAAGATACTGACAGCACCTGAAAAATGGTGTAATGAAAACAATATCTATATAAACATAAATAACATCAAGTGTCTTTCACTAACCCACGATGGCGCTTCTTCGCAGCAATCAGAAACTACCGTTTGTCAAATATCATAGCTCCGCGTGTCTGCCAAACGTCTCATTACTGCGGTCCGAAGAGAAACGCTCTGGTATGCACTTTTTGTTCAATAAACAACGTCAACTGGCAGATAACAAGGTGTTCTTTCTCGTCAACACACCACCTTTAATTCCCCTCACTCAGCCCGGCACTATGAGGTCCCAAAACAAGCAACATCCCTGTAGATCGACAAGAAGAGTTATTGAGTGGTGACTGTATCGCATATAATCAAATTTCCTTCACCGTTCCTCCCGCCACCCATAATTCCTTTAAAATTTGGCCTACCAACGTGGGGAATGCTCAAAACATTTTAAAACAACACCTACGCCACCCACTCTTAACTCCTTCATAGTTTCCAAGCTCATGAAAGGAAATGGCGATCCATCCAATCTATGTTAAAAACAATATAACAAAGGTTCATTCTCCCCACCCTTAATTACCATAAACTCATTTACAAATGTCTGACACATAAGGGTTTCTATTTGGGCCATACTCAAGACTTATCTATCAAAAAGTATCTTGACTTTTCTTTCTTTTGTACCAATAAACAGTTCTCTTAGAAACCACATATCCGTTTGACAGAAATCTTTCGGTGTCGATTCTCGATGTAGCAAGCTTCTAAAAATATTGATGTTAGCACAAGAGAGACTTCTAATGAGGCGTGACATGACTGGTAGAGAATGCAAGTACCCACGTGCGTTGCTGCCAGACAGGTGCGCAATAACTGGGCGCTACCATAAGCGGGCACGGTGTATTGTCGCCTTGCGCTTGCAAAACTCACACAACTCTGCACAAACTATACACGTGCAGTGTTGAACTGGTGATGTCAACATGTTGCACCGGAAGAGTATTTTTGAATAAGTTAACATTCTATGCACATCTGAAGACCGGAGCTAACCCATCGATTTTCCTCTCACAGAATATATAAGGTTTTATATAAACTTACTTAGATACTCTAGTTTAGTCTGCTATAAACATTTCGTGCTGCCTTGCTCTTATAATGAATCTGTGATTTTCTAGGGTTGATCATGCATCTTCCTTTATGATTGTGATAAATCTGAAAAGCGTAGCGACCTAAAGTTAAAATCGTAATATTTATCTTAGAAATAACCTAATTGTTAGAACACTTTTAATAATTATGAACAGAATCTCATTATACCGGATATTTTGTCAAAAACTTTCCACCTGCTGATGAACACGATTTCAAGAAACAATTTTTGGCAAATATTTCTTCATTTAAGGGGGAAAGCAATAACATTAGTTACATTAAATGTGGGAAAAAATTTGAGGGCATTTCAAGGTCAACCAGTTTTTTTTTATTTTTCAGATTTTGGTTTTATGTAAAAAAAGGGGGGGGCAAAACCTTTTTTTTTTGCAACATATGAAACCATTAAATCATAATTGTAATACACTATATAGAAATTGCTTTTAAAAACAATAGCTGTACGTTATTAATACTTGTTTGAAATGTTCTCCATTTCCTTCCATACGAAACTACAGTCCATTTTTAAAAATTCGACCAACATTCTGAACCATACCTTTAGAAATATTCCTGCAGGTTGTGGCTACCCTTTGTCGGAATTCTTCAGTTGTAGCAGGCTGTGTTTTAAAAATTACTGATTTTGGATGTTCCATAGAAAGAAATCTAATGGGCTTAAATCAGTGGATCTTTCAGGCCATTCGGCACTTCCCCTTCTACCAGTTCATATATTCCGGAATGTATTATTAAACCACTGTTGAACATTTTGTATATAATGTAGTGGTGTTCCATCATGCTGGAATGTAAGCAAGTTTTCATTTAAAGTGACCTTTTTCTCAAAAAGAAATCAATGATTGTATCACCTAGAATACCAATCAAGAATTTATTTCCCTCTACCCCTGTAGTATATGGTTTTTTCTCAAAATACATGGTTTATTATTACTCCAGTACATACAATTATGTCGATTTACAGAATCGTTAATGTAAACTTTGCACTAATCAGATCTGGGTTTAATAATGAACATGTTATATAAGTTCCGTATGAAAAATTTACTGTCATATATTGGAAAATGTACCATGTCATATGAGGTAAAAATAAACTCATCGCCTAGTTGTAGAGGAGCACAACAATTCGTTAGCATATTTCACGCTCTCAATGTTAGTAGAACATGCTATTTATTAGGCAGTAAAGAAAATGACTCAGATCGTAGCTAATATAGGTTACAACAATGCAACGAAGAGCAACATAGCTTGTCAAATAAATTAATTTTCTGAATTTGTGCAGGAACTTACACTATCATAGCTTCATTTTTAAGCCTATTCTTATGACTTTATACAAATCCATACATTATGTTATACGTTGACTGTAAATAAAATGTTGGCAACACTTCGGGAGGTAAGTATGCGCATGCTCCTGTGTGTGAAGAAGGGTCTCGGTATTGGAGTTCAAATTAGTGTCGAGGTGTACAGTGCCGAAAGCAGTCGGTAAAGAGAGTGGTTATGGTACTGTAGATTGACCAGTGTGGTGTGAGATGCTCTAAAGCATGTTTACGAAACTGAAATATTCTTAGATAAAACTCCAAGTGACCCGTAGCAAAAATGTACATCATTGCCATGACGGATTCCAGAAAGTGTATGACAAAGATGTGCTAATATATTGAACGGTTGCATGATGAGTTAAAACGTTGTATGCATCACCTGTGACTGGCTATGCGTCGCAAATGTGCGCACTCCCTGAGGGGCATCTTGCATGACAACTCTCGTTGCCACGAGGCAGGCATGGTGAACCAATTGTGGCCAAGTGGCATTGGAGGACTCTAGACCTGTGTGATTTCGATCTCTTTCCTCGGTCGAAAGAACCCCTCCAAGGCACCAGTTTCCAAATCTTTCCACCTTATTACGCGCCGTAGGACGGTTCATCGCCGACATCATAAATAACAACATCGCCAACGGCATACAAGTCTACCATAGATTTGGGACAACGCAGCAGGTTGTGTAAATGTCGCTTTTAATTCAATAACATGATGCAACAACTAATGTTGCAACTATTCTATTTATGGCCCAGGCTGTTTTAACGAGTTATTTTTGTATTTGTATTCTATTCGTTCTTTAATAACTTCTCTATCACTTCTAATTTTTTTCTGCAGTTCTGCGTTTTGCTATTATTACTCTTTCATGAACAAGCTTTCACAAGGATACTGTTCTATATGTTTTTAGAAGTTATCTCTTCAGAATTGTTACAGGTGTAGTCCATAAGAATTAAACTTTGTTTTCTCCTCATTCGTTTTAGATGAGAAAAGGAAATGTATAATATCCATATTGATATTTTTTAATTTTAAAAATAATTATCTCACAAACATACTGAAATGTTTTCTTCACATTTTTTTGTATTTTATTTTGTTTCAAAAGTGTAAATTATTAATATTAAGCATGTTACAAGTTTACTAAGCTAGGACTTAATGGAGTTAATTTACTTATTGCTATGATGGATAATATAAATAGCAACATAATGCAGAGAAAAAAGAAGAAAAAAACAGAGGAGCACTGAAGCTATATTTATTTAGATATTTAAACCTAAACCCATCATGAGATGCATGTAATATTTAGTTTTTATAAACACAAAGATAATTTAAAAATCAACAGTTGAGTGGATGATGAAACCATTTCATAATTTTTAGAACGTGGAATTATTTCCCAATGTTTGGACAATTATCTTTTTTCCATCCTGTATCTGAGTTTAAGGACAGATGAAGGAAGCAAGGCACATAATTTCTCCTTTATTTATAGAAAGGCAGTACGCGGGATCGCATAAGGAAAACAAATCCGGTTTTCCGACGGACACGTATCTATCGGCCCGCATAAACGAAGTGGGTAACGAGGGGGCATGCGCAGTAAAAGTTGAGAGCCGTCCGGCAAGGCTAATGTAGACCTTCGCCTTGCCACTGTATTAAAACGCAGCGTCTGGCTTCCTCTTAGGTCTGCCCACACAATGTGGCGCCTTGGTCTTCCAAGTCCGCAACTTCTCTTACATCCGCACCTGCCTGTTTGTATCACACAGAGAGCTAGGCGCAACATACGGCCTTGTTGCGTTTCTCTAAGATACTTTATAAACAGTTTCTAATTTATTCCACAAGAGCTCAAACTAGCATGCTACATATATGATATTATCAAAACATTCAATTTGTTTTTCATATATAGGCTTTAACATTGCCTGCGCATCCAAACAAATTTAGGAAAAGCACTAAAGAGGGCACTCTAATTCGACCTTGAAAGACAGTTTCATTTCCAGGAAGAAGAGTTGTGTAAAATGTATTTATTATAACGATGTTATATGAAAATATACAATATTCAACAACAGTGCATTGAGCATTGCTGTAGGCTTAGAAATTCAAAGGTTTAATGGCAAGGCACAATTAGATAGTGACGTAAAATGAATAATGTGTTTACATTGCAATAATAGATACTTAAACCTGAAAATACAGGAACCCTCTAAAATTAAACACAGTTTTAATGAATAATACGTAATTTACACAAATACTTTGGTAACTGGGCGAGACTGGTGAAGGAGTAACGAACATACAAATTTTGAATAATTGGCCGAAAATGCCTTTACTCCTTATCACTCTGTAGTCATAGGCATGCTCGTAGCACGCCCGGAGTAAGACTGACGTTCTAATGATAGACACTTTCACATTAGTATTAGAGATAACGATAATTATGTTGGGAAACGGGGATTTACAAGAGTTCAAACCGGCACAATGTTACATAAACCGCTTGAAATATTGTGAAACCTTCATCAATTAACATTTGTTGAAGAAAATGTCATAATACTGAAAATACTGCTATGGAGCTAAGGTTGCCTTGAATTGTTTGTGAAAGCTCGGAGAAAAGTGAAAGAGCTAAAAGGTGTTATAGAATTAAGCGCGGATTAGAAAAATTAATCGATACGCGTTGGAGAACTAAAACGGTATCAGAAGTTGCCAAAAATGTCATAATTAATAAATTAAAAATTAATTATTATAGTTCAAGACAGAATCGGAATAATCATCTTGCAAAGAACACTTCCATAACCTGATTGAACTGAGCTATGAACAAAATTTTTCAAAAGATTTAACAATTTCATGAAGAATGAAATTCTTTAATAGCCAACAGAAGCACAGACAGCGTTGTTTCAAAACCATACTTTTTAAACAGATGGCATCAGGTATTTTTACTAACAATCTATAGATACCCAGCTTAGTTGGAAGAATGTATTATAGTTGACATTAGCAATATAGAACATAAACATTTCTATCTTTATGCTTCAAGTCTTAATAAATTTTACCTTTTGACATATGTTACTGTAATAATACAAAACGACTTTATTAAGTTGTATTTTATATATTGTATATATATTTTATATAACTGAGGGATTTATTAGGGTTTCTATTGTTCCGTAAATAATAGATCAAAACTATGGATACAACAGGCAACAAACAGAATGAAAAAAAATAGATTAGAATAAATTATAATAAAAATCACTTTATCTAGTCCATTATTATAATGTAAATAGTTTAATTAAACAGGTTAGTTTAGGTTTGGTAACTTATTTCTAGAATTTAGCTTGTATTTAAATAAATACATTAATATATACAGTTTAATATTTGGTTGACTGATAGTCTTTCTCTTTCTAAATTCTCTATGCGTGCTCCATAAATGTTGGAGAAAAGATTTGCGTGAAGAGTCAGAGTATAGTGTAAAACCTACAGATGTGCTTAGTACTATAACAACACTAAATTCATTAATGGAGATTGTAGCGTTGAAAAAAATTTAACTGGGTATAAAAAAATGAAATTCTGCGCTTAATGCTTGAAGAACATTCTCTTGCTAGCACTCGTGAAATATCAGCACGCCCTCGTACAGCTCCTATGCACTCGATATTGTATGGCAATTCATATGAACCTACAACAGGGACGAAATGATAATGGACAAAAATAAACTTCTTGAAAGTTCTCTTGGTCATTTGGAACGCAGTGCAACATGCAATGAGAATCTATTACGTAATTCTCAGAAGAGGAGCAATTGGTAGGAAAGGATCTCAATCGGTGGTTTGCCAAATTCGTTTAGGACAAAACGTGATACTCTGCGTCTGATGGTTCTGTCCATTTCCAACTGGTTGACACTGAAAGACTAAGTACGGTAGTTTTTCTTTCAAATCTATGGGTTGGAGTTACCAATAAGTTGAATGTTGGAGAGAGATGGATTTTGTTGTAAAATATGAGCACTAGGTTTAGAAAAAGCCTTCCAGGCAATTAACGACAGTTTTAAGACAAGGTGCTTACCAGGTAAAGAGTATTATATTTTCCCTCTGTGGCTTAAAAGTTCAATACAGTTCTGTAGAGAAAAATTGTAAAATAATATTTACAGATGTAGGCAGGGTGGCAAGAAAATAGAAAAAGAAGTTTGTTTATATATGCTGTATTAAAGGTATTTCTGCCATCTGTATTTGAAATGTTTGAAAAGTACAAACATTTCAAAAGTATTTAAGGAATGCTTAGAAAACATGACAAATTATATTTCAAAAGAATATTAATGTAAACTAAAGCTGAGCCACGGGATATAGATCATTAAGAGGCATTTACATTTGTATGAGTTTGAAAAACTTAAGCTTCATGTTTTACAATAGTTTAAAATCTTAAAAGATTTTCTTATAAATTTCTGGGAAAGCAAAAAGAAAAAAGCCAAATAAAGATGCAACAATAAAGTGCAAAATAAAAAATCGCGCATCACAGGAACAGGATAAGAAAAATCAATTAATAAACTGAAAGCGAAAACAAGCATATTTAAAGAAAGAAACTGAGAAATAGAGAGTGGTATATCTAGTTCCCATCGTTCCCTTTCAGAAAATGGCGTCTTCTGTGAGAGAGGTTTTAATAACAAAGTTAAACTTCAAGTATTCTTACTTTCAGGTATGGAGTTCTTTAACGTGCCGTAAAACTATATATAGCTTAATCCCTCACGGAAAAATGTATGAACTCCCGGCCGGCTTTGAACCTATGACAGTGGTGTAAAAGCAAATAAAAGTTCAGTGTAATAGATAAAGGTAGTACAATGATAACAGCAAAGGAAGAAACAATATAGCAGATAAAAAAACGAAATGATCTCTATAAAGAAAAAAGTACTGAAAAACTGGGAATGAAACATGAAAATTCACTTTCTATCAGAGAAAATGTATCACTGATGAAATGATCAAAATGAGAAACAAGGATAAAAAGAAAAGAAAATGAAAAAGAGCACAGGAAGAAAATACAGAATTGGAAGAACAGAAAGAAGTTAATAAGAAAGAAACAACAAGGGAAGGGAAGCAAAGAAGGAACTCACAAAAGCAAAGGCAGTCAGTTAAAATTCTTGGAAGAGGAAAAGCAAAACATTCCGGTGTTGTCAGATAATGGCGCAACAAAACAACAAGGTTATGGCGACACATGCCTCGCATTCTAGCGCCATCTTGTGTCTGTTTGGAGCTGTGGTAAATGTGGCTCGCTAATTGCACGTGTGTTGCTTGCGTGCATGCATGCTAAAGAGGCCGACAGACATCACTGCTTCATTCATTTTAATTTTTCCACGCATATAAAGCACAACACACGCACCAAAAGTGCCGAGTACAGGTCATCAACTCAAACTTTATAACGTTGGCAATTTGAACCACTAGGCTTGACCGTAAACAGCTGAGCGCGACAGTTCAACTTGACGGCAGACACTTTAATAAAAAGATAAGATTATATTTCTGCTGCGATTTCTTTCTTTAAAAGGAGCGGAGAAAGGAAAGTGAATGAGCTGGTTCTGCAACACTTGCTTCGATAAATTAACAGAGCGGAGCGAGAACTCGTATAGAAAAATATTCCACATTAGTGTTTTGTTTTTAAAAGAAATTATTCGGTTTTGAATTACCAAATATTTGTCTCTATTTCTAGTCAAAAATAATAATAAATAAAAAAATAATTCATTCCAAAATTAAATTAGAGTATTTCACGTAAAATAACACACCAAGGAACCTTACATATTGGTATTGTATTGAAAAAGGTACACATAGAGAGTTGAAGAGGTATAAGATATATACCTAATTTTAGTTTTTATCTTTTAAAAAACAAATTTATTGTATATTTATGAAAATCAATAGTTTCGAGGGACATAAACCCAAAAATACTAATACCAGACATTTTAAAGAATTTTATATATTTGGTAGAACTTTTATATATACGCCCTATTAGATAAACTGTAAAAACAAAAATATAAGCCGATTGTCATTTCTTTTTCTCTCTTACACTCACAAACTTATGCATACAAAATGTGTCAATATTTCTTTTCTCATCAAGGACTCTCATAAAAACAATTTCGGTAAATTATACTTGAAACTCGCGGGTCTTGCTATTTTCGCTCACATATGGTAGTAAGGTACCAAGCAAGAACTACTTTGATTTGAGTGTGTTATCGCGCTCCTGTAAGATAAATGGAGCCTTGAGTTTGTACACCAGAAGCTCCAAGTACTCCGCAGCAATGAACTGTACATGGAGTATTGCTTGGCGGCAATCCACCTTACTTACACAGCTCTCCTTCAGGATGGCAGGTGCTTTCAGTGTTTGACTCACCATGCTCTCGGTTGAAAGCAAAGGTTCTAGACTGACGAACGTGTATCCAAAGTGACCAAAGATAGGACATTGGGGATTCAAATATATATGCACATTTTTACCTGATCATTGAAAACCATGCCAAAATGTTTCATACATATTTTAAACTTCAATGATCGCGAATATTTAGAGATGGTTTGGCATATTCTTGCTTATTTGGCATATTAATATTTCTGCATTTAATGCACTACGTTCATATTTTCAAAATTTCGTTGCATAAACCATCAGGTGTGCACATAGTTCATTTAAAAATATAACACATTATAATTTATAAAAATATCATCGAAATACAAATGTAGAGGGCGCAAGTGCCATTGACGATTATAATAAATTACTCTCATAAAACACAAGACCCACTCATAAGCGGCAATCTCTTTCCAATTATAAATAGCACAAAATCTGCATTTATTTCTTTGATTTTCTCCTACCTGTCTCAAAAACATTTAGAATCGGTTATTTTGAAACGTGGTTTTCTATAATTTGAATTTCTCTTTCGCACATTGTAGGAAAAACTAAACTGTGTGTTAAATTGTATTTTGGAAAATTCCGGGCTTTATTAAGAGTTTAGAAATTAGCGAAATTTCATTATGGGAATCTGTCAAGTTGTGGAATCTGTTCCAGCATAGATTTCCTAAGCACAACAGCTCACTGATGA
This sequence comes from Metallyticus violacea, assembly GCA_030762175.1. Taxonomy (NCBI): domain Eukaryota; kingdom Metazoa; phylum Arthropoda; class Insecta; order Mantodea; family Metallyticidae; genus Metallyticus; species Metallyticus violacea. The sequence continues at coordinate 40,686,028 of CM060839.1, forward strand.
AGCGGTTTAGGTAAAATTAGATTATACTTTTATGCAATTCGGATTAGCTCACACTTGGTCGTAATAAACTCATATTAGCATTTCGGTGTAGTGCAGAGCAATTCTTTGGCCGGTGGGAAAATAAAAAAAAAAATAAAAATAAAAAAAAAAATAAAATAAAATCAAGAGATGCTTTACTTTTTTTAATTTACTCTTATCTGGATAACAATACAAGAATGAAGTACATATATGTTTATTAAATTATGTTCTCTTTCAATATGAATTACAATAAATTTTCATGTTTTAAAAATTACAATAAATGTGCTTTAATTTGATATAAAAAAAACGAAAATGTTTTATTAATGTGACTTTTGGTGCCGCCCAAAGAATTATTTTCAGCCTTGAAAATTGTCCTAGCAGATAAAAGACCAAGTATGGTTATTGAAAATCCTGAGAAAGATTTAATCGTATTTTATAAACAGAAAAAATGTATCATATAAGTCACAATTTTTTCCCTGTTTTGTTAAAAAAAAAAAAAAAGATTGCAAATAGAGAATAATTAAAAAGATTTGATGAATAATTATTTTGATGAAAAAAACAACATATTTGCATATGTCTAATTAGTTATTACATATTGCAGACTTTTTTGTGCATAGGAATCCCAGCCCTAGTGAGTTCTATTGGCGTGCAAGACATGTATAAGATACGAAATTATTTTATTTCTACAGTGTTTACCTAGGAGGATACAAATGTGACAAACTATCTTTTTTGTGTTAATACTTTGCAAAATTTCCATATTTTTACTTTTCATTGTCTCTGCGTGAAAATCGTTGAAATGCACATAAAAAGATATTGTAAATTATGTAATGATTTTGTTTTACAACTTAATGTTAAGCATGATATGGACTTTAAAATGAACTATTGTCCAGATTTCTATTTTAAGGGGGATCGAGAGCTATACCTTTATAAACCGCCACGAGTGGCCGAGGTCGTTAAGACGCGGACTCGTGAGTGGGAGATCTGGGGTTCGAATACCGCTGGAACCGTCCTCGCTGACTAGGGTTTTTTCCCGGTTTTTCTCAGTCCTCATAACTGGCAAATTCCGAGGAGGTGCCCTAAAATTAGGCCTGGAACTTGCTTGCTTAAAAAAATGCGCTTTCACAATATATAATTTCATTTCATGTATCATCAATGTCCACCGCCTTTGGTGCCTCAGCAGTAAAACCGAGAGTTAAATACTACTCCAAAAATATAAATACCTTTATAAATATACATACACCTTTTCACAGTACATATCTATTTAATATATTTCAAAGTTGGACCGAGAAACAACAGTAATGTGTAGTACGCTGTCCTGCAAACAGATGTGACTCACATACATTATGATAGCGTTGCTACGTGACAGGTAAATGAACAAATGAAGCCAAGATTATCGTAAATCAACAATGAGCAAAGGAAGCCAAGATTATTGGATGATGCTCTGTAAACAGACGTGACTCACGTTACGGTATGCTAGCATTGCTACAACAAAATGGAGCCAAGATTATCGTTTGAACAGCGGAAAGCAATTTTTAAGTGATAATGGAAAACCGAGAATGTTGTTGAAGTTCAAAGGCAATGGAGACATGTGTACAGAACAGAACCGCCAACGCGAGTATCAATTGCAGCATTCGAGACAAATTTGAGACTCATGCTACCGAATACAAGTTCACAAGAGCAGATCTGCCCGATTACCACAGAGTTGCACCTGCGTACCTTGATGATAATCTTCCAAGGCACTGAATAGGACGAAGAGGTCCGATTGAGTTTCCGCCGCGTTCTCCGGATCTAACTCCGTTGGACTTCTACCTATGGGAAACTCAAGGATGTTGTATACCGTAGAAAACCAGCTACACTGACAGCACTTCGGTAAGAAATTGAAACATGTGCTGCAATCACAAACATTGCTCAATCAGTAGTTCAACGTACTCAGAAGTGTATCGACGTCGATGGTGGGTATTTTGAGTAACTGTTGTAACTGTAAAAGTCTAAGATGATTAGTGCACATTATTTTCTGTGTGTGTGAATTCAGTTTTGTGTTAATATAATTTTTTCTTTCCTTGAAGTGTGTATACATTTTTTCGGCACCCTCTGTGTGTATAAACAACCTTGACCACTTTTTACAGGCAGTGTATTACTTGGGGACGTTATACTTCAGTCTCTGTATATTAGGTTATAAAATAAACATATAAAACTTATTAAACATTTAAACATATGAATTTTACTTCCGATTTCAGATAGATTTTGCAAATTTCTAATAAAATTAATTAACTGGCAATCCTAGGGTGCATTCAGAGTTTAGATATCTCCAATCACAAACCGGCAATTTTTTCATCCGCCAACACTTAGCTATACCTATTCACTTTATCACGTAGGACTTCCATCTCAGTGCAGATTACATGTATGACCATAGTGTGCTGGTTCACACATGTGATCGGCGCAGAGTGGCGCTAGTGTCTAACTGGGCTGTCAACATTTCATACAAGAACTATTTTCATGTGGTATGTTGGTACGTTCTCTTCATGTGTGTTTCCAATTATTATGAAGAGTTGTAGAGAATGAGTTCTAACACAAAGTATTTCCGGACCCATACTCATTTAATATATTTTCTTCTTCTAAGTGTGAGGAATGCGTCCTGAAAGTTTGGCCATACCTTATTGTTACACCCTATACAGTGTTCCCTGAGGAACATTGCCAAATGAACCTATGAAGATGTATACAGAATACTGGTGAAAATAAAAAGGGATATAAAGTGGCATAATTCACTATATATTCCTAATTAGTTTAGAATACAAATATGCCTACAAAATAAGACAACTTTTCAGCAAAGGATTAAATATTTTATCTACCGTTTTGATTTTTAATAACTAATATATTTATAATTATAATATTGTCTTTGTTTATTAATAACTTTTCTATGCATCACTGAATACTCATAAAAATAAAAATGCCCAATATAAAGTTGAATATCAACATCTTTTACTTAAATGCTATTTGAACTGGTTTATTCTCAACCTGATCTATTCCGCATGCATGCAGGACATTCAAGATATTTTCTGCGTGATTAGATGAGGAGCATATAGCTTCATAGTGTCATATCATTCTGTGCTATTAGAAACTGACTTTTGTTTTAAAAATAAGGTTCATCTTTATCACTACAGTACATCATCACTATACCTGGTTTGTTAATATTTTTGAAAATTCAATTACAAATGCCTTTAAAATAAATGTACAAACCATTCAGCAACTTTGGTTAGACAAGAAACATCACAGCCTGTAGGTATACCTTGGTAAATTTGAAGGCCAAACTTTAAAAAGAAAAGGAAGACATTTAAATTCCCTTATGCTAGAAGTAGTGTCTCATAAACTCAAAACTTGATGGTGGCCTTGTAATGCAATGTTTTTCAGAAACGAGATAAATACGCACCATTCTTTACCCAGGCACTTCTAGCTCCTGCGTCCAACAAACAGGTCTTGAGATACGTAAATCGTCAACTTGTTCTGGGAAAACTTCCCAGAAATGTCAGCCTCAAGAGTTGCTTGTCACGAAAGATAATTATCTCGTAGTTATTTGGGTAGAGCCAAGGAATGTACTTGATATTACCACTAACAATCATCACTTTTGTTTTTGACAGCAAGTTCAAAATGTCAAGAACAGTAGAACGCCTTTAAAATGTTTGAAGAATATATTTATGCTGATGCAGCAAGTTGTGTTAACAGCACAAACTATTACATAAAATATGTTTATTCTGTACCTTTTCCAGGTCCTGTGAAGTCATAAGAAATTTTCTTTAAAAAGTTGCAAACCACCTGTGAAATTGTCATTTTTTGTAAACATTCCCATCCTGCTTGAAGCAATCACACTGTACTTTTAAGCAAGTAATCAGTGTATTAAAACCGTATGTTTATCATTATTTTAAAAGTCACTGTAGTATCAGCTAGTTCTGAAAGTATCCAGCTATTCATATCAACAATGGATCTTTGTAGCCAATGAGATGCAACCTTACGGCGCATGCGTGAGGAAGTCAGATGCTGTTTGACTTCTCTTGATCTTCATAAATTACACAGTATATTCTTTGACGAAACATTGGATTCGTGCCGTTGAAAATACAGTATCTTGAAGGAGACCGGAGCGGCTTTGTGCAAGTGACCTACTGGAAACTTACGAGACTTTTCGAATACTTTATTGTTCCAGACTCATTAATATAGCATATAGCATATAGCATATCACTTTAAATGGTTTACAATTGCGGTGAAGATAAACGCCATTATTTTTTCAGCCATTTCAGCATCTAGGAATGTTGATAAACATTACTATGACCAAGGATATTTAAACTTTTAATTTAGAAGCTTCTTATTCTTCTTCTTCAGTCAAACATGGATTTGACCTACAGGTTCATTCTAATTTCAAAGAAACATTTCCATCATGAGATAGGTCGTCCTCGTTATCCTCGTCTATAGTCCATTTTTTAGTGTTTTACGCGCCCATTTTTTTCTACTGAGGCACCATAGGCGCTGGACACTGATGTTAAATGATATGAAATGTTAAACCGCGAAAGGATTTTTTTTAAAGGAAGGGAGCATTTCAGGTTTACCCTATAGGGTACCTACTAGGCATTTGTCATTACGAAAACTGAGGAAAACCTGGAAGAAACCTCAGTCAGAGAAGACGTAGAACCTCTTATCTCCCGCTCACGAGTCGTGCCGTAACAACCTCGGCCACTTGTGTATGTTTGATAGTTCATGTATCCACATATTTTTTACTAGTATTGTTCTATTCTACTATTTATATATCAAATATATATATATATATTTACTTTTTGTCAGATGTATTATAACGAACAACTGTATTAGCTGCTGGCTGTGTACTTTGGTTATACGTTTCAGATCCGTGTGTAGTTATCTTATATCTATAACTTTATTAAGAAATCTTTTCTAGTTTTGCTCTTCAGTATGCTCAAAGTTATGCCATGCATGCTGAAATTTACTAATTTTTGTATCCAAATCTTAATCGACCATGTAAAACCGTGTATTTCAATTTGTATCGGTGTCTAAATCGTATCACGTTTAGATTTCTTGTATCCTTGACAGATGATGCTCTCATGGATGTCAAAAAGAAACCATACCACCAGTCTTGACAACAAATGGAAAGATTGTTCCTTCTACCGGAATCACAAAAAGGGCGAAAATACTAATGACGACTCGGTACTGTGAAATGTGTAACGGATGTAGGGCCATCTGCATATGGTTAGCTGTTTGATGTAAGACATGGGTGAAAAAAATCAGTGAAATTTTTTATTGTGCTAACTGTGTGTGATAATCCACTTATTTCCAATTTTTATCGATTGTGGACTTTCAAGGTATATTTTGTGATTATTTTCCATTTTTATCCTCTTGAATAAAGTGTGTCCGTAAAGTCATGGTGCAGCTTTGAATACTTATAATGGCCACATGAAATGAAACCAAAGGATGAAACCTAAGATACATTGAAGAGTATGTCAAAGAGTTTCTGAAGCATACATTTCGATTTTGTGCGCGCGCAGGTAATGGCACAACACAACAATGAAGCGAATCACGCCATTTAGTCAAGATGTGGACGATGCAAAAGGAAGTTCAATGCGTTCTGTGACTCGCAAAATTTAATCCGTGACACGTGTTTGTCGTGAATATCGCAGAGTGTACAATGAAGAGCAACCACATAGGAATAACATCCACTGGTGGGATAAGCAGCTGAAGGAAACTGGAGGCTCGTTGAACCAAAAATGTTCAGGCAGGCCTTCGGTTAGTGGCGAGTCTGTTGAAGCTATATGAGATAGCTACCTAAGGAGCCCCAAGAAGGCAGTACCTTGCTAGAAATGAAGAAGACTACAGTTCATAAATTTTTAATGAAACGTCTCCAATTTACGGGTTGCAAACTACAGTTGTTACACGCTATTGCTCAACTGATAAACACATAAGATATGAGGTTGCTGTGTGAATGCTTGATGAAATGAACAATTCTTACAGAAAGTTGTGTTTAGTAATGAGACCATAATTATTCGCTTGTTTCTGGATACAATATTTTTGAAGAGGTGGATGAAAGACATGGTCACCACGATCCCAGGACCTAACGCCATTAGAATTTTACTTGTGGGACTATGTCAGGCAAGGTATGCACAGTTCGTATCAATGACATTGACCATTTAAAAGAGAAAATTTGAAACACTGCTGCATCTGATGACGTTAGTCATGTGTGCAATTAATTGGAATATTGTTTAGATGTCAGTAAGGCAACAAACATAAGTCACGTCGAATTGCACTGAACAGGTATGCCAACTTGGAGAGATTTTCTTTCATTTGGTGAAGGTTTCACATTTCTATCTTGTTCTCGCTTTCGTGTGACTGTTCAAAACTGCACCATGACTTTACCGACACACTGTATTTTTCCAAACATAATAGGGATTAAGATTTAGTTCTTAAAATAACTTTATAACTGACAATTACATTTTTAAAAAAATAAATGTGAAAAGTGGTATAAATTGAGCAATCATCCCCTATGTTAAATCACAACTTAAGTATTTGAAGTTAGTGACTTGCTCTATGCACTTATTATTGCTATTTTTTCCCCATTTGGGTACTTTAGTTGTAATTGTTTTTTACATTTCACGTTATAGTATTCATCATTTCATTTAATAGAAACGCTGGTAGTTGTATAGCATCTTCATTTTCTGGCAGTAAAATCTGATCACCAGAAAAGAGCAGCTTATCGACATTATTGTAATTTATGCTTATGTCCGCTTCTGGTTTTTCAAGTTTCCATTCTGTTATAGCTTCATTGATGTCAGCGAAACATCCCGGTTAATTATTATTTTCGTCTCATTTACATCTGATCCAGAGTTTATTTTAATAATCGTCTTTTGATACAGGGATTGAATTACTTCTCTTAGACGATGTGCAAGACTTATTTCTTCTTTGCTATTTACTATGTCAAAATTTATCTTGTAGTCTAAAAAAGGGACAAAAGTTTATAATATGAAATTTTATTATAATTATTATGCATTATTTCTTGAGAAAGAATACATTGTCTAAACAGAGCCTTTCCTTCTGGAGGTGTCATTGTCTTTCTTGTAAAATGCTATCTGTTAAAATATTATGTCTTTTTTATTAGTTAAATTTTGCTAGCACACGTAAAATAATGTAAATATTCTTATAATTTCCAAAAGTTTCACATTTAAAATATCTTATGCCTTACATTTAGTTGTTACCTACTTGAGCTCTTATGACATCCATATTTTATTTTCTCGTCCATTTTTTTTTCTTGTTTTTTAGAATTTTGGTTCTGTTAATATTTTGAACATTTTTCTGTAGTCTTTCTAAGTTTTACGAACATTATCATAAACCCCTCAGTTTATTCATATTTAATCATAAAATATTTCTTTCAGTACTAGCTCTTTTGTTTATTCTTTTCTTTTCTGCCTCATTTCTTTCTGATTCTCTTTTTCATTCTTAAGTTACGTACACATTGTTCTCTCTTTCTTTTTCCCTAAAGTTAATTTGTTTTACATTTACTTGCTCATTAGCAATGTTAATCTTTGGTCATTTTATCACTTCTTTCCTCTTTCTATGCCAGCTTTGCTTCTGATTCCCACTTTACAGATTTAATGTTCCATTATTTAGATCTAAGTTCTTTCCCCTCTACCGCAGATAGAGCATCAAAGTGTCTCCATAGACGGGAAGCTGAACTGGAATTCCAGAAGTCTGAGAGCGACCACCGCAGTTGCCCGAGGATCCGGTCCACTGGCACATACAGTAGCTGGTTTTCGGTGCCGTTTGTTTTATCTTCTGGCGGGGTCAAACGACCGGCTCCAACTTCTGGCTCCTGGGGTGGTCTCGTCCAAACTTATCGCTTGCGTTCTTTGCGTCCAAGAACGGAGGAGCTTGAATATCTATTGTCCAGTTTCTCCAAGGAATCTCATTCTCGAAAAGCTAACGTTGCAACTAGCGTTACTATGAACGTATAGGGGGATGAAATCACAGACTATGGCAGTAGTATTTTGTCATTTACGGGCGCTCTTTAACATCTCAGATCATCAGCGTCCCATTCAATTCAGAGCTGATAAATTTTGCTCAGAGATTTCTTATTTAAGGCTTGAGGTTCTTTTACATACCGTAAATATACGACATGGTACCCACCGCTTTACTTCCCTTCCGAAGGGAGCCATACTTAGAAAATTTACACCAGTAAAAATCCATCGAACCCGGTCGGAATTGAACCCACGATCTTGAGTCTACGAAGCAAATATGTTCCTTTCTTTTCTAAACATTTCATGCCATATGTAGTTGATAATATTGCTCCTCTTTTATTGAAACTTCTAATCTAAAGTTTCCTGTACAAAATTGGATGATTAAAGCATTTTTCTTTATATTTGACAAAATATCATTAATTACCATTGTTTCAGCCGATTTATTTATGCTTTATCCCCTATTACATTTTTAAATATCTATTTTCTCATGCCTGAGTTCTATTTTTTTCAAACATTTTGCATAATTCAACACTCTGTACCAGAATCAAATTTGAAGTGACACAGGTATAACGCTTTTTTTCTTAATTATTTTATTTCTTATCTAAAATATCTCAAATTCTCTAACTTCTTTCCTGTCATGGTTTCATTGTGTATACACTTTTTTTAACTTAAATAGAAATTTCAATAATTTTTGTATGATCACATTTAATGAAATATATGATCATAATTTGAAATATTAGAGGAAGCATATTTTCAATATTTTATAATAACTTTTCTCTCGTGTTTCAAGTTTTTAATCAATTGAAAACTGGGTTTATTTACAGGGAAGAGATTTGGCTCAACAAGAATTTTGGGTTAAAATTATGTGCAGTGAATTATTTCACAACGGCTATGAAGTCCGTAAAAACACTTCATTTGGCTGATATGTACCACAATCGAATACACTTATCCAAAATGTACCTCTTCTTTTTCTTCTAAGCCTGGTTTTTCCATAGCCCCATGTGGGCCTTCGTCTTACCGCGACGACCGCTACGTCTTCTACCTCCATCACGTGATATCATTGGTAGAGTGCAGTATTGCAGGGGGGTGTAAGAACAGCACACCGCGTCCCACCGGTCGCTATATCATGACTTAACTAGATCGAAGGTCGCCAGCTCTCCATCAGGTAGCTCCATGAATAGTGTTTAACGCCCATTTGTGCTACAAAGGCACCACAGGCGTTGGGCACTGATGATACAAATTGTCCTCACCAGGCTGGGTGGACCGCGTTCTAGCCCTTCCTAACTTAGAAAAATTCCTAAGCAGGAACTGGGAATCGAACCCGGACTTCCCGCCCAGAAGTCAGCAACGCTAACCATTAGACCAAAATGTACCTCTACATTCTCTATAAAATTTAATAAATACTACCTCTGGATGCCTATTTGTTTAGACAATACAAAATACTTGCAGGAAGGATAACATATTGAACACAGTAGGCTGATGATTCCTACTTTTAATTGGAAAGTCGAGTGTTTATTATAAACATGCACTAGTTATTCAAAACCATTTGCCCTATGCTGCAATATGTCTGACAGTCGGCCTGACTTCACAAAACTATATACCAGCGGTATTTCATCTATGTAATGATAATCGGATAGTTCATATCTGATTGATATTAAATGTATAAAGTATAGTGGAACACCCTTAAAACACAAACTTTTACACGTAATGATAACAAAGAAAAATTCCACATAATTGGTCAGTTGCATTTGTAAACTTTCGTAAAAAAAAAATGTGAATAAAAGAAAAGCACAGGAGATAGGTATAAATACTGGGTACAGAATTTACTCAAAGTACTATCTACAGCTCTTAAAATAATAGTTGATTAAAAATTACAAAGCCGAGTGGGCTTATATTAGGAAGATGAACATTACTTTTTTAGATTTGTGATAGCATTTTACAGGTTAAAATGTTCTACACTTTGGTCAATTTTTAGAAAGATATTCGATTACAGTTGATCAATTCGATTAAAAGTCTGTCATGAATACTAAAATTTAAAAAATAAGTTCAGTGTTAATTTTATAGAGGCTAATCAAAAAGTCTGACAAGTTTGCGTTTATCACCTCTACTTTTTAATCTTTCCAAAAACGAAAATGTTCAAAAATGTAAACAAGAGACAATACAAAGGGTCTGTTTAGGAAAGAAAATTTATCTTAAAACATTATATGCTGACGATAAAGTTACTGTCGCAAAAACAAACAATGAATTAAATTGAACAAATTTGTACCAAATCAAATCTGCTCATAACATAACCGGAAATTTGAGCTGAAAAAACCAGATAATGGAATTCAAGGAAAATAGACAAATAAGATAAAGTTTATAAATAATATTATAAAAGAAAAGGTAATTCATTTTAACTATCTGCGCTGTAATATGTTTTGATTAAATTTAGATATAAACAGAAAATTATTAAATGCAACCAAATATGTGGAACTATAAAAAGAATTTAAAACAAGAAACCAACGGAAGAAACACAATAATTATAGACTAAATGCAAAAGACACGTAAATATAATGAAACAAAGCCCATATCCCAAGCAAATACATTTCTATAAACCGATAGATTAAAGCGAGTTGGCAGACCCAGAACAACATGGAATTTAAGACTTAATTCATGGTTGTAGGTTAATGGTGATCTATAGAATAGATATAGAAGGCTGTGCAGGTGATGTTTCTGTGCGTTATGCCTAATGCTGTACTACACTCTATTTCATGCATTTTATAGAAATCCTTGTGTATTTTTGAAGCAGCATTATGCTTATGATTACTTTTTACAGACTTTAACATAATTCTGAGGTAAGTCTCTGCCCAAATTTTTAACCTAAAATTTTTGTTCGAGTTGAAACCCTCCCCTTGTAAATAAAGGCAACAAGAAGCAGTTTTTTCTCATATTATTACACTTGCTTGACATTAAGATGAAAAGTAACCTTCAAAATTAAGTTAAGAAAATACACAAGTCGACTAATGGCTAAAGCGTTCAGGCATGACACGAGAAAGCAATATGGACTCGCACGCAAGCACGCATTATTTCCTATCTTACTCTCAGGTTCCAAATAAGTACTCCATTATGAACAGGAAGCTGTTAATTTTGCCCCTGCTCTCTTATCTTTATTAGAAATAAAACACACACATTCTTGGAATCTTCCGGCTCTCTTAACAATGTTTTCACACACGCGGGTAAACATACATACAAAAAACACACCGGATATTCCGTCTCTGAGCGTGAATTTCGGTAGTTCCATATTTATACGCAATGGAGGAAGTGGCGTCACAGGCTTTGAAGGCGAAAGAGAAAGAAATTTACCATGAATGTTACTAAAACCATTGGCCCATATAAAGTGTTACGAGTCAATATCTCTAAATAAATCGATAAAACTCAATGAACATATTGCAGGAATGGGTCTTATGATAGCACCATGAGCAAAAGTCAAGTCGGCCCTTTTATACGACTCCGGTGAATAATTTCAGAATTTTAAATAAAAATATTGCATAATTATTACATGTCAAACCAACTCTTTAACAAATCAAGTAAAATTGTTTAAACATTTTTCTAAATTTAAAACTTAAGTGTGCGTTTTAAAACAACACTTACTTACTCACAAAAAGGGACTATTGAAAAATAAAGGAGAATACTAAAATTCTGGAAGTTATCAGGCATTAATTACCTACATGCTTGAAAAAGTTCCGATAAATATGGGAAAAATATGGTGCCAGCAAGATAGAGCACCACCACACTTCGCAAGATACACTCGTGAATTATAAAACAACAAATTTCACGATAAAATAAATGGACATGGTGGATATATAGTTTATGTTACCTCACAATTTTTTTAACTTATTTACACTATTATTTTTTTAGGTTTAAGAAATATAGCTGCTTTCAAGGAGTTCGACTGTACTGCAATTTATGAAATTCCACACATTTCAAAGTTGAAATAGCAACTTCCTCTATACAAAATAAGTGTAAGACAGGGATTGCAGCTTAATTCCCTTGCTTTTTAATTTCTACGTGGATGACATTCCGCCCAAGTAGGAAAGATGAATGAGTGGTGTAATTTTAAAATTCTTTTTACTATAATAAATTCACCGGTCATATTATAATTACTAAAAGGAAAATTAAAGTGTATTACAAAGAGCAGTATATGAAATATAAAATTTTATAGCATGTTAGATCTTACTGGTGCCTCAAAACATGTCAAAAGTAATAACATTATACGGTTTACACATTAAAGGAAGTAGTTGTTCTATTAAGGTAAACAGGAAATGAAAATGCAGCAGTTTACATTTTGTACTGTATCTCAGAAATTTATAAAGCTACCAATATGAAATTTTACGAGATATTAAGAATACTTAACTAAAGATTATCTGTACATTTTTAATTCCCTAATGCACATAAAAAGCTTTTTAAAACTTTTAAACAAAAACAAATCTTATTTCCCAATAATAATACACATAATGTATGCAAATGTGCAGTATGATAACTGAAGTGTTTAAATATCACTATTAGTTCATAAAAATCAATACCAATAAGAAATTAAAAATATTTCTATTTTTTTTTCAAAATTTGAAAATTAATATCTTTTCAAACTGGCATAGTTCCCAGGATAGCATGTTGCCTGCAGTTTAAATAAGAAATCACTCCAATTCCACCAATAGTTTATAAGAAAAATGCATCATTATGTCACAATGTTTTCAGCTTTCTAACAAGATTTCATTTTTGTTCAACATTTTTAAAGGACTTATCATGTGCACCAGGAAATTATATTTTACAGAAAATATTGAATTAAGTTTTCTTAATATCTCTAAAAATTTCACTTTGATAGCTTTAAAACTTACTGAGATACAATGTAAATTGTATACTGCTGCATTATTTGCTAAATTTACACCTACTGGTTACCTTAATAGCCAAATGGAACACGTTTTCATATATTCGCAGTGAGATATTTCATCTGAAAGAATAAGGTAAATATTAACATTAGCAGACTAAGCCAGACCAAAAACGAAAACATTAAGAGAAAAAAAATGTTTGAAATCTGAGACAATCACATGAGTAGAACAAATGATAATGTATCAAAATTGCCACTAATTTACAGTAACAAAAAGAAATTTTGATAGACCCAAAAGAGATACACCAGGGCAAAATATATTGGAGATATAACAGGCTCTATCTCAGTCTGGTACGTGAAGAAGAAAGAACAAAGTCCTAGGCTGTAAGGAACCCACATTTCTCTTTGTCCAAAACAATTTTATATAGAGACCACTAAAGCTAAAACTCATTATAATATAAAATGACTGCTGTAAATATACAAACATTTCTTTGATAATATCAATGTCACATGAAAAGATTGAAGATTAAGTTCAATGTGTCCAGAAATTATCTGGCGGTTTTGAACACTCGAGAGTCGGTCGCACAGTCTTGAAGTACCTCGTCAACCAACCAGAAGTATCCTTGCTGCATATTAGTAAACAGCCAGTAAGGGGTTCTTATTAGACAGTAAATTTGCATACAGTTTTAACAGTTAACATTCACAATAATATACTTTGCCACTCTTGTCGTCATATAATTGTACATAATTAATGCTGACTCAAAACTTTGCCTAACGTTCCGATGTAAATAATAGCAGATGCAGTCACAAACTATAAACACCCTCTCTCTGACCCCATGTAATCTTATTGGGACTAGGCGTATACTGTTTTGCCAAGAAATTGTTCCATCTCTGTGTGACACAATAAATATACAAAATGTCTGGCTATTATGAACCAGCTCAGCAGGAACGAAAGCCTTCCTAAACACATTAAGATCAATATCCAACCTACTTTAAGAAACTTTGAGATAAGTATTCAAGGCGAATTAAAATATAACAAATCACCCAAATTTTAAAATCTCAAATCTCAAATCCTTCTACGCATAGTTGAACAAGGATAAATTCATTTTAAACACTAAAAATTTTGCTCTTATATTTTATATAAAGAATCAAACTAACACTTAAATTATTGTTTCAGATTTTATAAATATTGGCTTAATTTTCATTTTCCATTTCGTCTATTGATGACCGACTTACAATTTAGAAAGATTGGTAAAACTGCTTACAGGAAAACAAAGGTAATTTTACTTGCACATACAAGTATTGTGACGAAGATGAAACTTCCTTGTAATATTTTTACTTCCTTAGAAAGCGAAGGAGAGAAATCTGAAACGTACATAAGACTTTAAGATACATTAACAAGTAGCCCAATTTTGATTGTACCTACAGAGAATTCCTGAACTATTTAAAACAGGAATGGGTTATTTAAGAAAAAGAGCAAGAAAAGTTTGATGTTCACAAGTAAGAAATTACAATTTAACAAGAAAAACACATTTGGGAGAAACGTGTAATGCATAATATCTGCCCAAATATAGTAAATATAAAACCTAAGAATGCACAATAATAATAGTAGGAAGGAGAACTCGTCAAGAAAAGAAAAGATTGCGAAGCAGAACAATTTGTTAAGAAAGAAGAAATGGAAAACAGAATAGATATTGTGCATAAGGATAAAACGTAGAGAAAGAGAAAGGCGGCAGATAATGAAGAGATATAGTGGATAACAATGATACAGTATAGGAAGTTGCAAGAAGAGCAGAAGATGGAAGATATAAGAAGAAAGAAAATGTGAACGAAGAGAAAAGATGGTGAGTTAGTAGAGATGTGCACCACAGAAACAGGAGGTAAAAGAAAAAGAAATGGTTGTAGTAAAAGAGGATGATTAACAGAACAGAGGAGTTCAGGAAATGAATAATCAAGAGTTATGAAAGGTGGTGGATAAGGAATAGTAGATGCAAATAAGAAATGAAAAAAATAGAAGAAAAACGAAGGAGAAAGAAATGATGATCTAGATAGTGGGGGAGGAACATATTTAGAAGCATCAGGGGCAGGAGAAAGTGAGGTGATGACAAAGAGAGGAATAGCGCAAAGCCTGCTGTTTCCCCTCATGCTCCACTATCATAAAATGCCAATCGACATTATCAATTTGTAGTGTCATCACAAAATGTTCAGTCTTGTGGCTTCATTCCTCACATTGCAGTATTATCACACCTTTTTTTCAACGCATCTCACAGTATTTTTCACAAAATGTCTGGTCTTGTAGTCTTCAATATCATCTTTCAGTATAATCACAAACATCTAGTCATGTACTATTCACTATCATTCTTAAGTATAATCACAAAGTGGCTAGTCTTCTAGTCTTCAAAATTATCTTCCAGCAGTCACAATTTATGTAGTCACGTAATTTTCAATATCATCCTTAAGTATTATCACAAAATGTCAATGTAGTCTACAGCGTTATCTTTCAGGATAATCACAAAATGTTTATTCTTTTAGTCTACAATATCATCTTTCAGTACTATCACAAAGTACTAGTCTTGTAGTATTGAATATCATCTTTAAGTATTATCACAAAATATCCAGTCTTCAGTATTATCTTTCAGTACAATCATAAACATCTAGTCATTTAGTACTCAATATCTTTCAATAAAGTTACAATAATCTAATCTTGTACCGTTCAATATCGCCTTCCAATATTATTATAAAATATCTAATCTTGTAGTCTTTAATATCATCTTTCAGTATAATCAAAAACATCTATGATAAAGTATTCAATACCATCTATAAGTATTATCACAAAATGTCTAGTCTTGCAGTCTTTCAGTTTAAAAATACAATATTGTTGTCTTCAATATCATCTTTCGGTTTAATGAACAATGTTGTATTGTAGTCTCCAATATCATTTCCCGGGATAAACACACATTGTTTAGCCCCAGTTTTATCTTTCAGTATTATTCAAAAATGTTATACTTAAGTTTGAATATCTTCTTTCAGTATTATCTTCCCTTGTTATAACAAAATATATACTCTTTAGTTTTCAAATTCATTTTTCATTATCATAAAATATCTAGTCATGTAGTCTTCAGTGGCCTTTTGCAGTGTTATCACAAAAATCTAGTCTTGTACTCTCTAGTGTTATCACAAAATGTCTATTCATGTATCATCAGCATCACTTTCAACTATAAAATCACTGTAGTTTTCTGTAACGTCACCCAGTGTGGACTTGCTCTATAGTCTAAGAGTTATATGTAATATTTAATATAGACCTCAGCTATTTGCTAAGTGAACGTCATAGCAAACTTTCATGTCTGGAAACCTCTCGTGTGAAGGCAGGTGTTCCGAATGCTTGCGTTGCGTGTCGAAAGCCCCTTAAACACACACACTCACACACGAGATAGTGGTCGAAAACCGGGGCAAAACGAGTCCTATTTTTTTTTTCAAAACACAGTTTTAGCATGTGGGCCCATAACAATACCCGTACGCGCACCGGCCCGCTATATATTATTGCAATTATTAATTAATGTCGTTTTTCATTACAATTTATGAGGTACTTTAAACCTGGTTATTTACCGGAGCGGGTAATTAATTTGAGCAACGCCGGCGGAAGGCGGGGCTCCAGGGTAATTGAAGCAACTTGGTCAGATGACCACCATGGTGCTCTTGGCGATAATTTTCAGGCGTCGTCAATCAAACCACCTGAGCAGGAGAAAGTGACACACAGTTTAGTCTGCGCCGGCGGCTGTAAATTACACAAACACTGTACCTCTATCTTTTTAATTAATAGTGGGACATCCGTAAAGGGAGAATATTCTTTTTCGCT
Organism: Metallyticus violacea; assembly: GCA_030762175.1. Classification (NCBI taxonomy): domain Eukaryota; kingdom Metazoa; phylum Arthropoda; class Insecta; order Mantodea; family Metallyticidae; genus Metallyticus; species Metallyticus violacea. The sequence continues at coordinate 40,702,769 of CM060839.1, forward strand.
TTTCATGTCGATGTTAATGAGTCAGGAATGTGGAGGCGGGGATCAGTGGCGTGATAACAGTTCATGAATAAGTTAGAGTACGGTACACCTGGGCTGTAGGGGGCATTGCTCTAAACATACAAATAAAAGTCGGCTTGGCCTATTACGTGTCACTGTGTTACAGTCAAGAGTTTCTACAAAGGGTATTGATATTGGTGAACGTCCTCGAGTAATTTGATTAGGAAACTTTTTTTTAAAGATATTTAATATGAAAGGTAGGCGTTAAAACTGATGCTCCCAGTCAACAATGCCATGAAGACACGGAGATGGAGTTGTAAGTGTATAGGGAGATTATTGTGCACTAACATATCATTAAACGATTCATTCAGTCTTTGCTTTTCTTTATCTGTATAATGATTTATCATGTAAAAAGCAGATGTTTGCATTGTTTACACACATTCCGGGTAACTAAAACGCATTTAATTAAGAACCATGCAGATTGGAATGAATATAAAGGGCAAGTACATAAATTTTTAGTTTCGTATATAAAAATAAAGATATTGTACATAGAAATATTTGCCGCCTGTAGGTACATAGCCGAGCTCGTTATTGCACGGACTTGTGAGTGCCAGACCTGGGGCTCAATTCCCACCAGGACCTTCCTCCCTGACTGAAATTTTTTCCAGGTTCTCGTCTATCACATAAATGGCAAATGCCGGGGAAGTACACGAAACAAGACCTGCAACGTTTCTTCATTTAAAAAAATTCGTTCTCAAATTACCATATCATTTCATATACCACCAGTGTCCACTGCCTGAATTGAAAAAGGGAAACGTAATTTTGAGGAAAACAGTGTCATTGATTCGATCGATATTGGAGTACGGTTGACCTTATGGGCTAAATTATGTTGCTAGAAAGCGTTTAGAAAATAGCAGAAGTTCATTAAAAGGACGTAGAAATATTGGTTCCTAAAGTGAAAGAATCACAATGAAAACAGCTGGAAATAGGAAGGAAGCGAAATAGCTGTATGGCTGGTTAAAGAAAGAAACAACATACTGTGGTAGAAGCATTCAAATCAAAATAGGAAATATAGGATTGTTAATAAACTTATGAATATGTATCGGAAGAAGGGAATGTGACAGTCATTCCCAAATGTTAGAAAGGTGTTGCGATATCAGTTTATGCAAAAATATCAGCAAGGCGTTTAAACAAGATAGCAGAGCACTACTGCAAAACTAACGACATAGATTTAAAAAATGGAGATAAATTATCGACGGAATTTTCACCAATAATTAGATAGTAGAGAAAAGAAGAGAATGTATGTATGTATGTATGTATGTATGTATGTATGTATGTATGTATGTATGTATGTATGTATGTATGTATGTATGTATGTATGTCTGTATGTATGTATGTATGTATGTATGTGTCTACGTATGTATGTATGTATGTATGTATGTATGTATGTATGTATGTGTCTACGTATGTATGTGTCTACGTATGTATGTGTCTACGTATGTATGTGTCTACGTATGTATGTGTCTACGTATGTATGTATCTACGTATGTATGTATCTACGTATGTATGTATCTACGTATGTATGTATGTATATAATATAAATGAAAAATAAAAATAAAGTAGCCTATTAACAATGCTACAAATTAACAGTAATTATAATAGTAGAAAAGGATAAAACACTAAGAAAAAGTCACACTCGAGTTCGAAATATAGCGATCTCAAATGTGACTTTTTCTTATGTTTTATCCTTTTCTACTATTATAATTACTGTTAATTTATGTATATATATATATTGATATGTTATTTATCGATTACGAGAAAGTTTTTTGATAAATTTAGTATAACAAGACTGGAGAACACTGCTCAAGAAAGAAAATCCCCTCTAACTGATACAGCTATACGTAGTTTATATATTACCATACTAAAAAGTGTATTGATAAAAACGTTGAAATTATTAATGATAGTATAAGACAATGTCGTGCATCGTCCCCAACTTTGTTTGATATGTATCTTTGAAACACGGTTGAATGTTTTAAGTTATGGTTTTATCTTTAAAGTAACCGGGAAGTGTAAATTACGGATATTTACATTCTACTTGCTACTTTTTAAAGTTTTAATTCTAATTTTATTCAAACGTTTAAAGAAAAATATAATAAGATTAAATTAAGCTGTTCCTACATTTTTATTGATTTAGTATACATAGATTAAATTTTAATATTAATAACTTTAGAAAAAAATTTAAAAATGCTAAAATGTGGACATATCAGGATTGGCTGTTTCCCATATGCTCTATGAGCTTCATTATGAATTAAGAACTAGAATTATTCTTCTGTGTGAAGTGTGGAATTAATTAAGGATGCTGGTGTTTGTAGAAAAAAATGTATTAAAATTTTAGCAAAATTTGCAATGCATTTAATGCAGTTATATGTGAAATATAGAAGCAATTTAAATAATCTTAGTTTCTGATATTTTCAACCAGTTCTGATGTGTACATTTAAACTTTCAAACCGATTGGTCAACACAAAACTGCGAAAAAGGAATATTTCTATATGAGTTTATGGAGAATGCAAACGAAGTAACAGCTGTTTAACTTACAAAACTTTGCAATAATCGTCCTCTCCTGGTCATCTCCTGGTGCTTTTCTCTTCTTCCGCTGACTTCTTTGAGTCCTGGCCTCCTCATTCATTAATTCTGAAACCCGACGTAGATAAAGCAATCTTATATTGCCTCAAAATTATTAAATTTTGCAGGAGGTGGAGGGAGATCCAGCATAACACAAAATGTTATGGCACCACCATAATCTTTCCCAAAGCTCTCATTCCATATACACATATATTAATATCATGATGCTTACAGTTTCTCATATTGTTTTCACTGCCACATGAATTACAATGTACAATTAACCTCGAAACTAGCCTTTTCTAACGCAACATCTTCAACCAGTTGTACTACTACTAATTAACTCTGTAATCAATTGCATATCTATAATTATATTATTTACACAATCGCTGTATTCACTATGTACCATTTCCTCAACTTTACTGAAAAGAAGTTTTCTTTGAGACTCACTTTTTTGTTTCTTTATTCTCAGTGCAGGACAGTGTTGGTGTAAGCTTGGGTTAATTTACAACATTATTTACAGTTTTCTGATCATTGTTTACCCTACCATTGCAATGAAACGTTCACTCTTTGACTCCTTGGCATCTTGAAACAATTATTTTACGTTTTTATCACACAAGTCTTCATAACTAATTTGTAAACAAACTGGCTGTTCCAACAAGTGAGAATCGGAAGGCGGTAAACAGAACAACCAACATAACAACAACATGGCCAACCAACAGGGAAAACTGTTTTCTTTCATATTTAGAACTATAAACGTAATTCCGTCAGACTCTTTGGTGGGGGCGTGGCGTGATATTTTGCAGCTCTAATTTAAATGTCATTAAACTGGTTTAAATATTATTTTAAACAATAAATCACATATCAAATTAATCGGCAAGATACGTAGATTTTTACGCCTAAAAATGAAAAACGTATATTTTGGCCATTTTACACTTCCTGGTTCCTGGAAGTTTTTTATTCACTCTTTGACTCCTTGGCATCTTTAAACAACTATTTTACGTTTTTATCACACAGTTTTCATAACTTATATGTAAACGAACTGGCTGCTCAAACATGTGAGGAGCGCGAGGCGGTAAACAGAACAACCAATATAACGAAATCATGGCCAAGCAGCATGGAAAATATTTTCCTCTTATATTTAGAATTGTAAACATAATTCCATCAGACTCTTTGGTGGGGGCGTGGCATTTAAAATGCTGAGATTTTACAGCTCCAAGTTAAAATGCCCTTTAAGTAACCTAAATCTTATTTTGAAACAAAAAATCATATGCCAAATTACTGGGCAAGAGTTGTAGATTTTTTTAGGCCTAAAAATTAAAATTGTAAATTTTGGCCATTTCACACTTTCTAGTTTATGGAATATCGATTAACTCTCTACCTTATGTAGTTTTGGCTAATTCAAATATCTGCAACTTGATGCTTATATGTTTAGTAAATTAATAATGTAGTACAAACTTGAAACATCAAATACAACAAAATCAATGACTTTTTATTGGAGTCAAATATAAAAGTTATAAAATCCGGAATTATTTGCCTAAGTGAGTAACATTAACCTTCTAGGATGTAAAATAACTTATCTGAGGGACGGATGCATAATGCTATGGATATCTCAATAGCTCTCCATTCTATAGATAATTTGAATGCAGAATATAAATTTTCTATAACTGTTTGATAGCGGTATTCACATTTCTCTAACAGGTGGACAAGCATTTTTTTAAATCAGATAGTTCGTATAGTGCCAGCAATTAGCGCTGTATCAAGAAATATCAACATAGCATGTGCGAATATACATTTAATTTTATCTCGTAAGCCAAACAAGCAAGTAATTATAATTAAATCTTGTATTGTATGTTTACAATTATCTACTTCCTATCCACATCCCTCAAGCGGTTCATAACCTTCCTCGATGCGTTCTTTCTATTTCTCTAACCTGCCATCCAAATTAAATCCAGTACTATTGTTTCCAGTCCATTTCATAATTTTGATGCCCATGTCTAGTTCTCCCCCATCCCGTTATCCATGACAGCACAAAGCCCTGAATAAAGTTTGCTTTCCATGAATCATTAGCAGCCACTTTTCCACTACTCTGATTTTACACTCTATTATAGTCTCTCTGTAGGCCCCCAAATTCCCTCTTAAATTTGCAGCTCGCAGTACCTGTACCCAGCCTAAAAGTTCCTTGTTCTCACTGAATCTAGGTTTGCAATTTGTTCTCATACCCAAATTTCTGGTCACTATGTCATTGTAGATCGTACTGGTGTCCCATAGACGGTTTGAGATTAAGGTGGAGTTAACAACTCTAATGAGCTATTGAGATCAAGACGCGTTGTTCATAATGATAAAGAAGTATAGAAAACTGATTCTGGAAACATTTTCTGCTCAGCAATCTTGAATTAAAAGACAGCTTAAAAAGTAGGTGAGATAATTTTAAGTGAAGTATATAAGTGTCAAAATGTTGGAATTCTAGATGTGGCAAATTCAAAAAGTTCTCCTCCATTATTTATTTCTGTTATTATTTATTGTGCTTTATGTTAATTCAAAGAGGTAGGAAGTGTATTGCAATAAAGAGTTGAAAAGTGAAATATAGTTTTTGTCTTTATCATACCTATAAACTGGGTAGGCCGGAAACTTATGGACCTATTCTCGAATACATATATGCGATTACAAGTGTGACTTTCTCTTAGTTTTTTATCCTTTTCTGCTTTCATCAATACTGTTAATGTTTTACATACACACACTTATTACTTCTGGCTAGAAAACTCATTAACAACGACAAATTAATGAATCACTGAATCTTTTGATGATACACACAGTAACACTTCTCTACAACATAGGCTGAAGAGTATTTTTAATGAAAAGTTTAGGCAAACCATTGGGAGAGCTGCCTGGCAATTTTAAAACAGTCGCCAAATATCTATATTGCCCTGTAACCTTAATGAGTATGGAAAATAGGTTGCCAGGTATTAAACTGTGAGCGAGTAATTTTCCGTTTAACTGACCTTACTAACGAGTAATGACATTATTAAATATACAATTACACAATGTGTAGTATGTGCTTTAGTTATAAACCTTGGCCGCTCACGCCTACTTATCGTCTACTTCAACTCTATTTACTAAGTCGTGATTAGAATCTTACCTAATAGAATATGTTGGAATTTCCGTTCTCCCTCCAAACAATGTATCCGTTGTATTTGCTGAACCATTTGGGAGAGGTAAAATCTGCAAACAGATTTAGAAAAAATTATTGTGACTACAATAAAATAAATTCCTTAACTAAACGTCCTTACTTTTAAAACATTTTATATGTGTGTAAAATTCAGTATTCCTAAATTATTAAACCCTTTGTATTAATGTATTTATATAAAAATGTTAATTTGTTAAATGCTATGTGAAAAACACAGGATAAATAATTTATATTATTAGTTCAAAATCCGTTTTACTATAACCGAGAAACTTTTCCATTAGGCATTTTGGTTAATTTAAAAATAACGTTATGTACCTAGCAGGTTCCCTGTTCATAAAAAAGAATAAAAAATAGTTTCCTTCATTGTCCTGTTCGTATCTTTTGCATCGGAGAGTGTCTGTTGATTGTAGTGTGCGATTCGGTAAAAAAGCTGTTTTTTTGCTCTGTATGCTAGTTATTACTATAATTTCAAAATTTTCCTTTATATTCTTATTTCTAGGATAAATGTGTCTACAGAGTGAGCAATCCTTCATGCAACCGTTTTGCCACAGGACTTCAACTCACACTGAACGCGCAGCGGGGAAACATACTCCCCACTTCCGCCTACATAGCGCCGTCGATCGGTCCCGCGGTTGCCTCAAGCATTGCTCACCCGTATATTGAGTGATTTTTCTTACGTCATATTATATACTAAAGTCCAGCTCATACTTTCTGTCAGAACCGAAGTTTAAGTTTCATATTGTAATGTTGATACGAACCAAATGTATACATTTTCGATATGATATTTACTTCTTTGTTTTGAATATATTTTCTTTAAATATTTAAATTGATTCATTTGATCAGCTATTAAATTTTTTAATTTATATTTTGTAAATTTTATATAATAGAATGTTGTTTATATTTACATATTTCGCGTAATTTGATTTTATTTACATATTTATGTAAATTATTTTGATTGGAAGTGATAAGATAAAGGTTTGAAAATTTAGATGCTCATATAATTTGTTATTTATTAACTTTATTTTAGCAAACTTCAGTCTGTTGGTTCTGATGGTGTAGTGGTTACCATACTTGCCTTCTAAACCCAAGATCGCGGGTTCGATCCCGACCAGGACGGAGCTTTTGGGGGGGGGGTAAAATTCTAAGTATGGCTTCCTTCGGAAGGGAAGTAAAGCCGTAGGTCCCGTGTCATAGATTTACGGCACGATAACCTCAAGTCTGTAAAAAGAGGCCTCTGAGCAAAATTTGTCGCCCGTTTCACGCCATGAATTGAATGGGACGCTGATGACCTGAGATGTTAAAGAGCGTCCATAAATAAACCAAATTAAAAAAAGCTCCAATCAGCTAAAATTACAAGTGTGCGTGTATGTATATATATATATATATATATATATATATAATATGAAAATGTTTCACTCTAAAATGAAACACTAGTTTTAAATTATGAGAAAACTTTAACTTAAAGCTGCAATGAACAGGGTAATAGGAAATGCACCAAAACTGGCGAATTCTCTTCTCCTTAGTATCTCTCAACTTATTTTGTTCTAATTGCCTTAAAGGATGTTCTTATACATGTGTGTGTTTATTTATTTGGTTTATTTAAGGAAGTTCTTTAATATCTTTGGCCATCAGCCTCCCATTCAATTCAGGGAGTGAAACTGCCGATAAATTTTGCTCATAGACCTCTTTTTTCAGGCTTGAGGTTTTTTACGTGCCGTAAATCTACTTTCCTTTAGAAGGAAACTCTACTTAGGTTTTGTGGGTGTGTTTGTGTCGAAATATGAGCCTCTTTTACAGTGTACATAAAAATGTTACAATGCAAGCATCATATGTACCACATACAAAAAGACACACTTTTATTTCCTAATCTAGTAACACTTTGTCTGAAACAGTTTCAGAAATAAATAATTTGTAGAATTGTTTAAATGTGCATTATACCACAACCATAATTCAAACCTACATTGGGCAATAAAATATACAGCGACGCATGGAGAGTGTTAAAAACTGAGAAAAATAATGGGGAAAAAAAAAAAACATATTGAATGCATTCCGATATGAGTGCAAGGCATACTTAAAAAATATGTGACATAACAGAGACAGAACTATTTAAAAGAACGTGCAGGAGACCGAAAGGAAAGTGCAGAGGAACATTATATAAGATTAGATATTGAAATTATAAATAATTAATTGAAAAACAAGAAAGATGTGGAGAAATTGGCAAACCAACAGAAATCATTAAACATGGGGCAAGAAAATCTTTAGAGGCAACTGCTAGAATTACAGTAGCATCTCTGTAAGGAGTATATTAAGGCGAATGTATGGAAATATGCTAAAATACTTTCTAGAACAAGAATATCAAATGTTAAAAATAGAGGACCTAGCGGTTATATAGAAAGCTTACATAGCCGGACATGGGGAAACGAAGTGTAAATCACTATATTAAATACATATATTTAGGAGTCAAAATAGCTAAGGAAGGAAATAACGAAAATAAATAATAGAATTAACAAAGGAAGATCAGTAACATATAACTTCTACAGTATTTTATAGGATGAAATATATAATTAAGAGCAAAAAAATATAGAGATACGATGTCTGTTATTTGAAATCATAAACATTCAAATAAAATGATATACTACAGAAATAGATTTTTGGTAGCGTTCGCCAGGAATTTTAAAGCAACATAAAATCAGGAATAGTATAATTCGAAAGAAAATAAAAGTGAAAGAATCTTTAGGAGAGAAAAGCAAAACAAAGAATTTAAATTTATTTGGTCATATGAAAAGTATGTCAGTGGATAGATGAAGAAGCTCTATGAATGGTTTATTATACTAAAAAGAAAGCGGGGGAAACTGAAATTAAATGGACACGGAAATAATCAGAAAAATGGGTTCTGGAAGAATAAGAACAACAAAGATAGTCTATTGAAGGATAAAATTGGTTGCTGGAAAATGTCTCAGATATTGTAAAACCTGATTATTTTTTAATAATTGTTTAACGCCCGTTTTTTACACAGGAGATGGACCCTGAGCATGAAATGAAATGTTAAATTGAAAATCCTTAAAAAAAAAAAAAATATCCTTTCCCAATTTATCATTTCATCTCATGTATCATCAGTGTCCACCGCCTGTGGTGCCTCAGTAGTAAAAACGGGCGTTAAACACTACTACGAGTCATATATTAACGATCTCGGTCACCAGTGGCGGTACTTGATAATGATGAATGCAACTATAGAAAATATTTCGTTCATGCTGATTTGTATACCGTGAGCTTTCAACCAAAATATTTGTTAAGTTTTAAACACATTCCTTTACAGAACAAAAGATTCGGGTGTACCAATAAGGTACGTCCAAACTTTCAGGACACATTCCTCACACATAGAAGCAGAAGAAATGTTATATGAACATGGGCCCGGGAACGTTTTATTTCCATGTTAGAACTCATTTTCTACAATTCTTCATAGTACATTAATCATGGGAAACATACAAAGAACAGAACGTATACATAAAACTATTTCTTACATGAAATGTTCAAAATATCCTCCGCTTGCATTGATACATGCATCATTCCCTTAGTGCTAATAGAACACAAAACACTGTCCATATAGCACATTTTCTTCTACGTGTGAGGAATGTGTCACACTGTATTTTATTGTTACACCCGATATACAGAGTTGGTCGAATCTGCAGTCACTGCCAAAAACACACCACTTTGCTGTAAACATCGTCAAAGAATTAATTCCAAGTATATTTAAAGTATCTTAAGAAAGCAGCTATTTATTTGGTAACAAACTTGTATTTATTTTAATTAAAATATTGTTTAAACGTTATGTTTTTGAACATACGAGAAAATTAATTTAATATATGAAGAGAGCAAAGAGTAATATTTGTTGTTTTAAATTACGGATTTAAGGTACAAGAACGTTATTTTTAATTATAAAAATGGATTTGAAGCGTGTATTCTCTAACTCAAAATATTCTGTGGTGACTGTTGACTAAATTAAGAACTTGCAAGTTTCTCTTATAATTATAATGAATGTTTATTTTACGTGCAGCTGTAGAGCGAAAAAAATAATTAAGAACATCTTTCTATTAATTCATTTTGTTGCTCATTCATTAATTCTAGACGTAATTAAAAAGTAGCACAACTGATACATACTTTTATATACCCGTCACTTTCATAGGGAAGAAACACGGTCAGAGCTGGAAAATCTTGATTACTGTGTTGGAATATCTGTTTGTTAAAAGATCCCTTTACACAAACTTACGACCCAACATTTCAGTGTTGCAAGACTTTTATTTTCGCCAGGCATAAATTGCTCTCTGTCACGGATGCGAAGCACTGACAGAAAATATTGAAACGTGGGGCTATAAAACGGTTAGCCCTGACTTCATCAGGAAGATTCGAAAAACAAGGATCTAAGTCGTTAACAGTTAATTTATATGTGCGGAGGAACACTTTGGCTAACGTGTGGTGCGGAAGTGTTTGAGAGGCCGACAGTAATGCCTTTGTAGGCCAGTTAGCTTTTATTTGTTGATTTCATTTAGCCATTCCAATATTTTTTTTATTTATTTTTTTTATATTTCTATTGTTTTCTGTGCACCGAATGATGGGCGGCAAGACCAAATTTTCGGTCCTCTACTTTTTCCTCAATAAATATCGCAGCCTCGAGATTTTAAAAAACAAATTTATTGCCTATATAAACACTATATCGTTAATAACGAAAAAAAATTCCTAGTGGTTCTTTTTGTTTTTATTAATGTTTTTATTCCTCCTGCATGCACACACACAAGGTACATACAAATCTTGGAATTTTAATCTCGCTGATTAGCATTACATTGTTGGTATTATATACATAAAAAACAGCAGACGAAAACTTTCAACATTCCAGCTATGCAGTTCTTAATTACCGGGTGTTCTATTCCTATAGGATGTAAAATGTTAAATGATGTTTCTGGTGTTTTAATACACTTGAGCCCCATTTTAAAATACAAATAAAATACGACTGAAGTCTATGAACCTGATAACCAACATTTTTTTATAAAATTTTAGTTATAGTTGATTTGATACCCTCTCCTACCACGTAATTTTAGGTACAAATAATTATCTTTACAAACTACCACTTTCCTATTTTTGACACTAGAGGGAAACATTTTCGGTGCAGTTTTAAATTTATGTACTGTTCAATGCATGAGCCTGTAGATGATTAAAAAAAAAAAAAAAAAAAAAAAAAAAACACTTGTGAAAGAAATAAGCGTGTGCAGGTGTTTTAAGTTTAAAAGCTCCTCAACATCCGGGTCATTAGCGCCAATAAATGTAAAGCTGAAGGTTGTTCCACAAAATTATATATATATATATACATATATGGTTATTCTATAAAGCTATCATAAAGCTATATTACATATATAATTAAAATAAAAACAGTAGAAGCAGAAATAGATAAAAACACTTAAAAATCACACAATTTTCCCTATATTAGAAACAACTTGTTCAGCTGCCTTTGGAGTTGTTCGAAATATAGAAAAAGTTGTGTACTATTTAAGTGTTTTACTTCTCTAGTTCTTGTTATTTTAGTTGTATTGTTCCAAGAGTTGCTTTATTCATATTATATATATATATATATATATATATATATATAATTACTGTTAATTTGTTACATAGATAATAGTGTTATTTTATTTTTGTTTTTCCTTTATATATACATTTATAAAGTTGTTCCATAATACTGTGTATAATGTTATTTCATAAAGCTACATACCGCGCGATCAGTTTTGCTTTCCCACGGAGTGTTTTGCTTAATGGCAAGGGCGCCGGTCTAAGTCCATAAGACAGCTAGGCGGGCTTCGGTGATAAGCGGGAGTCTAAAACAATAAAAACAACAATACACAAAGAAATTTAATATGTTCATTACTTACAAAATTATCAAATGAAATGTTAAAACTGCCGCCTTCACATGTTTGGCATCTCTTTAGAAAATTATTCATCACTCGCTGTAGTTCATTTTGAGAAATCTGGACAATTTCCTGACGAATATTATCTTTGAGCTGATGTATAGTGTGGATTCTCTTATACATTGCACTTTTTTTTTAATTTTAATATTCGCAGGTTATTAAATCGGGGAACTGAGGGGGCCACAAATTCCCTCTAATAACTCTGTCTTGTGGAAACACATTGAATTGCTTTCATGGAATTATTCTCAGTGTGAGCAATGGCATAGTCCTGTTTTAAAAATGCACGATTAGGCTCCCTGTCAATTAATTTTCTGAAAAATGGGGTTAGTATGGTATTCATAAACATAATCAACTAGCAAAAAACAAAGGGTCCTAAGATTCTTTCACCACTTAGTTAACACATGTGAATCATACATAAAACACAATGTGCCGTTGTAAACACATAAGAAATAATACACTTTTATGTATACTACCGAATTAAGAAACTAACAACACAACACACACCCGGGAACAGCTGCGCTACAACTGCTACAGTTAGTAAGGTCAACAAGCAAGAGGCTTGCTCATAGGATATATATATATATATATATTTCATAAAACTATATATAGAAAGCTATTTCATAAAGCTATATACAAGGTAATTAAAATAAATAATAAAACGGATATAAATAAGAAAATTTAAACATGGCCTGTGTAAAGACTGACGGACACAAATTCTAGAACCCCTTCCAGTACTGCAGAATCTTGCCTAGTAATAAAACAAATGATGTCTGCATCGTAAATAAGATATGGAGGTACAATGTAGCAGTAAGCGGAACCCGGCATATAGGAGTCGTGTCACCTCGGAGAACGTGGACGCAATGGCCAATTCGCAATCGAGCTATTATTTCTTCCTCATATTACAGGAATAAGTATCCAAGATTAACAAAAGATAAGTTATTTCACGTAGCTTTTCTCGACAGGGTTGGCAGATGTGGTAGCAGTCTTGAAGGATACACTTTCTATATGAGAGGTTTGTTATCTGACGATACACTCAACAGCGACCTCTGGAGAACGTAAAATTTACCTGCCTCACCAGCCTGCACATTGCCCTGGGTGCCACTATAGCTTGTACCCATGCAAACAAAACCGTACTATTCTTAAGATAACATATGCGTGTCTGATCTTGAATTAATTGTTCTATGAGATGAGCACTGGACATATTCTGGAGGATTTGAATAGTGCTTAAGGGGTTAGTGCAGATAACACATTGCACAGCATCTACAAAAGGAATGTTTTTAGAGATATAGGGGCAAAAAAACTGGAATTTATATATAAGGGCATTGTTTTTAAAAGTAAAAGTACAGCCTACTCCATCAGCATTCTTGAAGTCATCAGTATAGATATTGGATTTTTGTTTGGTATTCAAGAGGTGACCTGTATACTGTGAAGAAGGATACTAAGCTATTCGAAATATTGTGTGAATTGTGTGCTTATTTTCGTTGTTACTGTTTTTACGTCTTCTTAAACTTTTTAACGAACCTTATACGTATATAATACTCAGAAGTGTTTCTATGTTTCTTTATTTCTCATATATATATATATATATATATATATATATAATAAAATGAAAAGTAAGCAACTCTTCAAACAATGTAGCTGAAATAACAAGAACCATAGAAGCAGAAATAGACAACTCAATAAAAATGTTAAACATATATAGCTATATTTCGTATCGTTTATGTTCTTCTTTCTTACATTTGTCAGATTGCTTCTGCCTTTGAATAAGAACTCATTCGGTTACAGTAATATTTGTGCTACTATTCAAGTGCATGTCTAGAAACGTGTCCGTCTTATGCAACCTTTTTGTAATCCTTTGTGTTAGGGGCATAGCTGTGCATTGATGTACGATATGCCGATTTTTTTAAAAACAGAATTCTTCAAAATCGAACTTCTATGGAAGCAAGGCAGTAGGTTATGCTCACAATAGTAGGGCAGGGTGATACTGAATGTAGGGTGACCTGGCGTGGCCGACAGTCTGTCCACAGAAGAGAGCATCCTGTATGATAGAGAGCAGTGGTTAACTAGATTCAGCATATCTACAAGGATGACCCTAACGGTGAACGTTGTTCACCTTAAATAAAATAGATGATCTAGCGGAAGAACAAACAATTCAACTTTAATTCAGCTTCTACTATCAGAAATCCAGCTTTTTCTAAGTTTTTCGAACTCTGACACAGGTAAACTGTTAATCCAAATTGTAATATATTTTATGTTATAATTTATATTTAATTGGATAATTATCTTATTAATATAAACGGCTGCAAATGAATGTTACCATCGTGTTAGTTTTTTGGCCTATAGAAAGCGGTTGTGACAGTATATTTTCATTGTCTTCTAATTATTGTGAAAATGGAAGAATGACTGACAAATATATTAGTACAGGTTAGAATGACTTATATTTTCATGTAATCTGTTAATAGTTATTTTCATTTTTAGATACATTTATGGTAAATAGATAAATTAAGTGCAGTACAGTGCAGTATTATTATTCACTATAATTCACATGTTTACTGGCAGCTGTTGTAGTAAATAAATAAATGTTAGGTGTGGTATAAAATAGTCAAATTGAGGTTAACTTCATACATTTCAGAAGAATGGAGAGCAATGTGAAAACGTCATGAATCTATAGGTATAAATGCTCTTACAAGTCAATTCCTACAACAACTGTAAATTATTGGACGAAGGTAATAAACTGAACATACGTTGCTACATTAAAACAAAAAATATTTTATTGAATATTATCAAGTAGCTAGGGTTCATGAGCTATTTAGGAGCTAATAGGCTTGAATTCTAGGGCTGAATAACAGGACCGATGTCTTCATATTTATTCTAAGTCCATTTTAGAAAAAGGAAAGTGCTCTGTATGTCTGCATTTTCTGTATTTGTGACGTCATCAAGGTGATCTTATAAAAGAATGACCAGGAGATCGTCATTGTGCATGTACGTCCTGAGTGAATAACCTCCCGACTGATCCGGGCATTGATGCAAGTCCCAGGGTGGAAATGTCAGTCCTACAAATGGAGGGTTAAATACAGCGATGTTGAGCCAAAGGATTTAATTACTACTACAGGAGATAGGAAAATATTTTATTTTAAAAGTAAATCTTATTTATATTTTTATAAAATTTATTGTATTAACTAAAAGAACAATTCAACGTTTTCATACCACATGCCCGTGAAAAAGCACCTAATCTTCAGAAAAATAGATGAAAATGTAAAATGTATTAAGATACAGAAAATATAAAATATATTAATATTCTTCATTCATTGCATAGGATATACCCATATTGCTGAAATGAAGGAATGATATTTAGTAAATATACCCAGGAAAGGAAAACTTCATGCTTTTTATATCCTTATACATAGACAGTTTTCTAACTACCAGCTACATAAATATTATTGATAGAAATGCAGATACTATTTTATTATTTTATTTATTAATTTATTTACTATACACCCTTGATTATATGGCCTTAATGACTGGTTCCTCTCAGTATATACCCGCGCTCTGCCGGCCCGTAACTCAAATAAGCTTACTGTATTATTATATGAGATAGTTATAACTTAATACCGTAGCTTCATTTATCAATGTAGGCATGTCTTTTAAAACTGTTAAGAGGCCCTGGGAACAAGGTATTTTTTTTTTAATTTTCTGCAAATGGTTCTTTGAACCTTTGGCCGTCCACAGAGAGTCAACATTTGCATGTCCCCCCCCCCTTTCCTCCCTTCGGGCTCTACGGCCATTTAAAGAGCTCAGTGTATCCTTTTAAATCACACCATTTCCAAGCATACTTTATTATAAAACAGCGTTTTTTTTTCAAAACTTCGTTTTCACACATCCAAAATATCCCTTGCGTAACAGTTTGTGTTTAAACTCAATAAAATTTCCAGATTGTGCAGAAGTATCTATTTTAATATTCTATAGCACCAAATACATTCTAACATCAATAATAATTCAAAAAATTATGAAAGAATTATTAATTTTAAAGATTAAAATTTCATAGATTTAAAAAAGTATCACTGTTCACTTATCAAAATTATTTAAAATATATTTCTATACAGTTTTCATGAGGTTCAAAGTTCAAATTTAAAAAAAAATCCATTAATTTTCTCAACTCATGAGATGCGTGGGACATTTTGATTAAAAGACATATTTACGTAATAACATTGATGAAATAAGTTATAGTTGCAAAGTATTTATCAAAATTGAATGAAAGTTGTTATACATATTAACTTAGTAGCAATATAATAACAGTAAAAGTTAAAAAAAAATGCAAAAGTGTGGAAATTTGAAAATTCACTCCCATTATCCTTTAAATGGAAGAAAGAGCCGTGTCGGGTAAACTATGTCAGTAAAAATAAAATGTCATGTGACTCCGTTAAAAACTAGTATCACAACCCACACACCCCAAAAAGTGAATCTGCTTTTATGGCTGAAATCGCATTAAGAAAAACAAAATGGCAGCGTAGTTCTACAAACAGAAAAAAAAAAAAAAAAAAAAATCACTAATTGAAGAAAAACTACATTATGCTATTGAAATTCAAATATTGTTTGTATAACATTAACAATAAGAGAATATTTTCAAAAGTTAGCTGAAAATACCTCATTTATAAAGTAATTCGAAAGAAAAAATAACAGAGCCTAAGTACAAAATAATTCCTTATTATGGTGTAAAAATGCCATTCATACAATAAAATAAAAAACTAACTGATAATAACAATCTTTTTTAAAACTCTGTTTAAATTTCTGAACCTTAGAACTTTCTTGCATGAACCCGTTCAGCGACACTCGTAAAAATGTTTTACAATCGAACGATATAATCTCGATGTCTGCAGCATGGCTCGGTCCTATGACAAACAAGGGGGTGCTGCTATTTAGCAATAGCTTTCAAGTCGACAGTCATCACTCTTTGCTAAAGTATAGTCACGGATCTATCATTTGCCCTTGTAAATCAGTTCTGTCCCGTAGGGTTCAAGCAACTACCATATATTTTTCCTTCTATGATGTCCCACGTTTGTTACTTTGCAAAGATCATCAGGAATATGTTTCCTTGATCCTATCGGTAATAGTCTCCGGTTAACTAGTAGAATGAGACGTAAAAGAAAAAAAAATGAATCACGCAAAGCGAAAGTAAGCAGTGGCAAGGAACGGCCTGAACCATCCAATAATTTTGAACAACCTCATGGGAGGTGGAACAGTGAAAAAAATATATATCATGCTTTGACATTATTTGAAACATATTTCAGTGGTGAAAACTGTAGATAACATCAGGTTAGCTTTCAATTTCAGACAGGAAAAAAATATGAAACTGAGTTGTTAGTTTTGTGCCTATCAGGTACCTGTTACAAGATTTAGTTTATTGTGATCGATATCTCCTACCCTTCCATTTCATTCGAATGATCACCTCTTATATTCACAATTTATTATCTACAGGCCGGCATAATGTCTCAGCAACATCATTCATTCCACAAAATATCAAAAGCTAATAATTTGTTGGTCAACAAATGTCAGGGGGTGTAATTTGTTATGATTCAGTTATGTGTTAACTATAAAAAGCTATATTTTACTTAAGAGCAAAAGTATGCCAAAATACTTAAAAGTTGAGCTATATTTTTGTGTTATTTCAAATATTTGCATCCTCAGTTTTCATAACGAATGCCTCTGGATGTATGCAATTGCATAGTTTCAAAGGATCAATTTTGATAGTCCTTTTTACACCTCAAAACTTGTGTTAGTTCTAAGGAATAATTCAACATGAAAATTAAAATTAGTACAAAACCAAAGCAATGCACACAATTATAGCCAACAGAAATAAAACCTTTAAGTTTATAGCTGGATACAGTGAACTTGATGAAAATACAAATCTGAGATCAGAAAATAATTAAGAAATAATACAATTTATAAGTACAGGGAAAGATGAAGATAGGATGGAAGACAAAAGAATTCCTATAGCTCTACAGTATCAACTCAAAGGAAAGAAAAATCTATAAAGGGAAAGGTAGGATATTATGAAGCCTGAAAAGTCAAAACAATGATGAAGAAGAAATTAAATGTATGAATTTATAAATAAAAAGGGGTTTGACATGATTAACGGAAATGTGTTGGAGAAAACAATGAAAATTTATACCTCAACACTTAGTGTTATAAAGGGTCATCTAGAAGTATCTCCGCAGTCATTGTATATACTAGATTTTCTAGGTAAGCGAATTTGGAGGCCAGCATTAACCAAGCGTCGAATGTACAGTTTTTTTTTATTAACTAAAGTACTAAGCACTTTACATGGTTATAGTCTGGCCTTAACCCTAGTTTGTTGGCTAGAGTCATAACTAACTCAATCTATAAAAGGTCAACATTCCATATTCTTTTTTATGTAAAATGTATTTAATTTACATGAATTAAAACCGACTTCAATTTCAATCTGACCTTCCATAAAAACTTCCATAATTTAGGTATGTGTTCACAAACTTCAAAAACCTTTCTCAGTACAATTAATTCCTCAGTAACCATTTCTTACTAATTAAGCTTTCCCTAAAATCATTTTTGGCTTTACATTGAAAGATAATATGAAGAATTTGTGGTTATTATGTTCACCTAACCACCAAGGCAAGCCCATACTCCAAAGTCCGAACTTTAGCAACGGTAGACAGATTCCCTGCTAAATTGCGGTTTTGAAGGAAGCAATGTCAGAAATGTAGGAGTACCAACTTTCTCCTGTGCGGTGCACATCATACGAGTGCGGAGGAACTTGTCGATAACCAGTTATAATCTTTAATTTTTTTACTATAAAGCCTCCTAGCTAATAGAATAAAATAGATACTTAGGTATCATTTAGTCACTAAATAAGAAAACGTTTAATAATGATCTGAATTACTTACTAGAGTGTTCTACATTAACACCCCCATCATCCCCATAGAGCGGGGTGGCTCAGGATTAAGGCTTAGGATTTGCATTCAGGAGACCCCAGGACCGGCCATCCTGACCTTGGGTTTGCTTATGGTTTCACTTGACCACTTACGTAAATTCTGGGACGAATATTTTCTTTCCACAAGTTTTCCATCCTCCCATTTCATACAATTTAATTCCGTTGGTTTTGACTCAAAAGTTCAAAATGCCTGACAAAGCGGACAGGTACTCTGTGCGGTATGACGGTAACTTGCTCTTTGGAGCGTTAAGTACAAGCTACGAGCACTTGAGTACAAGTGAAGTAGCTAAACTTCCTCCTCTGTCCCTACAAATCCAATCTAATCTAAAACACCTTTACAACTCCTAGGTGCCTTAGTGACAGGTAAAAATCTTCAAGGAAAATCTTATTAAAGCTTAAAGCAGACAAGTAAATATAAGAAATAGTGAAAAATTAGTTAATAAAATCATGGTGTCTTTGTAAACGGTTAAAATCTCAGAATAAAACCCAAAGTATGAACAAAATGCAACACTTTAGTGGTGCGCCTTTTCCCAGAACCTATGAATGACTCCTGGTGAATCTGTTATCAAACGAAAACATTTTTATCCCATAAAAGATATCCATTTTGAAAAATATTTAAGAAAAAGCAAATAAAATCGTTAAACATAGACATGTCTTAGTTTATTATTAGGCAATTTTTGTTTTTATATCAATAATTCCCTGAAATAAATTATCCTGGCATATTAATTTGTGATTCATAAGTTATATTTTCAAAAATTTTAAAAAATAAAAGGAGGTACTGGATAAAATTCTGAATAAGAGCTGCTGTCTTTGTCATTAAATACATTAAAATACTACGTGGTATAAATTGTTCTTTGTATGAATTTACTTATGAGATCTAATACTGTTAAAGTAGTGCAAATATGTAAATTAATTAAATTTTGTATATATATTAAATCTTTCACATGCTAAAACTAATTACTAATAATATTTTTGTTATTTTAAATACCTGAAAGTTAGACCATGAGCTGCATATTTTTAAAATATTTTCTGTGGCAAATATTCAATTTTATGAAATGTTGCAAAACAAACATTTAGCTCAGGAATGCTGTAAGGTAGAACGTTCGATTTTCCCACCTTTACTTGGGTTGCAAACACCAGCGTGCTGGGCACTGATTACTCCGGGGATTAAGTTTTTACTTTACTGGCTTTCATGTCATTTCTCGTGCTATGTTTACGGTTCCGCATTACCTGTACCTTCAGCACGCACTGCTTTGTATAACACGCCGTGCAAAGCCCCTGCATGCATTTCAGCCTGTAAATCTCCGTGTTCGAGAATTTAAGCTGTTTCTCCAAGTTATTTGTTTGTATAAAGGGCACTTCTTTTAAACTACTCTAAATAGTAGTAGCCTATGTATTGTGCGTAAATTTTTCCATATGTAATATGTGGTAAATGCTATAATTAGTTCTTTATATTTGTAATGTTTGCCGTGTTTCCGAAAATACAACTAAGAACATTTTCATTCCGTTTGTGCTGTGCTGCTATAAAATTAGTGTGAGCATCCAAAACATTTTTACAAATAGACGTTATAAATACTTAAATTAATAAGGATGCGTTAAACTTGCACTTTCTCAGTTTATATGAGATCAAGTATGTAATTAGGGAAATATTGCAAACTTTGGTGGCGGGTTCCTCGCACCAAAGCAAGAAAAAAATCCGTATAAACTTATGTCCGGAAATTCTTAGTTTTACGAGTTATTAATGAACGTTTACGGCAGAGTTAAAATAATTATTTCTCTCACATCTTTAATAGGGTTATTACCAAATCACATAAATAGCTAACCCTCAACAGTGCTATTACGAATAATATTTTGCCATATAAGTCCATTTGATTACTTAACAACATTATTTTATTTTCGGTTATGAATTTAAGTTGTTAGATTATACCTTGAAACGCGTTGAAGTGAACTTTCACAAATAACTCAAAAACTACGGATATTTGGACATATGTTTATATTGCTTTTTTCTTATTTTAATAAACTTTCATTAATAGCTCATAAAACGAATAATTTCTGAATAAATGTTTATAATTTTTTTCCTTTTTTTTTTTTTTTTTGGTAAAATTTTACTAAAAACTAAGGCTTTCCGAACATATGTTTATATAAACTTTTTTTCTTGTTTTGGTGTGAGAAACCCGCCACCAACGTTTGTAAAAGTATTTCCGAAACATTCTGTATAAGTAGTAATAGTAATAAGAGTGTATTTATTATAGCGAACACCAATATTAAGCAAAACAACTTCAACAGTCGCAAAGGTACGTTCTTTTATAAAACACTAGGTCTGTTTGATTTAATACAAGATATTACATTAGATTCACTAAAATATAAAACATATATTCAACAAAAACAAAAATAAATAAACGAACTAATAAAAATGGAATAAAACAGGGATATTAGAAGCGCAATTTTAAAAATATAAAGAAATCCCATTATGAATGACACACAGCTGGATTCAGTCAATGTTTCCCCCCAATTTCCTCCCCGGTTATAAGTATTTTCAGACTCGAGTTGTCTCACTTTCATAAGAGTTTTACCTATCTCTCCTGTCCTTGCTTGCCTGCCAGCAAATACCAGCATTACCATCCCCCTCATTTACAAAAATGGTGAAGAAAGAAATAAAACAAAACTCATGTTTTCAACACAGATCTCCAAACCCACGTTATTTTTTACTCACAAATAATGTAATCAGAAAAGGTAAATACATGGAAAAATGTAAATTTAATTTATTTCGCAGGTGTCTTAAAAATCCCTTTCTGAAAAGGTTACAGTCATATGTACCATAAGTTAACGCGCAAAAGTAATAGATACATACGCAATACCATGGCTATAAACAACTGATACTAAATAATGACATTTGAAATAAAACATGCCATTAATGATGTAAATATTAACTGCAGTGCTAGTAACTAACAAAAAGCTCGTTCGCTTCCGTTAATATTTCACAGAATTCAATTTCCAGCATGTGAGAATTATAACAAAACACAATCTGCAGATTTCGAAACATTTTCCTCTTAATACACTTTATTATAATATCGCTAACTGGTTCGAGAACCGAAATTGAAAAATATTAAATTATATATTATTCTTCTGAGAACAAAAATAAACTGAAACTTAACTGGCAATATGGACTAAATCTAAGCCCACAATGAAGCAAAAGAATCTTGGCGTGCAGAATTACGTAACTGATTACAGTACGCAACCTGCTTGTAATATCATTACAATGACAAGACTGTGACAGAGGAAATGTAGAAATAATGTCTTACATGTTTGTTATTTCCTGTACTTACAACCTAAGCTGACAATCGCTACCTTACCTAACCTAACCTAACCTAACCTAACCATACCATTTATATGTAGATTTTCATTAATTATTTAGAAGAGCTGTATCATAGAAACTGCGACAATAATTTTCAAAAATTAATGAATTTATGTGTTTCTGAGATGAAATTAACATCGCAATTTTCTGAAAACTACTAAACAGATAGAGCTAACTTGAAACTGGTCTAAAGTGTATCACGAAATCAACAAACTTTTATGTTTTTGAAACGTAATTAGCACCACATTTTTCAGAAAACTACTTTTATGGAGAGAGCTAACCTATACTTAATAGGTAATCTTTGATTGTTGAAGTTGGTTTGTTTCTAGCTGCCAGCCACCTCAAAACTCTTGTGGAACCACATTATCCAATCTGCAGGATCCAATCTTCTTTTCATAATTTGCGATACGATTTTTTCCTATACTGCTTGCCGACCTCTTGCATCTTCCATGGCTGTAAACAGCCTTATTTCTCGCAATAGATGACTACCGAATTACGTTCTGGGCATTCTGATGTATGTAAATGATCTCTCCTTATCTAATCCAAAATGTAAGAAATACTGTTCTATTTGCAGATGACACTGAATATTGATAAATGGAAATAGCCGTAATGATTGGGCCATTAAACTAAATCTAGTTTTGAGCTTCTTGTGTGTTCATAGCAAATTGTCTCTAAATCTAAATAAAACAAATACATCACTCGCAGATTAACAAGTCTCCTATTACAGATATGATATTATAACAATTTACTATTACAAACATATTAAATTCATTGTTTTAATAATTGATAATCATCTGAATTGGAAAGATCGCATCGATCTTATACCCAAACTTAGCAGTGCATGTTATGCAATACATGATAACGTTGGAGTTGATTAAGGCTTTGAACCTAATTTATTATGCTCATTTTAACTTAATAATAAAATATAGCTTATATTTTGTTGAAACTCAGTAAAAAGTGTGTGTATTCCTATTACAGAAAAAATCCATACAAATAATTGCTGGTACACATAGCAGACATTCATGTAAATACCTCTTTAAGCAATTTGAAGTGTTAACTTTCCATGTGAGTGTATATTCCCCCTCATGAACTTATGTAAGAAATAAAGAAAAAGTTGTACAAAATATACATAACAAGTATACTAGACAAAAATCAAATGTATAAGACGAATTTCAACACTTTCCTGCTATGAAAAGCGAATTAATTACGAAAGCATTTTAGTATAAAATGCTCTTCGTTCTAGCCTAAAACCTTAAACAAACAATGGTACACCCTTTAAATCTATTGTTAGAAAATGTCTATGTAAAAGGTCTATTATTATGAAAAGGGGTATGTGAGGATATATTATGCTGAAATAAAAACAGTGAAATTATTTATATCATTGCATATGTAAACATTTATAGTAAAATTTGTGTGATCGAGTGACCCGTCTGTTTCTATTTCTCCGGTTTTTGTTGTTTTGGTCGGGTTATTCTACGTGTTGCTTTTTCATTTTGTTTTTTAACTATTTATGCACAATATTTTTGTAAATGTAGAATGTGCTCTGCTGTGGTAATTTTAAATGACAAATTCTATGTTCATAAGTCTCTTTGACTGCTTCGCTAACTCACTGTATGCTCCGGAAGCTAAACTAAACGTACAGTTAAAAACAAAAATAACGTCAAAGTTGTCAACCTTGTGTGCGGATATGACATTACGAAGATTGGTGGAGACGAAATTAACGGAAAAGTACTCAATAAAAATGCTTGTGTTGTAATAATATATATTAAAATAATATTTTCAATTATTTATTAGATATTTAAGTTTCTTATCACTAGAATCGGTATTCATTTTGAAAAAAAAAGAGGAATAGCATTCACAATTTTTGCTGTAATAAATAATAATTCTTTGTGCAAAATTTTATGGCTAAGAACAAAATTGAAGCAACAAAACGGCACACAACTTGAACATATCACACATCTTAGCTACACGGGAATTCGCTGCCAACTGACAAAAAAGAAAAAATCTAGGAACAACAGGAATAAAATTATTACCAATCAGCATCCTGAAAATAATTATGGATATCACTATTAAGTGCAGAACCAATAGCAAAACCTTCAATACTCCAGCTATGGATATAAATAAAATGTCTAAAATCAACATTATAAAAATCATAATTTATCCTAAAATTCAGTCGAAAAATTAATCAGATATTCAATGACCAGTTAATATAGCACAACCACATCAGTCAAAAATATTTCTTAAAGTAAGTGTAGCTCTTCTAAATAATTAACAAGCTCGTGATATTTATACCTAAGTTACAGGTTATTTTTAGCAGTTCGATGCTAAGAGCTGTAACGTATAAAATTACTTAACCGTATCTAATGAAATCACAACAGCAACCTCGGGCGAATTGGGGTTAAGTACACACTCCGCTAGGTACATTAACGGAAAAGTACGTAATAAAATGTTATAGTGTCATAATAATATACATTACAGATAATCTTTTCAATTATGTATTGGGTATTTAAGTATCTTATCACTTATTTGTAGTAAAATACTCACTGGTTTCCTAAAGCAAACCTGATAACTTGTTAATTAGCCAATAATTGTTACCTGATAGTGACGTTATTCCATTTCAAAACGCTTAACTTGCACAAAATATAATACACTTGTAATGCATCAAGGTATTTCTGGAAATGAAACGGAAATTGCAAGTATGCCTCTCTCTCTCCCAACACCATGTTTACTACCAACACTATAAGAAAATAAATTGTTTACAGATGTTTTGGCGTGACAGTGGCGACCTCTCGCGAATAAATTGGAACAAGTGTTTTGTTTACTATTGTAATATGATAATAATGATTTAAACATTATTGGCTAAAGCGTCAAAACCATTATAAATAGAGTTACAAACAGTTATTAAATGTTCTAATTAATCATAAAATAAAAGTTCCTTAAAATCTTAGGCGGTGATTATTTTAGTACAAGTTTACTAATAATACGGTCACGGTCAAAGTCACATAGTCTAATGGAATAACGAACTTAGAAATTGCAATGACAGTAAAAGCTGGCTAGTTATGCACACCTACTTTCAATTATGGATTGTTGGTGTCCGTATTTTAATTTCACATCCAAAGCCCGTGAGAGTAATGTATGCAGAAATCTGAAACGCTCGAGAGACAGACAGACACGCACCACTATCGTCTACGTCTGCGACTCCTTGCAAGCCAAGCCACGTAAAGGAAAGGTCAACGATAGTATGGGTCAGTAAAATACGTAATCGCTACCTTAGAGAGAAGGTTCTCGAAGCCCTACATGAGGTCGATTGCTGCATATATTTTCTTGCTAACTTATTTATTATATTAACAGTGAAAAGTAATTCTTGAAGATGACCTCTTTATGCAAATCTAGTAAGATTAATGTTAAAAAGCATGTAGTTAATATATGCAATATTAAAAATCACAGCTTACCTAGCATAATGACATCTCATTCCCCTTGGGAACATACACATTTGTCTGTTCCTTCCACTTTTCAAAAAGAGCCTGCAGCCCGGCCTCGTCGTTTTTTTAACCTTATCCACGGTGTAAAATGTCTCTTTCAACGTCGAACAAACAGAAGTAGCGAGCAATCAGATTTTAACTCTTAATGGGACGCAGTGTCTCGCTTAAAACCTTCTGTACTAAATAAGAGGATTGTTGTGTAAGCATACCCACGGGCAAGCGACTGTTTGCGCATGCGTAGCAAGGCTAGCAAGGCCGCGCGAGAGGTTCTTGTGGTTTTCAAAATAGCTGGATATTTTCCGGACCTGCTCGATGTATGGCAAGCCTACATAAATAAAAAATTCGCAGCTGCTAATCAGTATCATTTTATGTCATGTCCATAAATATGTTACATTAAAGTAATTTATACACATTTGTGAATACAAATCAACTACCTATAACACACAAGAGGAATAAATTGATTTGTTTTATTTACGAACGCTCTTTATTTATTTATTTATTTATTTATTTATTTTTGAATGGTGTTTAATGTCTGTTTTTGCTACAGAGGCACCACAGACGATGAACACTGTTGATACATGAGATGAAATGATACATTGGGAAAGGATATTTTTAAGGAAGGAAACGTTCCAGGCCTAAGATCCTAATCTTACTTCCCGGTATTTGCCATTTGTGAGGACTGAGGAAAACCTGGAAAAAACCTCAGTCAGGGAGGACGGTCCGGTGGGATTCGAACCCCAGATCTCCAGCTCACGAGTCCGCGCCTTAACGACCTTGGCCTCCCGTGGCAGTCGGACGCTCTTTAACATCTCAGGTCAACAGCGTCTCATTCAATTCAGGGCGTGAAACGGCCGGTAAATTTTGCTCAGAGGCCTCTTCTTTCAGGCTTGAGGTTCTTTTTCGTGCCGGACACAGGACCCCACGAAGGAAGCCGTACTTAGTATTTTTTCGGGCGTAAAAGTCCATCAACCTGCCCAGGTTTGAACCCGCAATCTTGGGTTTTCGAGGGAAGCATCAGGACTGAATAGTTCATATGTCATTTATACTTGCTATACAACAGAAAAGTTAGTGCGCTCTAAAATGCTGACAGTCCAAATACTGCTCTTTGTCCTGTAATTAATTTAAGGGAACAATGTACTTACACGACCACTCCTTGGTCTAGTGGTTAGCGTTGCTAGTTGCTAGTCGGGGGGCTGGATTTCCGGTAACTGTCAAGGAATTCTTTATAAGTTAGGGAGATCTGTAATGTGGTCCATCTAGCCTCATGAGCATTGGGGAGCTATCTCATGAAGAGGTGACGCTCTTCAATCTCATGCTAATTGCATCTCCCCTTGCAATACTGCCCATTATCAATGAAGTTGCAAGACGGAAGTAGAAAACGCAGCGGTTGCCGCGGCAGACCTTGGCCCATTCCGATCTGTAGTGAGGATGAAAGAGAATGGATCTACTTATTATATGTTCATGTTTCGTATCAGACTTCATATTCTGAAATATGTTTTTCTCAAAATATTACAATATGTACCCCATACATGCATATTACAATATTACATTTTGTCACATTACTTTCTGCAAAGATTTTTTTTTAAATAGCGGAAAAAAGGGACCTTAATTTTTTCAGAAATTATAATCAATATATCACTGAATTTTATATGTATTTTAAGATTGTCATTAATAGGTAGGGCTATTGTAAAGAACTAGATTTTAATATAAATAGCAGAGAAAAAAGTAACTTTTGAGAAAGTCGTACAAATAAGCAGCAACACCTGTTTCTAATCAATGGTCAAATGCTACATATTAAGTCATATTTTCATATTAAGAGTCTTGTTGCTTAATAAAAATCTTTAAAACACCACAAATTTTTGATAGTGTATTTATCAACATTCTGGTAAAAGTGTCCATCATAATGTCCATCACTTTCCTTCATTACTTTCAAAAGTTTTGTGTAATAAATATGTTTATAATATTTCACACAAAACAAATCTTTAACGTCGTACTAAATAACATTTGAGGGATAAGCCGAGGATCCATTTCTGACAGTTGTAGATGCTAAATAGCTAATAGATTCGTCAGGATTGGGGAACAAGCCTTAAGCCCAATCCTTGTTAATTAAAACAATTTTTAAATACTGATTAAGACACATGATCTACTGTGACATAGCAGGGAGTGGTTCAGGCGGTAGCGCTTGGGGCTGGCATATGGGAGAAACCGATTTAAACTCTTGGGAAAGCCATTCTTGGCATTTTTACATGGTTTCCCCATGTCGTTTAATCAATTACCTGAATGGATTTTTTCACGAACTTTTTGCTCTACCATTTCACCTTTCTATTATATGATCGAAAGTAGGTTGATGTTGAGTGCGGTGTGACAGTGGCTTGCTATTTGGAAATGTTTCTGCCTTGATGTCTGGTGTGGAAGCGACCCCTCTGAGGGACTTGAAAAACTTGGAGGGGCTCTCTGTCGGTGTCGGGTTATTCTATCTGGAAACAACGTTAGGGACGCCGTAAATGTCCGTACCACACCGTCCCTGGATTCTGGCCGCTCGGTATCTCCCTCCCTCACTCTCTTCCTCTCAAAGATGACTCATTAGGAGAGTAGGCACGAACGGACAACATGAGCACTGCTGACGTCCCGAAAATTACTCCTTTGCCCCTATAATCCAGTCGAATCCACAGGGAGTGGACACTGATGGTACAAGAGATGAAATGATAAACTGGGAAAGAAGTGTTCCCGGCCTAAGTTTTGGGTACCTCGACGGCATTTGCTGTTGATAAGGACTGAGGAAAATATGGCAAAATCAGGCAGAATGGTCCTGGTGGGCTTTGAGCAACAGATCTCCCGGACTGGAGTAAGGGTCTTCAGGACCTCGAGCTAGATGATTAAATGTGTTCCATATTTTCACAACACAGATAAGAGTTGACCAAAACCAGCAAAAAGGTTACATTGACATATTTCGGAAAACAAATATCTGTTGAGATATGACTCATTATTTATTATGGCTAAACAGATTCGAAAAGAATATCTGAGCAGAAATGCTGATGACAGATTCATACAGCAGTAAGTGCTACCAAAGGACTAACATGTGGTGTTTTACAAAATTTTGTGCAACAAATTACCCGCCATACTGGAGAAAGTTCTGCTTGATGTAGCCATCTCTCCATCGTGCAAATAACCTAACCCAGACCTTCTGTGGGCGATGAAGGTGCAATAACCACAATACTTTGGATTTTTAGCTAAAGCAAAACTTAAATACTTTAGTGCATACCACAGCTCTTGACACATACAAACACTGAGAGCAGACGGTGTGTTCGCACGGGTTTGTTATTCTCTGAATCGTATGACTGTAGGTTACGATGGGTGTTCAGAAAGCTTTGCAACCGCCTATCCATTATTGGACAACAATGCCTTCAAAAAATATAACTAACGCAGCTAGCAACAATGGACCATAAGCTATCAAAATATGAATAAATGTAAGTTTAAACTTGCATAGCCACTCTCGTACAGTCTGTTGAGTTCAGTCCTATATCAATATAGGTGAAAAATTTATGAATATTTCTAAAGAAAACTTTAAATTCTACATTTTCACACGTTATGGGCTAGGTGAAAGACAGAGAAAAAAAAAAAAAACATGAGGACCTGATAGCTAATCATGGTGACAAGTGTGTTTTCATTTGATGCTATTGCAAGATGGATTCGGTCATTTGAAGAAGGGTGAGAGACTTTGAAAGACTAACCTCGTTCTGGTCGGCCTCAGGAAGCTGTGGAAGAGAGAACAATTCAATGATTGAGGAACTTGGTGGAGGAAAATCGACTTATTACTGCTGAAATGCTAAGTATGGACGTGGGTATCAGTGTTGCAGCATTGACAGTACACTTCATGAGCATTTAAAGCTCCAAAAATATATGCAAAAGTATTCCACATTCCCTAACCAATGGAGAGAAAAGGAGGAGAAAGGAATGTGCAAGAAAACTGCTGAGTATGTTTCCAACAAATGTTCCTAAACGTTTGTAAAATATATGTACTGGTAATGAAAGTTGATTTTATTAAATTACCACCCCAAACAACACTCAGAACTGCGTATGGATAAATGAGAATGACCCAAGCAAGATCAGTTAGTTGTTCTTCGACAAGATTTTTCGTTCTCGGAAGCGAATGTTCACTGTTTTCTTCAACTATAAAGAGCCATTAGTGGTTGACCGTATGCCAGAAGAAATGACAATGAGTGGAGGATACTATGGCACTTATATTTTGGATCTTTTATTTGAAGAACTGAGGCGGCGCTACTAAGGACAGAGACTTAAAGCTGTAGCTTTTGCACGACAATGAGTCTCCTCACAGAGAAGTTGAAAATTTGAGGAAACTGGAAGTTGCCAAAAACCAGTTGCTTGACCATTCAGTCTATAGTCCTGACCTTGCACTCTGCGACTTCTGGTTCTTTCCTCAAGTGAAATCTTGCATTGGAAAACCTTTTTAGGGCCTTGCTCAAGCTATAAATTCAGCTCTGTTGACAATGTCTCAGTCCGAGTATTGTAGTTCTTTTGACTAGTGGTTGTACTACCATCTACAGCTGTGTGTGGAGAGAGATGGAGAAAATTTTGAAGGATTGTGAGAGTAAGTTTTCGAATTCAGTCCTTAGCTTGAACTTTCAAGGGGACCCTTGCAAAACTTTTTGACAACGTGACAATTAGTGATAACCACATATATCACATCCTGTAGATTAACGAACGGTTGAGCAATAATACAGCATGACCCATATCTCTAAACGCATTTTTTCCCGATAAATGTTAATTGGGAATTTATTATTACTTTTAACCTATACAACGTGGCGTAATAGTAGGCGACACTTTTTAAATGTACCATTTAATGATGAATACCACGCACTTAATGCAAAAAATTCATTTATGAATCTCATATGCAAATGCCGTAGGCAAAATAAATACCTTTTTACTTTGTTTTGATATTATTTATTTATCCAGTGTTTTCTTCTCTAACATACTTATGTCTTTCTTATTCAGTTTTCTGCCCAATACTTTCACTGTTAATTATGCTATAATTTAGTTCACCTACCATTGGTTATATCCAGTGTAAGCCTTCTGTGTTTAAAAGTTCCGCACTAATAAAGTAAATTACCAACTGAAAAAAAATTACTTTGATTAACGAAACCAAAGGTCTTTCAAAAAGGGGTGCTGCTTCTTGATAGAGTCCAATCCCACTTCATAATTATTTGGACAAATTGGGAAACAATTGCACATCTGGTGTTACTTTCTTAAGACGTGAAAAATCACAAAATGGAGGCATACATTGAGATATGTCATGATAAGTTACATCGCGAAGTTATATACTAGGTTATTATTATTATTATTTTTATTATTATTATTGTTGTTGTTGTTGAAATCGGGCTAATACAATAATAAAACCGCCGATCATGAAGGCCTAAAGAATATTATGTACCAAATTGTCGTTTAACACAATCAGCATGTGCAATCAGGAAGTTCTATGTAAGTGTGGCAGATAAAAATGTCTAAATATACGGGGGAAACATTAGAATTAACCTTACATTTTAAATATTAATATATTTTTATACTATTGAAAGAAATATTAATATTTTGTAAAATTTACCATCTCTATATTTAATATTATTCTTGCAAAAATGCATCTGTTACCATGTTTTATTATAATGTTCTTTTTTAAAGACATGTCTGTCGAACCTATTAAATTAGATTGATTCCTTTTATTTAAGGACGTTCTTTAACATCAAGTATGGTTACCACTACACCACCAGGACCGACTCTTTATTGAACAGCCCAGGTATTGTTATTATCCAACCGGTAGAAACATCGAAATTTAAGCAAAAGAATGAAACTAAGCGACTTAATGAAGTACAGAATGAGTACAGAACTGAGTTCTGCTTTAAACAAGATGTACCGTCAGGGAAGAGTAACAGCATTTATAAATAGAATTAAACTTTATTGGTGCATACCCCATATTTTAAAGTTTTAATTGTAAAAGTTACTTTCTAAGTAGGTATCTCAAAAGTTCAAGTGAAAGCTCCAACTCGGAAAAAAAAAAAAAAACAATAAAATGAAATATATTTGTGCTTCAATTAAAGACGAATGATAATGCAGCCAAAGCTAAGCATGACATCAACACACACACAGTACGCAAGAAACCAACCATCCACATGTGATCTTAGATATAAAACAGCTCATCAAAAAAAAAATTATAATTTAGTATAACCTTATAAAAATTATATAGCTTTGTAGAGGGTTAAGAGATATGTATATGATTATGCAAAGACTGTTTTGTCTAAATCCATTTAATGTGATAAATATATTGTATGTAGTGTGTGTAACACGAGGCAGAGCGAGAAGTCAACTGTAATATTTTGAATTGAGAATGCTGATCGTGTGGGAATTCTTATCAACGTGCAAGAAGGCAGATATAAGTAATATTCTAGCACAAATATGAATCGATTTTTAATTGTGTTCATAATTTGCAACGTTTCGGTATTTATTTGGCATTACCTTTGTAGGGATATCGTTCAAATATGTAAAAAATAGTTTCTTCTAAACTTGTAATTGAATGATTACGTTTTACAAATAATTATGTTTGGAAAGATATGAGCTTTAAATCGAATGTTGTTCAGTCCTAATTAAATAGGGTAGGTTACCATACTTGCCTTCTAAACCCAAGATCGCGGGTTCAAACCCGACTAGGATCGATGGATTTTTTCAGGCGTAAAGCTCTTAAGTATGGCTTCCTTCGGAAGGGAAATAAAGCCGTGAGTCCCGTGTCGTACATTTACGGCACGAAAAAGAACCTCAAGCCTGAAAGAAGAGACCTCTGAGCAAAATTTGTCTGCCGTTTCACGCCCTGAATTGAATGGGACGCTGATGACCTGTTAAAGAGCGTCGTTAAATAAATCAAATCAACAATATTCAATACAGAATGGTCATATTTAATTTTTGACCATACGCCTTCACTCATCATCATAATGTAGTTCCCGTTGGATGCAATGCATGTCCCAGCGTTTCTCTCTGGAAACAAGTTTTGCAGAATCGCCTCCGGAGCCTTCGCCACTGCTTCTGATGATGAAGAAGGCCTTTCACGCATGTGTTAATTTAATTTGGGGAAAAAGGAAAAAGGAGTAAGTCTGGACTATACACAGATTGAGACACACACTACAGACTGTTTCTTGTGAGATGATGAACAACAACATTTGCGATATGCGACCGTACCTTACCGTAGTGCAACATTCAACTTGTTGTACAGAAGAGCACTCTTTTGCCTGGTCGTTGCAGTTGTCTAGGCAGGTATGACATGTTGGTAAACCATTCCTTTAATATCGATGTGAGATGATCATATCAGCAGAGCAACCGCTTTTACTTCTTTTGATATTGGTAATGAAAATTTCCACACAGAACTTTGCAATTTGCTCTCAGGATAAAAAGATGAATGCATGAATGAATGAATGAATGAATGAATGAATGAATGAATGGTGTTTAACAGCAGTTTTTACTACTGAGGCACCACAGACGATGGACATTGATGATACTTGAGATGAAATGATATATTGGGAAAGATTTATTTTTAAGGAAGGAAACGTTCCAGGCCTAAGTTTAGGGTACCTCCCCGGCATGAGAGCCGAGGAAAACTTGGAAAAAACCTCAGTCAGGGAGGACGGTCCTGGCGGGATTCGAACCCCATACCTTCCGCTTACGATTCCCCACCTTAACGACCTCGGCCACCCGCGGCCGTAGATCGAAAGATGTAACCAAGTTTCATTAGCCGTGCACATCTTTGAAAGTAACTCCGCACTTTCCTGATCATTTTCAACTGTATGCAAAATGCACACGCGTACGTGCTTTCGTTCAGGAACCATAATCTAAGAATCCGGCACGCAGTGGAATTTTCAGAATTTCTGATTCTTAAATGCATTCGATAATCCCCTCTCACAATGACAGCAGTGATGTTAATGTTTTCTTCCGTTAGAGCATTTCTTCCTTTGAAATTTATTGCTTCCCCACTTTAAACACTTTAAACCATTTTCTAGCTGTGCTATAGGGAAGAAGAAAATTTCCTGTAATATTGCACAGACCTCAGTTGAAGATTTGTTGAGACGAAAGCAAAATTTCAGAGCAGTGTATTGTTCGTCGTGTGTCACCTCTATTTTGCTGTAGGCGGAACTGAACATTTCTCTACTTGCACACCTTTCACAAGCGGGAACCAGAAATAACAACAATGTAACTAGTGCCACGGTGTATTATGTACTCAGCTAACAAAATAATATAAAATTAGTGCCAGGAGTTAAGCGTATAGAATAGTTATGATCATTCTTTATTGAAAAGCTCTCGGATTAAGAACTTTAAGTGACAGATCTCTGACACTGTGTTTGCATTTGTACATATACTGAAATCATTAATTTAGATATTTCTTATATATCATATGTGCATAAAACATATGTTTATAGTGAATAAGTTGTTGTAACATCTATTTTCGTGCCGACGTTTCTGATTTCATATGAACTGTTAAACAGTGCTTGAGTTCTTGTTTTATTGAATACTTTTCTATTAGAAATATTCTGATTTTAGTTTATATTTTCTCAACTAATATGCGCAGAAAAGTTTCTTTCTGTAAAATAAAAAAATAATAAAAACGCATTTTATATTTATTTTCATGTAATACTCTTGCAAGCATTCTTTATATTACAGAACTGGAACCAACTTTTCTGGGATTTTATATGTGATCTCCATCCAAATACATGAATTGGCTAATCGGAGTGAGACAATGCGTGGTAGCTCAAATGGTTCCGAACGGTATCCGTGGTTCGAGTCCCGACAGTGACCTCTAATTTTTCTTATTTGATTCCAATTAGATTTTCTGGGTTAAAATCTGTTAGTTGAAATATTATTCGATTTTCTCTTCCATTACATTACATGCATCGTTTCATTTGTTGCAGTCCTATGCATAAATATCCCACATACAGCAAACTTTTGTGAGAGTAGATGCTTTTCCACTTTCAATATCAGTCTTCTGCGTTACATTTACGTATTATTTCTGTATTTATATTGCTCTTTTTCAGTGCCTGTGCAAACATTATAAGAATTATATCTCAACTCCAACTGTTTTAAAACGTGGATTTCTCTTATATTCATTCTACTTACCTTCTTAAAAATATACAATCTTTAGCAATACCGTGAGTGCTGTTAATTTTTCGGTAATTTAATTGAGGTTATCGAATGTTCGTTGTAAATAGATAATTACCTTTAGTCTCGAAATAATTATCATGGTAACAAGCATGTGTTTGAAAGCTCTATTAAATTACACAAGAAAAATTATGAGTAAGAGGTGATTAAGTATAATATTTGCAATGCGAGAACAATGCCGTTATTATTATTATTATTATTATTATTATTATTATTATTATTAAATTTTGTATTTTCAACATAATCATTGATCAAATCTCGCCATTTTTACATTTTGTACCTACCACCAATAGTGAACAGGAAAATGCATGAAAATAGGCTTCCTAGATCCCTAGTAGAATCGAAGCAGAGATTGTAGAAGTAAATAAAATAATCATCATAATAATAAAAGTAACAATAATGAATGGATGTAGGAGAAAAAACTACCAGTTATTGCCTTTTGAGCACCTTGCTTTAAAACTATTAATTAAGTTCCATTCTGATTGATGAATAAGGTATCAATGTGACCTTGTGTGCAATTATCTCTATCATTAGCTCATCAGTTTGTTTTCTCACCTCTACAAATTTATCGCTTGCCTTTATTTATTCTACATATTCTCTCTACTATCAGTGAAGATTATTTTCAGATGTTTAGCTTCCTAGCCTTCCCTAATTTTGTAACCCTCTTACTAAAAGAGCTATAAAGTTTTTCTTTCTATTATAAAAGGTTCACATTTTTGCGAATTTATTATTGGTCTCACTTTATTATATTCTGTCTGGATATTTTTAATTATTTATTCACCAACAAAATGGAGAGTATTTAATTCATATCATCATTGATTAGTTTCCATTTTTCTAGGAAAATTTAATAATATTTACTTGAAATCTAATTTAAATAAAACATGCAAATGTTGCAAACTTCAGTAAATTTTTTTCTGTTAATTCCTCTGTCATTTGTTTCCAATTCACTGCGCTATTTCATATATAGTTCATTTTATAAGTACAAATTTGTATTGATTAGGTACAAAGCATCAATTTTCTAGCACATTGTTTTGAAATACCGTATTCTGTCATGATGAGCGCCAAAGGATAACACTTAAAAATAGCTATTTTAATTGGATCAAAGAGTTTTCACTATTTTGGTTGGAATAATGTGCGACAAAAGTAATTGATACTTGTATTTTCACAAGGCCACTCAAAGCAGATATACTTTTTTTTATTGACACCAAATTTTCATTGATATTATTGCTATGTTTGTCATGACAAATCTTAAGGAATGCGAACTTGCCATATTATTCAAAAGTTTACAAAATGACAGAAAATAAATTATTGAGATCTTACACACATTTGTAAAAACTTACCAAGTTTTAAGCTCTTTAAAAAGCATTTATTGTCAATAGTTGGTCTTCTATCTGTAATCCCATTAAAGCCTATTTTCATTTTATGTAAACCATATATTATTTTAAGATTATAGAGCAGACTCTTGTTGCAAAATGCAATCACAAGTAATACTCTATAATTACTTTTTGCTTCAATCTTTCAGATGAATAATTGCCCAGTTCCTTGTGCTGACGATACACACTTATTCTAAAACGCCGCTTTCTGTTTACCGTCAAGAAAGATTTCTGCAGTGATATGCGATCATCCGTTCTTCCCCTTAGTTATCGATTTCTCTAACGACTCGCGGGCACGAGGCTTTGATTATTTCCGATAAGGTCAAGCCCAAATCACCCTTCCGTGTCGCGAGACAATTGCCAAAGTTTCCGCTGATGATGCGATTCTAAAATTAGGATACAATGATTATGTAGGTATCGGCTAATAGACTTTGCTTCTTTAATTTCGAAGGGTCATGACTCGACTCTCACTTAGGGCATATTTACCATGTGCATTATTCCACTGTATCCATCATTAGTCTTGAAGTAGTTTAGTATTTCCACCAATCAATAATTTCTGACTTTTAATTATATGATATATCGCTTTATCTTATCGTCTAATATAATTAAAATGTCATCTCATTTTAAAGTCTGCATTTCTACACCCCTTTCCTGCTTGTCAAAATAAAAATTTATATTCTTCAACTAATTTTGTCTTCCTAGAAATGAAATATATATTTTTATAAAATTACCTTATAACAGATAAATATACTAGGGACAGAGATAAGTCATAAGTCATGGCGACTATTTATTTTCCTCGCGAATAAGAAACAACACGAATATATACGATTGAAAGTATGTGGCATTTACTGTTGAGTGGTGCCACCAGCGGAAGGTTGGATGTAGGTGGCCCTTATAGGTTGTTGATTTGGTTTATTTACTGTACTCTGTAACATCTCAGGTCATCAGCGTCTCATTCAACTCAGGGCGTGAAGCGGCTTCAAATTTTGCTCAAAGACCTCTTCTTCCAAGCTTCAGGTTCTTTTTCGTGCCGTAAATGTACGACACGGGACCCACAGCTTTATTTCCCTTCCGAAGGAAGCCATAAGATTTTACGCCCAAAAAACCTGGCCGGGATCGAACTCGCGATCTTAGATTTACGAGGCAGTGTGGTTACCACTTGACAACTAGAATTATTGAGGTCCTTGCAGGAAGAAGCAAAACACAGGCTGGACAATATTGGTTTATTATGGAATGAGCAAATGTTACACACAAATACTTACAAAGTTGCAAATCTGTCACAAGATGGTTCTCCCAGGTAATCCACCTTGTTTAGCAGCCTTCAAAGCAGTCTCCAAGTCATTGACGGTTCGTTGCCAGCGATGGGACAAGGGCTGAATGGTCATTTGCGAATTGATAACTTAAACCACCTTATTATTTATGTGTGCAGGAATAGTTTTTCATAGTGTAGATAATTTTCAGGATATTCGGTGTCGAAATGCTGTCAAAATGTCCGCTTTGTTACCAAAACGTTTCCCACGCAATATTTACTGCATTTTGGGGATGGGATCATAATCACAGGGACTGAGATCGAGCAAATATGGCGGGTGTGGAAGAACTTCGCGTCTCAACTGCTGTAAAGACACTTGGTGCTGTCGGCTCTGTGAGTTTCCGGTTATAGAATAATGACGTTATTCAAAAGTTCTGGTATACGGCACGGCGCCATTGTGATTTGTAATACTTGGGTATTCACGCGGTCCCCTCACACATTGGATAACACTTTGAATGATCATGACTTTTGTGGTGAACGAATTTGGCGAAACTGTGTTTGAGTGGTGACCCAGGGTGAAGCTATTCACTGAATTGCCGTTTGAGTTCTGGCTCATTCGCCCTTGTCCACGTTTCATCATTTGCAATAATGCGATTCCTTCATCCTGCACACATTTTCTGCATGTTCAAGTTCTACCGCACTGTTTTTGCCAAACTTCCTGTTTCCTCTTTAAATTCCACAAGTGTCCAGTGCCTATCAACGCGTAGGTACTATTCCACAATTCTTACATCCTTGTCACATGGCGGACACAGAATGTCTACTGCGCGGCAGATCGGCAGTGGGCTTTCTGCTCCAATTGAAGGTTTCTGTCTACTCGCCACTGTGCGGCATGACAGGGCACGCGCACCCAGTACTTTCTGTAGCTCTGTGTGGCACTCTCGTGCCCTCCTGCCGCGGAGAAAAACTATTTTTATACACGAATGTTTTTCATTCTTCGTGACCGCTGTTGCTCACCAACCGACTTTCCACAGTGTAATGAGACACGCAGTTCCGCTCACATACTCCTTTGGTGGTTCATTCAAAAGTACATTTCATACATTTTCAAGGTATATCTCATATTTTTCGCGTAATTTCTTGTTCGAGAGATAAATAATATTTGTGATTACTTATGAAGTATCCCTCGTGTGGCCTTTTAATTTAGAGTACCCGAGTAAGATGTTTGCGAAATGAGGCCGGAAGCAGAGTTGGGCATGCCTACGAATAAAATAAAACCACTTTACACTATCTTTAAACAGCCCTCAATATTTATAAATAAATCCGTGATTATGAATTAAACACTTGCATTCAACTCTATTGTTCCACTTATAACATTTCTATTATTTTTGTCTGAAAATACTTAGGGTTTTTAAAAGCTTTTCAATATATGAATGCTCAAATGTAAAAGAAATTAGCATCAAATTAGCTACGGCGTGATTATATAAGTCCACTGTAAAACGCCTATTAATACATTATATTTCACATAATGCCAGCTTCATCATGATATTCCAAAACAATCGCACGAAGAAATTCACATACTAACAGTAATATCACATTAAGATCAGTTAGTGATCGCTAAATAAAGATAAACATAAAGATAGCCTATTGATAGCCCTCAAGGACAAAGGGCTCCTAACAATCATGAATAGCTCGCTTTTTCCTAACGTGGTGAGCTATTCCAGGCTAGTTGTTCGTATGTTGTTTAAGATACTGACTAATTTGTTATTTGGTTACTCCATTTCTCACTGCACTAGTGTAATTAAATTTTAAGATTGGTGATCAAAGTTCGAACCCAAGGACTTTTACTGATAAGAAGCCAATACCAAAATCCTGGTTTTAATAGAGAAGACACTTGAGAAATAGGTTATAGAATATAAACTTCCTCTGGAAAAGTTGGGGTATCTATCGGCAGTGCGTACAAAGCCACTCAGCTATATTCATCTATTCCTGCGTGCCTGAAATAAACCCCGTGGAGACGCTGAAACAAAATATCTGGGCATTTTATAATATTCTGTAGGGTGAAGCGGGGTGCGTGTCTCAAAATATTTTCAAAAGAATTCATGCATTACTCGCAGAGTACAACAGGCACTTAAAGCATCTACTATAAATTTTAATTACTATTTAATACTAATAAATAACGCAAAAAACAGAAAACTTCACGCTATGATTTTGCTTGGCATGTGCTGAGGCCATTTCGCAGTAATTTGCACAATCAAATATAAGAATTAGCGCTGTAGAACGCCAGCAACCAATTATAAATTATTTACTGCTTTAAGAGATTGCTCATCAAAGTCTGATTTGTTTAAATGTCTTAAGGTAACCAGTAAGTGTAAATCTAGTAAATAATGCAACAGTATGCGTTTTACATAGAAAGTTTCAAAGCTATCAATATGAAATTGATGAGATATATTAACAAAACTTAACTAAAGGTGCTCTGTAAAATTTAATTCTCTAATGCATATAAAAGGGTTTAAAAATTATGCTATAACTTAAACTGCAGACAACATGCTATCCTGGGAACTAGAAGAATATATCTATGTTAGTTGCTTGAAAAGAAATTAATTTTCAAACTTTGAAGAAAAAAATAGAAATATTTATAATTTATGCTCTTATTGATTTTTATCAATTAATAGTGATATTTAAATACTTCTAGTTACCACACTTTATATTTGCATACATTATGTGTGGTGAAAATTGTCAACAAGATTGGCCCAGACAATCCTGAAAAAATGCACATTTATGTCAAAATTTAAAGTTATCGCGAAATAAGTTTTATTTTTATTTAAAAATCTTCTTATGTGCATTAGAGAATTTTAAGTACCGAGCACCTTTAGTTAAGTTTTCTAAATATCTCTCAAAATTTTCACATTGATAGCTTTAAACTTTCTGAGATACAGTGTAAAATTTACACTGTTGCATTATTTGCTAGTTTTACACTTCCTGGTTACCTGAACTGCAGTCATATAAAACAAATAATACACACTTAAAATACAGCGACAATAAGGTATGTAAAACAATGTATTATTTGTAGGATTAAGGTGAGTTTTGCTATAATAAAATGACAACAATACCTTTACTTATAGCGCAAGTATTTATTTATTTAATTCACAATAACTGGGTATTATCCTAGAAATTTATTTTCATACTTTTATTGCTAAATTTTAAAAATGTCAACTAAAAGAAGCTTGACAGTGATACCAACCTTCATAACTTTTACGGAGAAATGATTCGAGCTTTAGTGAAGTTCTGTTAGTTAACAACTTTCTTTCGTTTGTTTTATTTTTTTACATTTATTTTACAAAAGAAAACATTTGTTACTCTCAACACTTCACATGTTTTCTAATGCAGCTTTATGAAATCATTGATTTTCCAAAAATACACTTTTTAATGTTATAAAAATAATCATTGCATTGTTTATTTATTTCGCCAAAGTAAAATAATAATAACTCTTATTAACTGTTGTAATAATTCCTTAAAGACTTCATTATGCGAAACCAAATTCCGAAACACTCTTGTCCTCTTGTAAATTTTAAGTTATTTTTCCCAATGAAGTGTACGATATTTGAACATTTGTACATACAAAATATATATAGAAACAAAGTGTATTTGGAGATAATTTCATAAAGCTGCACTTTTGTTTCTCTTTTCGTAAAGGGGATGGAAAAATGTTAACTGTCTCACTCTATTGGCTAACAACTTCAGACAGAAAGAAAAATGGCATTTCGCAAGAAAAAATGGTTTCATACACACATACAAACAGTGGCGTTATTCTTTTTTTTTTCAAATTCTACGCAAATATTTGTAAGTTTGTAGTAATATCATTAAGAGTAGTAAGTATGTTTATTACAGCTGTGTGCAAAGTGATTCATTCCATTGCTGTTTGACAAAAAACAAAACAAAATATGCTGTGTGGTGGTTTTTTCTCTCACTCTTTCTCACCATCTTTTGCTCTCTCTCTCTTTTTTACATCACTATTTTATTATACAAACAGGAGACATGTTTCCATTACTTTTCATGTATACATAGTTTTGTCATTTTACATAGACTGTTTGTTGATTGACTTATTTTCCTTTTGGGAACACAGTTCGCCTCGTATGTTTCTCATACGTACAACTGGGCAGCAGATTTTTATGAGTGTGGTTGAAAAATGAAATGCAAGACTCCATAAACAGAAAAAAAAAGAAAAAAACGATTATATAGCAGAAGTTTGGAGTTGATTGGTGTTAGGTCAACATGTGCAAGGAAAGCTTAGCTTTTTGGACGATTTCAACTACAAAACTTCTTTATTTCAAAATAAAAGTTTCGTATCTAGAACACACAGCCTTGTGATTTTCGTAATGAAATAATATTTACAAAAATATTAAAAAATATTACTACTTTTACATTTAAAATAACAGAGGAATCTAGAACTAATTTGGAAAACAATTATTCAGGTATTCTTCAAGGTTATGTTTATATAGGCAATCAGAAACTTCTGTTGCAACGTAAAATGCGTCAATCGTCATCTGGCTCTTTAACAGAATTTTGCACATTTTTGGTCCAAATATCTCATTTTAATAAATATATTCCGCTCGAGAAAATAGAGAACATTCATCTCATCTGTCAGTTCACTAATATCTCGAAAATATCATTCCAAATCGAACAATGCTTTCAGATTAGCAACCTTACACAGTTTACTTCTGGTACAATTGAATTGAATATACACGTATCCATTATGTATGTTCCAGCAATTAATAAACAAAACAATTTTCACAATTGTTACTAATTTTTTGTCTCTGGAGCATGAATGATAATTATCGTGTTCTTGCTGCCAACATGATTAATGATGCAGTTAATTAAGGGCCGATAATTAAAAACTCATTAAACGATTCCACCTACAGAATATTCATTAGGTGAACATTATACAAACTACGTACCGATAAATGCCAGTTGATTTTATGCTGTCTGTTTTTACAAACGTCTTAAATTAATGCATAAAGGATACTGTCATAAACTCCCGAGTTTTTTAAATCATTATTGCTAAAGATGACAGTGTTATATCCAAGAAATGCCCATTTATGATCTTTATTTAAAAGAAGTTACACAAATAATTTTCATGCTATATATTTTAATCTTAAAAGGAGAAAACTTCATGGGGAATTTAATAAACAAATTAAAAAAAAAACGGAAATGAGTTTGGCTTCAAATCATGAATTATTATAGACCTCAATGCTTCGTTATTCTGGCAAAGGCTTCCATTGCTAGTTTTATTTACAATTTTCAAAAGGAATAAGAAAATCTCTTTTGGCATTAATTTTTTAGTTTATGCTTAATCACAAGGCCGTCATTACGAAAATAGAAAGAAAAAGACTGATTTCAATAATTTTTTTTTTTTTTTAAATAGTTTGCTTTGTGCTATGCCTGCAATCTCCTACATATTCGTTGTAAATTTCTCATGGGAAATGTTTTTAAATTTGTTATACTTCTGATAATTCCAAAGAAAAATTATTATTTCAACCCCTTTAACATCCGAACTTATGTACTTTGGGCAGATTTTCAACATTAACTACTAAAAAAAAAAAAAAAAAAAAAAAAAAAAAAAAAAAAAAAAAAAATTAAAATAATGCTGAAGTGCTTTAAAATGTTAATTATAAAGTAAATTTAACAACTTGATTATATTTTAAAATTCAATACAGAATAGACCAAATATGCACATATAAGTGCAAGAAAAATTTTTGTTGATTTCTGCTTAGAAGTTAGAAATTAAAATGCATTTCAATAAATAATATAAAAATAAATAAAATGAAACTGTAGTGAAATTCGTCTGTGCATGTAAATATTAAAGGGTGGCCCATAAAAATCCGGTCCCATGTGGCCTTAGCTAAAGAGGATGGCTCTTAGCCGGACCGGTGTTTCATAGGTCACATGGCTACAAGCTTCCGTTTAAAGTTAGCAGTAGGGGAAATTCTGCCACAGTGCACGCAGAACGTTTTCTCTTCTGACAATACAGGAAAAGTCTTATATAAACAATCATACTCTTTGGTATAAATAAAAACGTACAGCACATAAATTCTTCTATTATACATAATTTATAATATTTATTTTTTGTTGTGTTTTCATTTTTGTTGAATTATTTACAGAAGTTATGCCCGGCTGTTCAGGAGGGGGAAGTAACGAGTTCACAATCCCAGAAGTGGTGCTCCCCCCTCCAACTCCCCTCACTTGACGTCATCACTACACTTCGACGGCGGCGACGTCACTCGGGCGTCGCTGACAGATGCGGGTTTCACTTCCAGCCCGTTCACCATCTTTTCTATGCTTTTCAGCTCGGAGGCCGTCGTCGTAGTGGATACGGGTGCTGGTGGAGATGTGGAATTCACCACTCCTATAGGAGTGATATTTCTAGAAGGTGGGGAGCCGGAGAGCGGGGGCGGTGTGGACGACGATTGCTTGGGGGCGGCGATGGGACTACTACTCAGACTCCTGCTGGGCTGACCGGAGACGGCGTGGCTGTTATGTAGGGATCCCGGAGTGACCGTCTCGAAGGCGGATCCCAGAGGCGAGCCGCCGAGAGAGTTGGCGGCCGGGGGCGGTACCACGGTTGGCGGCAGCGTGTACGGCGTGAACCGGTGCACTCCCGCAGCCTTGAGCTGGTGATGCAGGGGTCCGGCCGTCGGGGAAGTGGCTCCGCTCGCTGCACCTCCAGAGGCCGTTATGTGGTGAGGGTGATGCAGTCCGGCCGCCGAGTAGTGCCCGAAAAGCGCCGGATTCTGCGCCGCCAAGGCGAGTTGCGCGTTGAACAGGAGTCCCGGGTTCATAGGTCCTACGTGGCCTGCGGCTCCCGTGAACAGCGACAGCGGAGGACCCGGCGCGAGCAGAGGATGGGCTCCGGAAGCTCCCGGGTAGAGTCCATGAGGGTAGAGGTAAGGTAGGAGATGTGGAGGAGGGTGGATAGGGGGCCCAACGGAAATGTTCGGCGAGGGGTAGTCCGAAGAGGAGTGCTGCTGTCCGGAAGGACCCGCTGAAGAGCCGAGTCCGCCTCCCCCTCCACCACCGCCGCCGCCACCTCCACCA
Organism: Metallyticus violacea; assembly: GCA_030762175.1. Lineage (NCBI taxonomy): Eukaryota > Metazoa > Arthropoda > Insecta > Mantodea > Metallyticidae > Metallyticus > Metallyticus violacea. The sequence goes on from CM060839.1 coordinate 40,747,239, forward strand.
CCAGGTGAAGATGCGCTACGGAAGGCCGTGGTGGTGGAAGTGCTGACGGATTCCGAACAGCTGCTGTTGTCGCTGTTCGCATCCCGTTCACTATCCTGCTCGTGCTGATGCTGTTGGGATGCTGCCGCCGCCGCTGCCTGTAGTCGTCGTCTCATCGCTTCTTCCGCTGCCAAAGAGTCCGTCGTGGCCGCGGCCGCCGCTGCTGCGGACAAGGAAAACCACGCTGAGAAGCGGGGTACCCGATTACGGGACCCGCCCTTTTGTATATTGACTTAGCATTAAATACAAGCTAATTGAAGAAAGAGAAAGACTTGCAAGATCATCCGGTCCCACTTCCAGGTAACCTCTCTAGCTCTCTATATACCTAGTTCTTCAGGATAGTACAGAAATTAAGGTATATTTTCATCAGTAATACAGGAGTTACAATTCGGCATGTAAATTGGGTATGAATACACGATTCTTTTCCTAAGAGATTGTTACCATATGCGGAAACTCTTTGAGATTGCATCATGATCTTTTAAGCAGTGGAAATCATAATTGGTAAGCATGTATGGGATTTAGAAATCTTTTGAACTTATTATAAATAGCCTACAAAAGATTTCGCTTGAAGTTCACATTCTGGCGGATTTTCTAATTGCTCTGTATAGCCTTTGATGAGGGAGCTAAAAGAATTTGCATATGGCTCTGTTTAATCGCTTCATATCCTATAGGTACGCTCAAAATAATCAAATTCATTCTCTCTGTAACATATTCAAGAAAACAAATCTGAGATTCGTCTACCAAAAGGATAAGCCAAATAAAGAATATTTCCAAAGATAATATTTCCATTTCTAACATTCATTGCAAAGTTTAAAAATGACATTTTATTTTCCTTCATGTTCTTTGGATCATTTGGTGCATATGTACAGTTAGAAAACGAATTACTGATGCCTTTTACTAACTTCATGGACAATTAAAACAAAGTTATAGGATCGGAGACATGATACTTACTATTTCAGCTTTCGCGAGGGCGGCTGCTCTGACAAGTAGCAAGACTATCCGGTAAGTCGATATTAAGTTTGAGATGCTGGGCGATCACGTGTCCTTTAAATGAAATGCTCAATAGAAACAAAATGCTCTCTATCTTTAAAGAAAAGCACAAGTTGCTCGAAATATTGCGATATTTATGTAGTGTTTTACATATTTCTGCTTCTTTGGTTTGTTAGTTTAGCTACAATGTTCCAAGACTTAATTTATTTTTCATTATTAAAGTTTATTTCTTTCATATAAACCACCCCTGATTCAAAGTAATCGAATATGGTATCTCAATACTGTTTGATTGGCGCAGCTTTAAAGGTGTATTGCGTATCAATAGTTCAGAAAAGTGAAGGTTAAAGTCATTTACATAAAGCCCTGCTTAATAAATTTGCAAGCCGAGCATAGCGCGTTTTGCTATTGATTTACGATCTTTTTTTTTTCGCTCTATGTATACAAACACGCCTGGTAAGTCCTAATACAAATTGTATACTTTTTAGGCTGTTTCTATATTTGAATCTAATGTACAGTTCCTACATTTTATTTTTCCACGCTCGCTGATGTAGAATGTAAGCTGTAGCACACAGCGCAGCTGCGCACACGCCCGCCGTGATCAGAAACTACAGAAAACATGCTTAACTTTTTCTAAGAGGTGCTATAAATGATTCCCGTTTGCTACCAGGTAAGCATAATCTACAGGTTGCGATATGCTGGCTATTGTAAGTTGTATTGCAGTTAAATCTTGTGCACGGGTTGAGGTTTTGGAATCTCTCTTTGTTATGCTCTTACTGCTCTGAAACTCAGCGCAATACCAATGGACAATCGTCGTATCAGTGACCACGTGCTTTCTTGAACGGCAGCAGGCACGGCTAGCCATGCCGACGCAGTTCCCGTAAGTGAGCGTGGAAAGATAAAATGTATGTATTGTATAATATGGGTTTACTGATTATTATTTTTAGTTATAATTTGTTTATAATTTTTTTCAAAGGCTCCTGCTGATGTTCAATTAGTATTATAATTTATTTTTGGTTCTGTTTAATCTATGCTTATGAAGTAGTTATATTATGTTAAAAAATAATATTTATAAATTTAAATACTCCATTTGTACAGCAAAAGTGCGCCATCCTTATTAAAATTACTTGCAATTTTAGCAACTGAATTTGGCAAAATATTCTAACTTTCATAATGTTTCTCTAACGCTGCTTTGTAATGGATGAGATAGTCACCTGAATGGGGGTGGTGGTGGTGCAAATGATGAGGCAGGTGGGGATGCAGCTGAGGCAGATCGGACGTCCCCACCACGTCCAGCAACTTGTCCTCATCAGGGTCACCTCGATGATGGTCGCTCTGAGGAGTGGCAGGTGGCCGATGGTGCGGTTTGCTCCCGTGGTGTTCCGCCAAACGTTGCTCGTCCTGGTGCCTCTGAGCCGCCAACAGCGCCTGTCTTCTGCAACAAGTACCCCGTCTCACTCTCCGTTCGGACACACCTTGAACTCCAATGTCTTTGGAGTATCAAAGATAGATGGGATTTAAAGAGAACCACACAAAAGGCCGAATTAAGCCTGGTGGTGTTTGAACTACTTCAGTTTGCTATACAGAGCATACAGTTGTTTATATCTGTTGCTTTGGTATAGAATATTTATAAATATAATAAATTATGCTACGAAAGCTGTTATTCTACATTCTTTTGTCTTGTGTAAGCATGGATGTAGACCCTATATTGAATTTATTTCATTAGTTTAAATAATTTCTTCTATAGGAACAATACTTAATTTTTATTCTAATCCCTGTTGATTACGAAGTTGGAGAAACTTTTCTGAATGAGGTTGACAGCAGAAGAGTTACTTATTCTCAAAAGACATTGAGAAATTACTAATCCGAGAATTTGAGATTCGATAAGTCAAGTTTACGATTATCTCGCTCGATTCTTTGGAACTATTGTGTCAGTTCTCTTTTGTGCAAAAAAGTATTTAATTGTAATGTGGTATTAGTTTCAGTGCATCACTTCCGATGTCCGCCTGAGAGAGGTGTACAAGTTGAAACATATTCATCCCACCTACAGGAAATGGAGGTGACACGCGGTGAATAATACGCTGCTTTGAAGTTCTGCTTCAGTCTCAACAAATCTTCATCTGAGGTCTTTGAAGTGTCACAGAGGATCTACGGAAAGTTTGTTAGTACCTGTAGCACAGCTCCAAGAAGTTTTAAACTGTTTAAAGAGTGGAGGCAATAAATTTCAAAGAAAGAGGACATAGAACTCCAGTTTGTGCTTTAGCAGAAGAACAGAACACGAACACCGCGGCTGTCATTGTGAGCGGATATCGAATAAATTAAGAGCACTTGGAGAAATTCTGAAACATTCAATGGGTTCCACCACGTGTTGGAAACTGACACGTGTTTGTTCAAAGACTGTTGACTCCCGAACAAAAGACGTGCAGATTTGCGTGCATTTCAAGATGATGTTACAGGAAGATGCGGAGTTTGTTTCAAAGGTAACCACTATTGAAATTTGGCTACACCATACCGCTCCTGAGAGCAAACAGCAAAACTCCGTGTAGAAATCTTCATCACTAAAAGGCCATACAAGATGGATGCTGCACAACGATAATGCACGGCAGCACATCACAAATGTTGTTGCTGAATATCTCACAAAAACAAATGTAAAGTATGTCCCGCACCCTCCCTATAGTCCAGATTTAGCCCCATGTAAAATTTTACGTTTCTCCAAATTAAATAAACACCTTCATGATGGGCATTTTCCATCATCAGAATCATTGGAGAAGATTGCGGAGGCGATTCTGAAGGGCCTGTCAAAAAATGGTTTCCAGCATTCTTAGAAGACTGGCAGAAACCCTGGGGCAGGAGTAATGCATCCATCGGAGATTGCTTTAAAAAATATCATCACAATAAAGAGGAAATATACACTAAAAGACCATTCTTTATTGAACAGCTTTCATATGATAAACAAAAGGCAAAAAACAACGCTATATTTGTACAGTGAAAATAATTGCAAACACATCCAACAATGTAATTATGTATTCAAGAAAAATGTGGCGAATTAAAATACTATTACATAATATTTTAATATTAGACATTAGAAAGAGTTAAATCTGCTAAAAACCAACTTTTATTGATACTGCATACTTTCATAATGTTATAAAATAGAGCTCAAAATCTTCACTTTATTTTGGTACCAATAGATTGTAGGTATGTAGTGCTACATTCCAACACATTAATACAGGGAAGAAACAACATGTAGTCCATAAAAATCGGCATATAAAAATTAGTATCCAGGGGAAAATGTAAAACATTTACAATGAGACCATTGCAAGAAAGGGAGGTGATGAAGTTACATCAATGTTGTTTGACTTTTGTGCCATCACCTGGACCTATCAGTTCGAAATTCGCAAAACTTTTGCGATTCGTGCCCAGAAAAAAATAAAAATTATACCCTTATTTGCCCCATTCATGCTATGGTACAACATATTTGAATCAGTAAAAGTGACTTTTCCCATCATATTCCACAATTATATGGAATGAGACAAAGACAAGGGTTTAATACATGAAACAACCAGCGATTTAATACAGAAGATGTCACCTTCTGTATTAAATCATCTCCCTTCATTATCATATAGTGTTCCTAGAATATTTTAAAATCGTGATCTTCATTTTTTAATAAAAAATACAGAAAGACATGTCCAATGAAGATAAGAGAAACTGTAGCTGACAAAACCTCTTCTAGAGCTATAACCAGTCCAATAAACTACCCACTTTCCAACACAAAATATGATGACCTACAATGCCTGAAGAGATTCTGTTCCGAAAATGCTCAGCTATGTTTTTTAAACTTACCTGTGATAGACAGTGAATGAATTTGATTGAGTTATTATTTTCATTAATTTTTATAGTTTCCTCAGCAAATATCTAGTTTAATTTGACACATTCCATAATATAGTTAATGAACTTTGATTTCTTTTATCTACAAGTATGTGCACTTTGACTTGTTCATTGTTAATTAACTCGAACAAATAATTCATGACAATCATTTCAAAAGAAGAGTCTATTAGAAAACTACCTTAGGAAGTATTCTAGAAAAAAACATTTATAACACACACACACACACACACACACACACACACACACACAAAATGTGCCTAATTTTGTAGCATTTTTAAACAAAAATTACATTCCTGTAAAAAAGTAAAAAGTGAACTTTCATTGTTTTCCCTTGTACCCTTCAAATAGATTAAGCACAGCACATTATTGCCATCAGTGATTGAATATTCGTCAACATACCAAAAATTAAGTGAATAATAAGACCACTAATAAAGCAGCTCTCAGATAAAAAACAAAATAATTAAATGCTGTAGGCTTTATTTACTCAGGATCGATACAAGGTCTAAAGATAACAGACTGGAAACACGACTTAAAACAATGGAGAGGATATGAGTGGTGTATACATCTCATGAGAGCTGGTGATGCAAGTACAGCTTTTTTTCCCCTTAACGCTATGCTGCCTCACAAAGCAGTCCCAAGGCGATTTAATGTAAAGTTGTTAATTATAATGTAATGCATTCACAGACCATATAATTTTCACAAGCAAGCATTCATCACGTAGTGCTTTAAATGTCAGCACAATTATGGCGACTTTATTCTGCCAATGGGCACTTTTTCCCTTCAACAATTCCGTGTAAAACGTACAAACGATTCGATGACCTCTGGCTATTGGTTTCATTTGAAACATAGTAAATAAATTCTAGCAGTCTTTGATGTTGCAGGAAAAAAGCCAGTAGCGTGTGAAAATTAGAGCGTTTCGTTGACATGACAACGTAAAGCTCAAGGCCAAACAGGCGCACATCACGCAATTATTACTCTGTACATGTACTCTCGTGCCTTTACAGCCCAGAAAGGTTTATTCTCAGCTGTAACGAAAAGCTATTCATAGCGGCGGGATTTAAAATCTACCTGCTTAGTTACAAAGGAAACTGTCCGATGACTGTGTTCAAAATAAATATTTATATAATACTACAGCAAATTTCATATAAAAATAAAGAACAACTTCATTATAAAAAATATGTATAACAGAAATTTTAACGCAAGTTCGAAACTCAGTAGACCGCTAGCCCCCCCCCCCCCAAAAAAAACGAAAAACTACTACAAAAGTGTTTGCTGTGTTTTATTTACGGGCGCTCTTTAACATCTCAGGACATCAGCGTCCCATTCAATTCAGGGCGTAAAACGCACGATAAATTTTGCTCAGATGTCTCTTCTTTCAGGCTTGAGGTTCTTGGAGTTTTACGCCCGAAGAAATGCATCGACCCTGAATCCACAATCTTGGGTTTACGAAGCAAGTATGGTTGGCAATAGACCACCAGAACAGACTGTTATTACGAAAGTATTTGTTTTGCTGTTCCCCCACCCCCCGGCCCATAAATCGAAGCCTTTTGATATGAACTCACGTTAAGGCAAACCGTTTTGGAAATTTTGAAATATTTCTATTCTAAATTCTATATTATTAATGTATGCATACAGGTAAGAATGTCATCAACTGTTACACGTATATTTTAATAAGTTATTACACCGTTTTTAAAATATCAAGTCTATACATGTAATTTAAATCGGTAGAGCTTATGCTAATGAATTCCTAATTTTTGATGTAACAGATTTATGAAATTAAAGATTTTTGTTTTCTTAATAAACTAATGTTATAAATGCTTCGTTTTCAAGTTATAGTGGTAAGAAGGAAAAAGGAATGAATCTCAACTTGAATAGTTACTTCATTTACTTTTTATGGTTACACATATATTAATAATAACTCCTATAATTTAAGTCGAAATGCGCGGGTGCACCGTCATGTTTCTCCGAATATTAATCGGGATATCTTCAAGTGACTCCGGAAGTATTTCTGCAAGAAAAATACCATAAACATGTTCATTCTAAATAGATTTAAATGCGTATGCCTAAGATTGTTTGTTACATTGCATCTTAACACGAACCTGAAATCCCATAAAGTCGAAAAAGGTTTATGTTTGTGGAATTTTATTATATTTTTATAGTACCCAATATTTATATTCCATTTCTTGTTCATAAAATTAGACATGGAGCATTGAGTTGACAAAAAGGGTGATTTTTGTTATCGCGTCACAATGTTTATAACCTTATTTATATAGGGTTATTGCTCCATATTTCGTGATAAAGTACTTCTTTCTCCTAAAGCCATAAGAAAAAAATCATCGAGTCGTTTGTTCCCGTCAAAGTGCTAACTCGGTCTGATTTCCCTTGCATCCTGCATAAAGCCTTGAAGAGCGTTATATAGAGGTGTTACTGTACTACAGTTGACAAGCCTCATTGCATACGCCACTGCTCGCGGGTATCTGAGTCCTGTGCCCTTTCACACTACTCCTTAGTCAAAAAAGCAAGAAAAGGGGTTTGAGAGGTGTCGGAGCAGGGCGGGTCGAGAAGGGTGAGAGTGGGAGAAGTGGAGAAGAAAAGAGTCTGTGAAGTATTGAGTGACGTCACACCGTAATTTTCACACCTATAATTACAGAAGGCGATAAAGGGAGGTTGCCGACACCGCCGCTCTCAAAAAATCATTGAAATTCCTCTTTTTAGTTCTTCTTGTCTTTTCTGCCCCCTTTGCACGGCGTTCCCCTCTGTTTTTCGCCGGCTGTGCAAAGCTAATGAAGGAGAAGTGCGAGAGAACGGAGGAGTTAACAAGAAGGCTCGAGTGTGACAGAGAAAAAGTGGAGTGCTATACACAGTTCGCGAAACTATGCCCCACCCTCGTGTCAAAGCGTTTTCTTGAACATGTGGCATATTCCATAGTTTTGAGGTCAAGGGCTCTAGCGACCTACTCTGTACAGCGGTTGTCAAGGCCATTCCCGAGGAGGGTGAGGTAGCAGAAGCATGTATCTTAGAAATGTTTAACGGGCTTTATTCTAGAAATTTCCATTACAATAATAAAGAACCATCGAGAAGTCGCTCCGCAGCCATAGTGAAACCGATATTTCACTAGGGAAAGGATTCGAGCGGCAGTACTGACGGCGCGCCTAGTATCTAGTTATTGTGTTCACTTAACCACCAAGGCAAGCAAAAGTGCAAATCTTAGCAACGGTGAACGGATTACCTGGCCAAAACCGGTTTCGAAGACATGTCAGAAATGTAGGAACACCAACTTTCTACTTTGCGTTGCTCATCACAAGAGTGCGGAGGAACTTGTCGATGACCCGTTATATACCGATGAACAATGCTCTGCCAAACTGGCTGCTGCCACAAAGACTTTGTTAGCGCAGGACACACCCGGCTTGCCAGTTCGGATTTAATATTTCTCTCATCAAGAGCTAACCGGTTTTCCCAATGAACCCAGATCCCTTACAGAATGCGGACACAGTAAACTAAAAGGTAGATAGGCTGGTCACTAAGTAATCACATACTTGTTTATTTGATAATTACGGTCATATGTTACAAAATTAAGCGCACTTCATCTAATTAGATTTGGTTTTTTATTTATTATTTTATCTTAACCTCTTCTTTTCTTCACTATAGCTTAGACCAATTTAAATACTTAGCTATATCTGGTTGAATTTGGGATATCTGGAGTGGAATATCTCGCTCCGCATCCAGACAGATCTACGTGCATAAGCAGAAAATCCTGTTTTACATAAATATGTAGTTGCAAAAGGGCGATTTGAGCTTTATCAGAAAAAAAAACTTTAAATTCGTCTTTTAATTGATACCAAAATTCAGATAGCGTCTTCTAATTTGAAAAATTATCTTTCATCATAGAAGCTGATGCTAAAGAAAGCAAGCATTCATATTGCTGTGTTGTCAGAGAGGCTGTGCTTCCGACACAACAGAGAGTAGGTTTACCCTCAACGTTTTTCTTTAGTTTTTTCATGGAGTTCTTACGAAAAAAAACTGTTGAATCTATCAAGTAAATTTAACAGGTGAACTTGAAATTCGTTTAAGTATCTCCAGGTATGTCTGTATCTAGTTCTTCTATAATTTCTTTTACTATTGGGAAACTATCAAAATTGCCATTGTTTACTTTCTGTCCAAAACATGATTTTGTTTTGAACACTTTATCGCTGGCGTTAAACATTGTTGTTGCTTTTTCTCAAAGTGAGAGGCTTAAATCATTATTCTGGAAAATATAACCTAAATATGTCAATTTTATTAGCCAGCGTTTGTCATATAACCTATCTCCCAAAACGGAATCATTGTCAGTCCGGTAGATTCCGACTTTAGCCCTTATTTCAAAGAATCGATTCATACGTTTGCCTCGAGAGAGAGTCACCTTATTTCTGTGTGAAGAATTAAAGATGTGTGTAATTAATTAATTAAAGTAATTAATACCAGGCTTTTGCCAAGGTGGCATCTTCACATTGACAGCAAGGACTTGGCGGTGGAGTACGCAGTGGCTACTATTGCACTCTTGCACTTTTTGTTTAATTTTTAAGATAAGACCAGATGTTCCTTCGCGCCGTTTGTGCACACAGCGACACAAATTATCCCACGGGATGACTTCCATTGTTATCTTCGGAAGGCCAAGTATGCACTTCAATTATTTTTACTTGATTTTTACCTACACACGACTCATGGATGCACAAAATTCATAAATTGCAGACCAATTTCTTCAAGGAGCACTAGAAGATATTTTGTGGAACACAGTTGGAAACCGCTGGCTTAAAACTTTTTCATACTTTCAGCAGGTGTTATACCGTGTCATCCATTTGTTTGGGCCTCTCTTTGCCCAGCAGTGATATCGACAGGGAAAGGTGGTAAATTAAGATAATTCTGAGTATTTACTCGTAGTTTGCTGTGAGACAGGCGTTATAGCGTCTAAAAAATTGTATTATTCACCCTTCCGAAATTACGGCTATGGTCATCTAACGCAGCAACTATCAAACCATGGTTCGCAAAGACCTCCCAGGGTGTCCACGAAGCACTAGAGTACTGTAACATCATTTATTCTTAAATAAATACGAGAAAATTAAGGGTGGTACAAATTTATGATGTGGATTTCTTAAGATAAAGTAAATTAGAATCAAACTGAAGGCGTCTCTGGTTCCGGAGGGAGTTTTCAAATAGATAAACCGAAAACGTAGACCAGGCAGAACATTCATACAACTAACATACCGTTGTTATTTTCCCAGCAACAGAACACATCTTTGGCCTCTTTTCCGGCCTCTCAAAGAATATTATTAAAGTATACATGCCTTTCATAACAACTTATCACGGCTAATACAGCATCACCCTCTCATTCAGAAATTAAAATTAAGAAGTAGAAGTGGGCCTTTTTAGCCCATCTCGATGCGTAAAGGCGACATAAACACAATCCTGTGTTGTACGTACTTATATTTAGAAAACATATTAACGAATAATGATCGTCATATTACCGTTTTATGTCTTTTATATACTTTCTGAATGTAATATAATTGTTCTGTTGTATAAGGATACTCTGCGATAAGAAAGGCAAATAGTGCGAAATATATCTTCAAATTTTGCTGACCAGTGATGGACAACTTTAAGAAATATATAGGGAGGCAAATTAAGGATCTTAAACGTTAGGTTAACCCTTAGGGGTCCGCGACAAATGATTTATGAAAACGGATTTTATTTATAAATCGTGATTTTTAAGTGGAAGGCGCCCACTGGCTTTCATTTGATCATAAACGACCTTGAATGGATAGCGCGTAAATTACCAGTTACTGATATTACTGTGCCTCCTAAGGTGAAGCCCTAACAAATGGGTGGGCATGTTCAAAAGCGATTATAGTGTTCCTTAATTAATTTTAATATATAACATATCATTAAATTCTTTCTCTCTGTTCGTATCCCTTTAAAACATCTTTCCCTGTATAAAAGCACGGGGATATCTTTCCGTATTTTCATTTGTCCTTGTTGCTATTTCCTGGGATATACATTGTAACCGTTACATTTTGAAAGACTGGCACCTGAGATCTTTGTAATTTCTAACAGAAGCAGGAAGGGGGTCACTATTATTTTTCTTCAGCAAACTCTTAAAACTATTTCAGTAATACACATAACATGCTAATTTTTATATTTTTACAAAGCACAGTTTTCAGTCTCAGATTAGCTCAGATAAAATTTAAAATATCAGAAAAAGTGTTAAAAACAATGAACAGTATTACTTTAATTTCTAAATATTATGTCCCCTTTATCCAGTGCAGTGTCAAGTTTCTTTCCCTTTGTCTTTCTGCCTTGTACCGCTTCACTACTTCATTTCTTTTTGTTCTTATTACTATTACCCCTCTTTTCTTACACCTTCAAGTATCTGTTGCTTTGTGTACATCCGACTTCAAAGAGTTTTCTTTTGTTTTATGTCGCCGTTGGTAACGAATTCTGTAACAAGCTGCAAACGCTACCTCTGCATTTACTGCGTCTTTGCGGGTTTCCGCGGATAGATCTTCATTGCTGTTAAGTTCACAGGTTTACCAAACTAATGTTACGGACACTATGTAATTTCTATATGGGTCGTGTTAAATTTACAATTTTATGTTATATTTTATTAGAAATTATTTTTTTAACAATATATACTCCATTTACTGATGGTTTAATTGCCCATTCCACTTTTGTTGCCTACATACTAGCAGTAAGTCTGAATTCAACCCATAGTTAGAAAAAAGTCGCTTGTATGAGATTTTTTTCGGGAGTGGAGGGAGGGATGAATGTGATATTTATTTTAGATGTCCGTGAACTCAATTTTTAATTTTTTATCGTTCTAAAGGACCATAGTTGGTAAAAATATACGTAAAAACAACAGCAATATATTTGAAATTAATTTCGAAGAATATAGTTGAATGTTGTTGTCTCAAATAAAAAATTACAGTTAATACTAAATACATGTCTGCAGATTATATGAAACAACATTATTTAAAAATTGAAGTAACCCTTTTAGCCCATCCGCGATACGAAAAGGTGCTATTTATTTTCCAAACATAAATACTATCAACACAGGATTATGTACACAATATACAGTGTGTCCGAAAAGTGATGGTGCCTGTTGAACACTTATAATGGCTAAACGGAACGAAACCAAAGGATGAAACCTACGGTATATTGAAGAGTATGTCAAAGAGTTTCTGAAACATACATTTCAATTTTGTGCGCGCGCAGGTAATGACGCAACACAACAGTGAAGCGAATTACGCCATTTAGTCAAGATGTGGACGGTGTAAAGGAAAGTTCAATGCGTCCTGTGACTTGCAAACTTTGAAACCATGACACGTGTTTGTCATGAATATCGCCGCGTGTACAACGAAGAGCAGTCACATAGGAAAAACATTCACCGGTGAGAAACTGGAGACATGTTGAACCAAAACGTTCAGGTAGGCCTTCGGTAAGTGGCGAGTTCTGTTGAAGTTATACGGATAGCTACCTAAGGAGTCCCAGGAAGTCGGTGAGTACTTGTGCTAGAAATGAAGAAGGCTACTAAAGAAACATTTCCAATTTACAAACTGCAGTTGGTACATGCTACCCGCCCAACTGTTTAGAGATTGCTGTACAGATGCTCGATGAGATGACAATTCTTACAGAAAGTTGTGTTTAGTAATGAGACCAATTTTTCGCTTGTTTCTGGATACAATATTTCTCCAGAGGTGGATAGGAAGAGGTGTATGGAAGACATGGTCACCACGATCCCTGAACCTAACGCCTTTAGACTTTTATTAGTGGGGCTATGACAGGCAATGTGTGCACAGTTCGTATCAATGACATTGACCATTTAAAAGAGAAAATCTGAGACACTGTCGCATCTGATGACGTTAGTTGGTGTAGAATTAATTAGAATATTGTTTAGATGTGAGTAAGGCAACAAACAGAAGCCACATGAAACTGCACTGAATAAGTATGCCAACTTGGAAATATATATATATTCCATTTGGCGAAGGTTTACACATTTCTATCTTGTTTAGTTGCTTTTGTGTGACTGTTCAAATCTCCCCCATGACATTACCAACACACTGTAGGTATATGCGATTCTTCAATTGCCTATATCTAATACACTTACAAAATACTAAGGGAACTAGATTTCTGACGTCCCCTCTAAAACAGTCAGAATATTTACCTAGGTTTTAAGTTTGCAGTGAAAGAGGAAAGTCGTTCATATATGGATTTATTTATTCATTTACGGACGCTCTTTAACATCTCAAGTCATCAGTGTTCCATTCCATTCAGGCATGAAACGGCCGTTAAACTTTGCTCAGAGGTCTTTTCTTTCAGGCTGGAGGTTCTTTTACGTGTTGCAATATTTCCCTCTTGAAGGAAGCCATACTTAGAATTTTTAAGCTCGAAAACATCTGTCCACTCTGGCTGGGATTGAACCCGCGATCTTGGGTTTACGAATTATTACTAATATGGATAAAAATAGCTGCTTTTAGACACTTTAATTACTATGCTATATTTATTTATTTCTCTTTTTATAAACATTGATTTTTAATTCACAGGGAAAAGTTAATAACTTGGCCGTAAAAAGCAAGGCGGAAGCATCCTGCTACTTTTTAAAAGATTTATATCAAAAACATTTGAACATTGTGGGGTGTAACATATCAAGAACGTTAATGAAATAATGAATTAAAATTAACATTTAACATTAACACTTTAGCTATGAATAATAATTGTAAATCAAACTTTTTAAAAATGAAAATGTTTATGCATGCATTTCTGAGGAATATTGCCCACCAAGAAACCTTAAATTAAACGATATATGAAAAAATCATTCCACTTAACTAAGGTTTTGAAGTTGTTTTCATATTTAAGTCAAATTTCTGTTCAAATTTAATTACATTTATATATCAAGTACACCTATAAAATTTGCTATAGTTTATTTACCATTATTAATTATCTCTAGTTTGTATATTATTTATTTTATGTATTATTTAATCTAACAATGTTCTAGCCACAATTATAGCAAAGTGGAGAAACAATGGCTTAAGTCTTCAGCAATCGTTCATATAAAGAATTTAAATAACTCTATTACAGAGAATTGAAGTCATAGTTTCAATGAGTTTGTTTACCATAATTTTTAGGTCGTTAGGTTTCCAGCCCTAATTATGATTACAGCTGCTACCCTACAACTTAGAATTGTGGACTCACACAAAAGACACGAAACTACAGAAATGAAATTTCTTCAGAAGTGTTAGCTCACGCTTCTAGACAAAAGACAAACGACACAGTAATCAGATCCGAGCGGGCTACACCTGATCCTCAGCTTTGTCATAGTCATGCTCCGAGGTTCAGAGTGCCATAACCAGAACTTGCCGAAGGAGGATTAACAGAAGCCGCCTTCATCACAGATCAGGGTCTAGTGCGTCACTGATATGAAAGATTTGCGAAATTCACACAAACTTCTGCAACATTAATCTTTTTTCTTTTTCTGCATTACTTCATGCTTCGTCATGCATTGGAGTTCTGCATTAAGGGAGCCAGAGGGCTGTGAAATGCGCGGATCGACGGACAACATAACGCCGAATTATGAAGGTGAAGATGGGGATGAGATGATGATGGAAAACGGCAGAATGAGTGGTAGAGGAACCCGGAATGCCTACCGAAAACCTGTCCGGGCACTAACATTACTGGCGACTGCTGGGATCGAAACTGAAATTCTAACCTGTCAACCACGCCGACCTCGCTCTATTTATGCAGATACCGCTATACAAGTCTTCTTAATTGTTTTATTTGACCTCACGTCGTCATCATGAGATTACAAGGGCAGCTACATGCTCCCCATTTTTTGGCGCACTCCATTTTCCCTTTTCTCTCTTGTTGCGACTCAAAACCATTCTCATAATGTCCCATTGTCTATATCGCTTTAGGGTTTATCTTTTTGTCTTCATACTCTTCATCTTCTTCTGATTATCAACCACTGACCAATCACCACATTTATCTTCTCTGCGTCTTGTTTTGACTCCAGCTTATTGAATTCATCAACATATATTTTTCCCTGCTTCTTCTGACTCCAGATCATTGTCTTCATCAGCATGTTTATATTTCCTGAGCTTGTCTCCTTATTACTCCGGATCATTGTCTTCATCAGCATGTTTATATTTCCTGAGCTTGTCTCCTTATTACTCCGGATCATTGTCTTCATCAGGATGTTTATATTTGCTGATCTTTGCTCCTTCTGACTCCAGATCATTGTCTTCATCAGCATGCTTATATTTCCTGAACTTTGAACCTTCTTACTCCAGATCATTGTCTTCATCACCATGTTTATATTTCCTGAAGTTTGAACCTTCTTACTCCAGATCATTGTCTTCATCAATATGTTTATATTTCTTGATCTTTCCTCCTCCTTACTCCAGATCTTTGTCTTCATCAGCATGTTTATATTTCCTGATCTTTGCTCCTTCTGACTCCAGATTATTGTCTTCATCAGCATGTTTATATTTCCTGATCTTTGCTTCTTCTTACTCCAGATCATTGTCTTCATTAATATTTTTTTTTCTTCTGACTCCAAACCTTGGCTTTATCAAACAATTTACTTTCTCTACACTTTCTTCTTCTGAATATATATTCTCTGTAGTAGTTCCTTGTTACGGTCTTAGAACGTCGTTTCTAATGATGTAGTTTTCTTCATCCTCATTATCACCTTCGTCTTCCGACTCCAGCTGACTCTGGTTTGTTCTTATTTCAGAATCTGAGTATAATTATTTTTTTCGTTCAATCTCAATTGTTAATATTTTATTAACCATGTGAGTAGTTTGTATTTTTTCTTCAATGTTCTTCCCTTTTTTGCTAAGTTAGTGTTAATGATTTTCATCGTTAACAAACTTCATATTCTTAAGGTTAACTTCTGTGAACCACCAACTGCTGAGATGCCATGAATAAACTTTCAGCCTTGCCAAATATTCCAGCCAGTCCTGTAAGCATCACAAGCGGTGAACCCTTCTCACAGCATAAGAGTACAAACAGTCCTTTAATATTCTACTACCAACCCACCGAAGGTGAAAGACGCGTTCGTCGCAAGCGCTTGGGGAACCCGCATGGAATACACAAAATTTCCCAGCTCGTTTCAGGTTGGCCAACCACGTAGAATTGAAATGCTCTGCAGCAGGCGTGCGAGATGTTCCATGCAGCTCATTATACATGGAACAACTGTCCATCTAGATAACGGGGGAAGCGTAGGAGGGTTACATGTCACATACAAAGAGAAATGGGGTGACAAAAGCTGAGCGTCGCATGACGGTTAATTTTAAGGGATGTTGCTGGAAGGAAAGGAGAAGATGAACGGGAAAAGAATAAAAAAAAGGGAGAAAAGCATGCTTAAGGGGGTGGGGAGGGCGGTGAGGGTAGGAAATTGCAAAGAGGTCGTTGCATTCGCTAACCCCAACCTAATCTTATACAGCGGCCCGCACGGGTGTTAGTTTTAACGTCTAGTTAAAAGGTTAAATTATTACATTTAGGCTTCAGTTAAGGGATCGGAGAGTCGCTTCGTTTCGGTTACGTTACAAAGCCCCTTTGGCTTTACATGGATGTGCAAATTTTATTAAATTTAAGCCACTGTACTGACGGGATGTTAGACGCCGAGACATTTGCATGGAAACGAAGTCGAAACTGTGGGAGAAATGTTCGCTTACCTTGAGAGCAACAACGACTCAAGATCCAGAGAACCCTCAAACGTCTTTTACCTCATACTGGTGCTACTTCTCGAAATAAAATTAACGTAAATAGTGTTAAAGTTTTGCTCTAGCAGCATCTATGATATATTAAAATATTTATCCGCCTTTAAACTTTCGGTTTCTTGTACAAATATGGAAACGTACAGGTGCACCATTTTTTATTAGTCTAAAACAGCCTAATTACCGTAGAAGTTGAACAGTTTTTCATTTTATGACATAAAATCCACGCACAGTAAACCCCAAAATACATTTTCGATATTTAATAATATTTGCTTAATGCTTTAATGGCATAATATTGTAAAGTAAAATATGAATATTTACTATAATGTTAAAATGTTGAGGTTTTAGCATTTGTCATTTAATGTATACCCAAAATTGTTTACTTTTTCCAGGTTGTAGCGCACAACAAGGGAAATAGACCCACATAAGCAATTTTAGAGTTTTCTTCAAGATAAAGTTTTGGGAGCAGAGAAGTAAAAATATTTTCTAGAAACTGAAAAATCTGCCACATGTTACACTAAAATATATAAAATATATAGTATTTTATACCATACAGAATTATATAACACATTAAAAACAGGAACAATGGTCATATATAAGTTTTTTTGAAAAATTATACAAAACAAAGAACATATTTCGGATAATCCGAGTATCTTTCCTCTTAGGTGTGCGTTGTAACGATTAATATTTGTAATATATGGAAGCAAAGGCTACACAGTTAACCGTAAATGACTCATACGTAAATACTAGGTAGTAATTCGATCTACTACTTGTTTTCTGCACCTATTAGGTCTCTTCAGGCTTTTGTTTGTTATTAAACGTGAACATTTTTAAATTTCCTTGTTATTATGCACATAGCTAACTCGCTAAATCCTCTTTTTCTTTCATTTCTACCTAGCAATTATTATTATTATTATTATTATTATTATTATTATTATTATTTGATTGGTGTTTAACGCCCCGTGTTTTACTACTGAGGCACCACAGGCGGTGGACACTGATGATACATTAGATGAAATGATATATTCGGAAAGGATATTTTTTTTAAGTAAGGAAATGATCCAGGAATAAGTTTAGGGTGCCTCCCCAGCACTTGCCGTCTATGAGGACTGAGGAAAACCTGGAAAAAACCTCAGTCAGGGAGGATGGTCCTGGCGGGATTCGAACCCAGACCTCTCATTCACTAGCCCGCACCTTAACGAACTCGGCCACCCATGGCGGTCTCTACCTAGCTATACATACATTTCTTATCGTTATATAGCATTTAAATGATACTTGTTTTCCACAGAAAAAGGTGTATTTCAAAAGAGGACTGCAGATGTAAAATTCGCATGCTTACTCTGAATTATAAACGCTTTAAATATTAGAAAGAACCAAACAAATCATGGGAAATAGTCATGTCTTCTATTTTATAATAATGTACTGCATTTCTAGTTGCCATTAAACCCCAGATAGATTCAGAAAGTGGAAGCAAGTAATCAAAGGAAACAATCAAAAGATAGCAAGAGGATCTCTGAAATAGGACCCCAGGACAATTGTCTTATGACTAGCTCAACATTAAGAAGAATGTTTGCTCTCTCTCTTTGAGCAGGGGCTTGCAGAGCAAACATCAGCAGCTGTCCGACAGCCAAAACAGGCTCACCTCTTGGGGTGCACAAGGTGTTGCTAGGTAACAGGAGTTGTTTCGCTTATAAGTGTTACTGTTATATTGCTAAAACTGTGTTAAATATTATAAAGCTGTAATTAACAAGGGTAAGAAAGCAAGGAAGATTATATGAATAATTATTATGGGAAGATTTAAATAGAGATTTCGCAAAAAATGTAATAATTACTGTTAAATGGAGAGAATGCCGAATGTCGAATTAGGTTGTATTATCAAAATATATTTCAAAGGGAGAAAAATTAAACGACATTAAATTTGAACAGTAGTTCAGTTTACAATAAAGGAGAAAAATATACTGTAAACTAGCCCAGTCACGAAAACACCTAAATTGTTAAAGTTTTTAGAATTAAGAACATTAACATACTTAGAACATTATTTAGAGCACACTTTTATACTGTAAAGATATAGAAAAATATGTACAAAAATAAATTAAGTAATAAGCAAAAAGAGAAAATCTGAAAAGTAATTAACAAAATGATAATTTAATTTAAAATCAAAATTTCACGCAGAGAGAATATCAGAAGACAAGAGAGTAAAATGATAAAGTATAATCCAAAAAGAAAACAAGTAACATTATTATTATTATTATTATTATTATTATTATTATTATTATTAAAGTGTAAGTATTATGTGAAATGTGTATTGAAATATCTATGAAAGGAAATCTACAAAGAACAGATACTCAAAATTCAGTGGAATACGTAAAAGATAATTGAATTCATATTTGGAGAACGAGAAATAGTGCCCAGGAAGAAAGGCAAAAGGAATACCAGTGATAAGTGATATCATTGAATCTAGTGCATGAAGAAAAAACACGTAATACAGGAACGAAGGTAAAATTGAGAGCGAGAAGATTGTGTTGTTAAAGATATAATATTAGAATTAATTAAATAATATAACTGAAATTGAATACAACTATATATTAATTTTGTTCATTCAACAGACTTAAAAAATTGCAACATTTAATGAGTTAAAACCATATAAATATATAGTTCAACAAGTACAGATTAAAAAATCAAATCTAGAATATATGTCATGATTTGGCAGCCTCGACTCTGTAAAACGCTTTGACACGCGAAAATAGAACAAAAAATATGAACACTAGAAATTAAAATTTAAAATATAGTATTAAAAAGACGTGGAAAAAATAATAAAGTACTTGTAGTTTTAGCACTAAAAAAAACGAAAGGAGTTTTTACATACAAAATAAAAAGATCATATTTACAATAGCTTAGTACAAGATGGACTTTGTAAGAGAAAAAGTAGAAAATAAGAAAGAAAAAATTACAATTGTGCACCGTCTTGTTTATTTATTATTTTATTGTTTTAACGATTTACGAACAGGATACGCAAATATTGAAGTTTGGGGTACAAGATGCTAGTTGTCGTATTGCAGCTTTCTTAAAATTGCCACATTTGTGAATTCTTTTAAACATTAAGCTTTTAACCACCACGATCAATAATGATCAGTAAAAGGAACAGAGTGTCCCAAAAGTTAATTAATCACTTTGCTTTTATGGAAATTGTTTAAAATTGACTAAACTTGCTTCACAGCTCTTCGGTAAACTTAATTCTATATATAGTTTACATAATTGTTTGTTTCTGCGACTTATTACGTTTTAGTGGTTAATTCACGGAGGTGATTTAGTTGTAAGGCCCCATTCACAATTAAAATTAAACGTAAACATAAGACACAACACATTAAACTTAGTAGTATGTAGGCATACACAATGAATCACACAAATGTAAGCATTAGCCAATAAAAAAAAAAAAAAAATTAACAAGCGAAGATCAAAACAGCTGATTAAAATGGCTGCTTCTGAGCAACATATATGCACATGCAAAGTGCAGTAACTAATTTGCTTGGAGTAATATGAGCAAGGATAGCTTTCTTATTATGCAATTACTCTTTTGTCCATTGACGCCATTCTGTCTACAGAGCCACTGACCTTCAGCTCTTCTCTGTCACAGAGTAGCTGCGTTCTGATTGGCTGATTTCAAGTAAGTTAGACGTAGACGCAAAACCTTGGACCTTGCAAGCTTGCAAGTTTATGTCTAATTATACGTTTATTTTTATGTTTACGTGATTCATTACAATACATAGCATCTAGCTTTTACGTTTAATTTTCGTTGTGAATAGGGTCTAGGTCTCTTAAAGAAGACAATCCCCAGAACGATAATTCACATGACGTCAAACTATTCACTTAATGAAATTGGCTGAAGGGAAGTATCTCACATGTAGAGGGGCTTCTATTGTTGAACGCCTTCAAAAGTTGGGTGATTATTTTAGGGAGTATTTCATGCTAATCTACTTATGTAACTAACGATACTTCCAAATGCCAGTTGAAACACAAATGCTACAAGCGCTCAGTTTGTCTTGCATCAGTAAATTTATTGTAAAAAGTTACCTTAATTGAAAACAAGCTTCCAAAACTAAAATCTGCTTCATTAGGAATAAGGATCATTTGCGAAACTATGCATCATCTTCAGGACAAAGTTTGAAACACTTTCACTTTTAACGGCCTGAGAAATGCACACAACTATTTTTCCTATATAAACTAAACGGATGCCGTTCTCATGCACTTTTATGAACTAAAAGCTAATGTTTGAGTCACTCTCTCTAAGTTTCATGAGCACATGCACTGAATGAAATGAGTGTCTTTTAGTGAGCCTGTTTCTTCAACCTATTGTTCAACTTCCAGATGCTTTACTTCTACGTGAATATCTCTCACTAAACTTCCTTACTGCATTTAACATAAAAGCATTAGTGTATTTTAACCTACAAGATCGAATTAAATTATTATGAATTGACATTGCTTTTTAAATCTAGAACACTGTAGAGTATTAGTTTTACTTATTAATCATAAACTTCCCTTTATGTTGGGAGATTTTGCCATCAAAATACCTTAAGGACTAAGTTTAAGGATAAAAAGAACCATAAATCTTTAATTCAAGCACTTTGAAACAAGCAGGATTCGAAACTGTGCCCTCAAAAGGCAGGCTGATGAGATAACGGGAACATCTGTGTCATCCGGTAAATAATCTCTTTAGATAAATAAATAATAAAGACTTCTGCTCGTGAACAGTACATCTCGGGGAAATTCCGAGCTTTGCGTTTGCTGCAAGAAGCCGAGAATGACAGCAATTAACAACATGGCCACTGGCTGTGAAGGTGTTTAAAGGGGACCGTGCTAAATATTTGGTTCGCACAAAGGAAGAAGGAAGCAACCGCAGTATCTTGTCGCTCAGGGCTGTGAGTGTACTCAAGGGGGGGGGGGAGGTTCAAGAGTACATTCTATTCTGCAACACGCAGACTTTGCCGAAGCTTCTCTTTCTGCAGTTACGCGTCTTCATGCGTAGAAACAATTACTTTCTATTTCTTGAGCAAAGATCAATTAAAACTTAAAATAAAGAAGCTAAAAATGTGTTTTACACTTTCATTTTTTAGGGGTAGCGACTTTGAGCTATACTTGTAATTTTTATACAAATTATCACTGATAAGAGCAACGTAGATATAAAAAAAAGGGGGTGAAACAAGTGTTATTTGCTTATATGATCCTTCAAGGGGTACATTTTAAACTCGAGCAGATGAACGTATATAATCAGGGATTGCATAAGGCAATTATTTATAAACCTCAGAAAAGACCTACAGTATATACATTCAAATCGAAATTATCTTGAACTGTATAACAGAGCTTCATATTTATCTTACAAGAGTCACTACGTAATTTTCGGGATTTTAAGAAGCTATGAGATATGTAAGGTTTCTGTTGGCAGCACTGGAAAGAGAGCGTCTTGTTTAGTATCCACAGCAAAAGTTGTTGCAGCTGCAGCAAAACGTTCATTGTGGTCGTGAGCTGGCTTCTGATGTTCTAAAGATGAAGGTGACTGTTGGGATCCGAGTCAACAAGCATTAAGTAGAGATATCTAGAACCAGATCTATAACTTGTACGCAAAGTTTAGATGAGCAACAATACGAGTTCGGCAACAGTAGTCATAAATGAAACATCTTTGGTATAGAAGCCATTGTGAAGAAGATCCGCGAGTGACTTGCATTCGTTCACCGCAGATGTAAAACCTCCTGAACAAATTTCTTCGTGTGAGGAAACTTTGTTATCGTTCGGTGTCTTACAAAGAAGAGTGGAATGCTGCTGGAAAATGGATGTCGTTTCCATAATGAAAGTTCCGATGTGTCCACAAATGACGAAAGATGGATTTTGCAATACGACTCAGAATCAGGATCTGGGTCTTTCCGAATGACGAGCGATGCCTAAGATGGTTACCAGTTTCTTGTCAGTAAGCTATCACATTGCAACCAATCAATTTCAGAAAGAAAAAAACAGGCACTGCCAATTGGTACACCAAAATTTGTCTTCCCGGAGTCTTCAGAACATACAGAATGAAGAAGGAATTCTGCGGATTGCTGTTTCACCACAAAACCTCTGCAAGAACCCAGAATGACACCGGTGAACCACTCACCTCCCAGTTCAGATATGACTCCCTGTAACTTTTTCCTGTTTCCAACCGTTATATCCTACAAAGAGAAGAGTCGGTCCTGGTGGTCTAATAATAGCGATATTTACGAGTTCAATCCCGGCTGGGGGGGGGGAGGGGGCGTAAATCGAAAGGGAAGTAAAGCCGTGGGTCCCGTGTCGTAGATTTACGACATGTAAAAGAACCTCAAGCCTGAAAGAAGAAGCCTCTGAGCAAAATTTGTTGGCCGTTTCACGCTCTGAATTGCATGCGACGCTGATGATGAGATGTTAAAGAAGAGCGTCCTTAAATACACCAAATCAACAACGAAGAGAAGGTTGGTGTCATTCTGCTGTTTCCACGAGGAAACACATTTATATAAATTGGAAACGAAACTTGGGAAGACCGAGAGAAACGTGAATAACGGATATCGTTGGGGTAATGAGAAAGAAAGATTAGAAAGAGACGGAATGAACTAATAGATACAATAAAAAATAGAAATTTATAACTTGTGGCACAGTGCATTAAAATCTCGTTTTAATGAGTAAACATTATTTTTTAATTCCTTCTCCTCCTCGTTACCTCCTGATTTTACTTACATTGAAGAGGAAATATATTCTCAATAACAATAATACAAGTAGTTAGCAAATGTGCAAACATCAATTGTATTACATCTACATGGAATATACAGTGCTGATCCTAAATTTAGATTGACGCTAGGACAGACGGTAGTGTGTTTACTGTCATCAGAAAGGAAGGAGGCGCCAGTCAGTATACCATAACTAACTGGAACGCTGCACTTTAGAAATACAATGCCACTACCCTCCCCTCACTTTAGGGATGTTTTTCCACTCTATTGGTACCAAACAGTAGGTCAGTACTCCAGCTTCCTTTTACCCTTTCATACCGCTGCACCCCGCTTATTTGTTCTGCTTCCTCGTTCCCTTTCTTATCCTCCTTTCGCGCGGTTTTCTTGAAATCAACGAGTTAAAACGCCCGATGGCCTGCATTAACTCTAAACGACACTGACTGAGGTACAGCCGCACTCAGAAAACACCTCAGTGGAGGTATAAATTATATTTTACACATTCGCCTTGCTATTCATAATATCTTGTAAATTATAATTCAATTTTAACAGTATCTTTGATGCACAGCACAGAGAATTTTCTCTGTCTTGTGACTATTGTCAAAGGCGATGCCAAGATACTTTAAATAGACATCAAAAACACACTGTAGCGGGGTGAAGACGCTCACTAATTAATAATTGAATATAAATTTTGATTCAACATTCACTGAAAGGAATTATTTTGGAATGTGCTTCAAGTTAAAACTGATACTTTCTTCGTTATTTTAGCACATTCCAAAGGAATGTAGGTATAAGCGATTGTACCCATGTGAAGATATTTTAATAATCTGCTTCGAACGTACCTATTAGGCACCTACAATTAAAAATAAACAAATAAAATACAATGTATCTATAATATACATATGCACACATATCAGATGGCCCTCCTGCGCCGTATTTTGAATTAAAATAGATTTCCCTACAGTACATTGATGTAATAAGTCAATAAAACTTCCATATTTTACCTTAGATGCCAATTGAAAATTATTGTATTGCAAGAAAGTCTGCATTCATTTAAAAGACGGCTTAAAAGAGCCACTGGGTATGTGTGTGTATATGTATATATACTTATATATGACAAGTGTATATATATATATATATATATATACTTGTCACTTGTCTTCTTGCCGTAGAAGGACTCCACGATTCCAAAATATAGCGATCTCAAGTGTGACTTTTTCTGAGTGTTTTTACTATTATAATTACTGTTAATTTGTTACATTGTTAATAGTGTTACTTTATTTTTCTTTTTCTTTTATATATATATATATATATATATATATATATATGCTCCGTTAACGTTCTAATGGTCGCAGTTTTTGTTTTTCCTTAACGAAACTCGGCATATAACCATCAATTTACAAATGATTCGTCGAATTCGTTAACCAGAAAAATGAAACCATTAGGGGTGGCAGTAAATCTAAAGCGAAAAATATTTTTAAAAGATTGAAAAAGCATTCTTGTTACTGCAATTTTTTTTCCTCAATGAAACTATGCAGATTTCTTAATAATAAATTAATAAAAAGCAGTTTTCGAAAAACTTACAAATAGGGCCATTAGGAGTGGGGGTATACCTGAAAATACAAGTGGGGGTATAACCGAAATTTTAAAATCGCTCTAGCGGTTAACATATGGACATTTTAAATACACAATGTAACTCGAAACTTTCTGTTGTTTCTCTCTATTTTAGTAAATGTAAAGATTATACTAAGGGCTCAGTTCATAAACATGAGTACATTCGAAAACTGTTTAAAAATACTCACACAGTATAGCTTTGTTTATCAGGGGTCATATATTTCATTTAATTAATAGTATACCACTAATTTTGCAGTTTAATTCCATTAATAATAATAATAATAATAATAATAATAAAAGTGATACTTCTAAAAATGTGATTTCTCTTTTGTAATACATATAGGTAGCAAGAATTCTAATTTTGTTCTCCTAATACCACACAGTAATGTCATAACTTATTTCATTTCATTAATTAGTAAAGTCATAATTTGGATTTGATATTAATTTTTATTAAGAATTATTCACCTCGGTGAACAATTTGAATAGTTTATGCAGTTCCTGCGTGATGAACTTTTTTTTATACATTTAAAGTTCTGAACAATGACGTAATGTAGAAAGAATAGGAATTCTAATCTCTGTAAATTTAGCATTCACCCTTCCTTTCCATACATTTGGCAACCTGCAGCTAAAGATCGCACTGTGTCATGTGATAAGCACGACACCTAAATAGGCGCATCTATTATTTCATTTTTATGTGTAAAATAAAACACTTGTGAAGTTAAAATACTATTTCCAAAATTTCTCCAAAACCCTTCTCTACCATATATAGTGGATATTTATGCTATTTCTTTTCCTTTCCCCTATTTCTGAAGTAGGCAACTCTTTGTTTGGCCCCCATGTGGCACATTTGGTCACCAGCTCCTCCGAGGTGCTGAGTGTGCAAATGAAAGAAAGGGTTATTCAGACGTGAAACAGTTGACACTCAATAGCGCCCTCCTTTTTGTTGCGGTTAAAGCAACTATTCGAGTGTAGCGAGGAAACGAACTGTAAAATTTATTGTTATTCAGATGGGTTCGGTATACTGAAAATGTGTGTGTTTATATTTTAGATTTTGATTCCTAGAAAACACAACTGCTTAATAAATCATTTGTGTAAAAAAGAAAAGTAGGGAAAGGATAAGTATACCCTGGTGCAAATTAATATTTTTTAAATTATTTCACTAAATTGCAATAATACTTTCAACTAAACAATGTTTTTAATATTTAATGTTCCCGCCCTAATTACGATTTTCGCTCATTTAGGTGTAGAACCAATGAGTTTATTATATTTCATTTATTTGTGCGTCATGAAATCACGCTTATATCACAGCACATATTTTTTCTTTAGTGGTGCAGTCATCTGTTTGTTGATAATCTCCCACTGGATAGAGTTGAGGTCCGGTGAATTTCCAGGACAGTCACAACACTGAAAATCATTTTTCGCCATGAAGTCTTTAACTTGGAGCAAGGTTTTGCTGGGAAATTGCTTTATCAATGTTCAATTCCTCTGCCAATGTCTTCAGTTCTGGGGCAGCTTTTTTTTTTAAAAAAATTATCATGTTCTTGTCATTATTTCATCAATAGGAATCAAATATTTGGTGCCTGTGAATGCAAAAACAGCCCCAAAACATTTTCTTTTGTGAACACTTTACCGTCTGATTGAGTGTTTTGGCGAAATTTCCCCTCTCACTTCTCCCTACATGCTAGACGTTCAACCCCTGCACTTCAAATTGACTTTCATAAGAAAATAGGACTCTTCTCCAATCTCGTGTCCAGTTCTGATATTTCCTAGCCCATTCCATTCTTTTTTTCTTCACAGGACATGTCAATAGCTGTTTTCTGACCGTCTTTGAGCCTTCCTCCCAGCTTGTACACTCACCTACACACTGATGAAGCATCGATTTTTCACTCCTGCAGCCTCCAAATATTTTTGTAAATCAAAATTGTTCTTTTCAAGATTAATTTTGCTGGTTCTCATTAAAAGGCATCATCTTTCCTGGACGTTTTTCGTTTTCGACCGCACCGTCCTGGTGTTCTAGTGGTAGACATATTTGCCTCGTAAACCTAAGATCACGGGTTCGAACCCGGCCAGAGTCGATGGGTTTTTTCAGGCGTAAAATCCTAAGTATGGCTTCCTTGAAGGGAAGTGCGGGTCCCGTGTCGTACTTTACGGTACGAAAAGAACCTCAAGCCTGAAAGAAGAGGCCCCTGAGCAAAGTTTATCGACCATTTCACACCCTGATTTGAATGGGACGCTG
The DNA here is from genome assembly GCA_030762175.1 of Metallyticus violacea. Taxonomy (NCBI): domain Eukaryota; kingdom Metazoa; phylum Arthropoda; class Insecta; order Mantodea; family Metallyticidae; genus Metallyticus; species Metallyticus violacea. The sequence goes on from CM060839.1 coordinate 40,774,466, forward strand.
ATCACTTGAGATGTTAAAGAGCGTCTGTAAATAAACCAAATCAACAACACTTTGTCATTTCCTTTGAGTTGGAATTGACCCAACTCATTTTTCCTTCTAATTATGTGGTTAACAACCCTCAAACTTGCATTACTATCTGCCTCCGAGTCATTTTATTAATTCATGGAGGGTTATGAACTTTCTTCTCTTTTTAGATGTGATATCCATTATGAATAAAAATATTTACTAAATAAAGTATAAAAACAACTAGAGACACAAGCCAATTGCTTAACTGGCAGTACAACCAATAAAAGTAATAACTGCAATTTACTATCTCAACAATGTGTATCAATAATGCTGTGTACATTTGGAGGGAAACAGTTATTAGCACTTTATAACTTATAAAACTGAAATTATCTAATTATTCACATTAATTCGCACAATACTGTATATCATCCTGATACATGATGGCATAAAGTACTGCCGCCATCTTTGAAAATATTTAAACTATTTAAAGAAACGTTAAAAAGTATTAGATATCGGACAAATGCACATTCTTTGTAAGCTCCGTATAAAGGTAAATGTTATGTACATCTTCTGGAAGAAACCATGCAAGTTTATTTATTTATTTTTTTTATATATTTTAATCATCATATCTATGATCATTAGTATCCATTAATGTGAAACTATCGATGCATTTTGCTCAAAGGCCTCTTCTGTCAAGTTTGAGGTTCTTTAACATCTACGACACGAGACCCATAACACTATACAGAGTGGTGAATTGTATGATGCAACACAGTTCTTTTCATTACCAATGTGCTACATATTTGTTACGCTACCAGTAAACCTCATTGTATCTTTTTGTACAGAAAAATGTTCTATTGACATTTGTTCACTGTATCACTTATTGATGCATTAAGAATTAATTAATTAATTAATTATTGCAATTGCACTCGCTGAAACCACATTAATGACAAGCACATGCGACTATGAAACTTTAAAACAATTAATAACAGCAAAAATGCGCAGAAATTGTGCAAAAGAGTTGGTTTACTTAATTTATGTAAGTTACTTATTGATTTTTTGTTTTTGTTTGTTTGTTTTTTGCACTTGATTGCCCAATACATATCGCAAATTTGTTCACACAAGTTGGAGATGGTATAGGGTACGTCTTATTTTTACACAGCTACGAGGGTTACGTGAGCAATTGGGCAAGGAGGAGCAAGGAGGGGCACAGAGGGGCAGTTACCCCCTCAAGGTTTTTAAAATCATAAATTTCCATTTAATAGCCAAAACAATAATCTATTAAAATAAAGCATTTAAGGTGAACAAAACGCATTAACCTATAACTTCTTTAAATTTGTTGTTTAATTAATTTTTCAAACATGGCAAATTTTAATGATCATCTACTTTAAAAAATATGTTGCCCCTCCCTCAGAAAAATTCCGTGGAAACTCTTGAGATGAGCTTATGTCTTAGGTACTGATTGGCATCGGTCTATGATCTACTCTTCTGTCTTCCAGTAGGTGCTTAGATTCAATTGCTTATAGATGCAAGAACAAAATTTATCGTAGATCCTCCATTATTCGTGTTGATTATTTAAGTTCTAAGCAATTACAATATTACAATCTTATTTCAGCCCTAGCCATGATAACAATGATTAACACATTAAATTGTACACCTACAATACAATACTGTACTTCTAAATCACTATAACGAGACTATTTTATTTTAACTCTATATAAACATTCCTCTAACTTAATTGAGATTTGTCCCCCCAAATTATTTTACTGCTATCTCAGATCTTATACAAACCCATTTTCACTTTTATCAACTGACTCTTCCACTCTCTTGTTTACCCCCACGGGTGGCCGAGATCGTTAAGGGACGGACTTTAGAGCGGGTGGTCTGGGGTTCGAATCCCGCCAGGACTGTTCTCCCTAACTGGGATTTTTCCAGGAAATCCTCAGGCACAGATATACCTAGATAGATATAGCTAGATAATAAGGATTTCAAGTGCAACGGCATGATAGCTCAGATGGTTAGAGCGAGATGCTATAGTTGTGAAGATTTTGATTTCGAATCCTTACGTCCAGATGCTTTTATTATTTTCCCTTCCGGAGTTAAAGGAGATATTACAATTATTTAATCGGTACCATAGTACCACGCACAGAATGCGCTATAAATTGATAATTATGACTATTTTTTTCTGCTGCAATCAAAGGATATTTGTCACTATTACAGTGAATTACCAGCCTCTATCAATTTAATTTACGAAAAGGAGGCGAGCGTAGGCCGTGATTTAAAAATTACGGAGGAAAACGCATAGGTTACATTATGTTTAACAAAAAATAATTCACGCAACACTGTTACAAGCGGCCACACAGAACAGCAGTTCGGCTCTCTCCGCCGTCGCTCGGGACTTGCACATGGTTTCCGCACTGGATAAGTTGATAGACATTTCCTTAAAAATATTATTTCCAAACCTCCCTTTCTCCATTAAGAAAGTTTCATGTAGAATATTTTTCTCTGCAAAAATTCTAACGAATTCTTGTAAAATAATTGGGAGGCAAGAATTTCAACGAATATTGATATTTCTATGTTGTGTCCTTTATACAGTCCATTAGAGTAGAGGAATGTTATGCTAGGGGTGCCAAAGTAAACGACGAATAGTAAAACAGAAGAAAGCTGAAGAAGTTATATAAATCACGTTTTTAGTACGCGACGTTGACAACATTTTCCCTGAAACGTCAGTGGTATTATATCAAAAAACCTTTTATTACTACACTTTTTTTCTTGAATCTAATTTTGCTTTAAGAAACAATTATTTAAAGTTATTAAACCCCCAATAACGAATCCTATACGAGCAACAGCAGAATAAGCTACTAAAGACTTAATATCCATTTGACTGCGAAAAACCTTTACGATTTTCCTGTAGAAAGCATTCGATTTTGCGGCTCCAAAGAAACAGCGCGCATTCTATAAAGAGTTGGGTTACCCCTCCAGGTGTTTGTACCACTTCCTGAACTAACATGGGCGTCGCTTCCTTTGTTAGATGTGCAGGCATTAGTCCGTGTGTAATAAAGGTCGGGAAGCCGTTTAACTCCCTTCATTAACACCGCAGTTTTCTCACTTTCTTATAAAGGCAGGCAGGAAACTGTTGCTGCACATTGTTTAAAGAAAAACATTACATTACTTTGGAAGACTTGATAACAATAGCGCCTCGGATAACGATCAGACGCTGCTGTTAATTACAAATTAACTGCGTAGTGAGGTAGGGTCGGGAAAAGACCTAGAAACACCGCGCCACGTTGTCATATACACAACAGCTGAAGATGACAGCTGTTCTTATAATTACCTCACTCACTCGGGTGTCCAGTGTTGCTCTCGAGTATTGTACCGGAATGTTTGCCCAGACTTTCACGTCAACACCTTTACTGGCGCTTATTGTTCCAGCAGCAAAGGCCTTTGCTATGAGCAACGAGCTGCTCTCAAAGGGTCGTGAGTGCGAAGCCTGCCTGGGTTGCTTGTATACTATTATTTCGTTGTAACGAGATGGTTTCTACCAAAAACCTTTCTAGAAGAAAAAATTAATTTATTTCTTTTTTCCTCTAAAACTAATACTTTAAACACTTAATGAGCATTATAAAATCCTCTTACCATATGAAATACTTACGAAGTCTCAGAAATTTCTTCTGAAATGTTTCACACGGTTTTTCTTCTATCCTTGGCGGTAGCATAGGCTTTTCTGTGATTTGCATTGGTTCATTCATAGATGGCCGAAAAATAATGCTAACCCCATTACCTTCATTCCATATCCAACCAAGAAACGATTAATAATATTAATGCGGAATGATAGGTTAGCAAAATAGATGAAGTTCAGATCTAATAAAACGAATCGCTGGAAGGTAGAACTGAGAACAAGCAATACTTCGGATAACTGCGTATCCTGTGCTCGCCTTTGAAGAAGGGTGTGTAGTTATCCAGAGCATTGAGAATTTATATTCCAGTTTTTTTTATTCCTAATAAATTTAATATTTGTTTCACCACTTGTTCCAAGTTTGTCATGTTTATCTTATTAATCTGCGTTTAAACACGGATTTATTGTTAATTATTACTTTGTTGTTATTTTTTCTTTCTGTTTTGGGATATGTATCGTGTCATCCAATTATCTGATGACAGATGTGGCGGAGGGGCTACACACGAACACCTATTTCACGCAAGAAACTACCTGCCTTCATTTTTTCACACATTTCTGACATCTGTTTTGAAATTATCAATTGCCCTTCTAAATTCTATTTGAGAAAACACATTAATATACTGACGGATTTTATCCTTTATTTTGTCAAAATATGTTGAACTGATCTCCTGAAAATTTCTCTTCAAAAAATTTCCTGACAGCTCTAACGAATTCATTATGGACATATAAATAATAAATAAAAACCTGCTGTGAAATTAGACTAGTATTTGCTATTTAGTATTCATAGCAAACTTAATCCAGGATTAAACATTTGCTATTTCTTTCACTGTTCAAACTACACTGAGTGGCTTGAGATTCGAGGCCAACGTAGCAGTTCGGTAAACGCATCTGTTCCGATTTCTGTAACTTGACTGACTATGAGCAAAGGCTACCGTATGATGCAACATGCCCCCCCCCTCCGGCCTCGGCGGTCATAAAATAATTTATATTCTGATATGCGATTATGTTCAAAGTTGAGTATTAAATTCTATTATGATTTAACATATTTTAGGTCTTATTCTTTAACATTTTATTAATTTAAATGTTATAAATTTTCAATAAAACGTGTTTAATTCTAAATTTTAATTACATTAAAGTGCATTTTAAGTGTACATTTAATACTTCTTTTCTACTTGTTTGTAGTAGGTACGTATATTTCTTGAGGCATTATATGGATCTAGACTTAAAAACTATGCCTTAAATTAATTTTATATTATTACTAGGGAACATATTTTCCAAACCCATTCTCCTTGACCTCTTAAACAAGCTTTAACGCGACACGCCACTGGGAGGCGTTGCGTCATATAAAAACGAGTTAAGTGGTTGTCACATGTCACAGCAGATCATAAGATTGTGACTCGTTTGGATCTTCGTTTAATCACCATGAGTGACGTGTATTTGTGTTAGTGATTAGATTGGAAACGAAAGTCGTTTAATGTTTTCTCTTTATCACCAATTGTAAGGTGTACAAATCAGAGCTTGCGATGTACAAACAATTTGTTTATTTCACACATTAATGGTAAGTTCACTCGTGGTAAATAAATTAAAAATATTTTGTACAAGAAGACTGTAATTTGCAGCTAAAACAAAACGAAGATATAAAGTAACAGTTTTTTGCAACATTTATCATCTTCTGATATCAATGCGGTACCATATATTATATGTGATAGATGGGGAATTCGTTCAGTAGCTATGTGTTTTAGCATTCTCTGTTTTACCATTTAAAAGCATTTTTGAGTTTCCAAACCACACATTATAGGATAAGATTATGGAATACATAATTAGCTAATACCCAATGGTTACTTTTATGTACATGTTATGATGTCTATTAATTTTAACTTGCTGGATAAAACATTCCATAATTTTCATTTTTAAGTCCTTATACAATTTTCATTTATTTCTACCTGCCAATTTCTCTTCCAAAATTAATACTTGCTGACGTGAAAAATACTGAAATATTAGGGGAAAAGATACGTTTTGAATTTAACATATAAATTAACCGCATTTCTGTGGATATTTTAATAACGCTTTAGCTTTTAAATATTCTTTTCAAAATATGTGCTCCCAATCAAGTTTGTTATCATATTTACTCACCATTAGGCTATTAAAAAGCAATGTATATCTATTATAAAAATACAATCTATTTTAGAATAAAATTGTAGTTAATATTTTTACAAACTTATTCAAATTTCTATATGCGGAAATTAAAAAAAAAAAAAACAAAACAAAAAAAAAAAAAAACAAATTGAAAGAATAAACTTGACATCTACGATATTAAATGAATCACATGGTGGACTTCTGAAATAAGACTCTTTACTTATTTATTATTATTTCTCTTGTTGAATTAAACAATTCGAAAACTTCAGTTCATGAACAAACATAATGCAATCTCGTTGGGTTATTTTTAAAATTAAAATATGATATAATGGGAAAAAAATCATTAGTTTAAGACTAGAGCTTAAATTACAATAAGGGTTATAGTATAAACCATCATCATCAACAACTTACAAGGTTAGGCTAAGGCCTGTTCCGAGTTCGGACACAACATTCCAATTTAGATGCACTTAGCACGTTCAGATGCTAAACAGTAGCCCTGTGGTATCTAGGGATTCATGACTTAAAATCCTTCCGAAGAACTCGCGCTTACCGAATTTAGGTGTTTTAACGTAAGCTGTAATTGATATGAACTAAAAGGTCACGTTTTCATATAAATACAGTCGTGACCATAACATATTTTCACGTTCTACATCGTAAATCGTAAAGTCGATGAAGAAACTAGGAGAAACAAGAAAATAGTGGATTAAGTGAACAGTTTTGACCCCTATAAACTCTCATTAAAAATGAACGTGTCCGTTTAGAGTGAAAAGAGAGGCTTTTGGTATGAGAAAAATACTTTGACACAACCTAGAGGGATAAAAAGGGCTACTCACTCTACATACAGCTGAAGCTCGCATTCCTCACACACGCAACTTTTTTTCACAGCTATTATCTTTCGTTACAAAGTGGGGCGCCGACGTAAACCAATTTGGCACTGTAATCCCCGAGAGGTCATGACAACCACACATACAGTAAAACATGTATAATCCTCTTTCCTTTGCTACTTGTGGAGCCCAGCACTGCGTGCAAGAGCTGCCTAGGTCCGCCATTTGTTTACTTCACTTGCTTCCGCGTCTCTTTTGTTTTTAAAGAGAGCATGAAAGCTGTACTCTCCGGAAGTTAAAGTTAACAAACGCGTGCTTTATTTTTTAAGAACATTAAAGGTTAATGCATTGAAATATTTACAGTTTTTAAGTAAACGCTTTTAAGAAAGTTACTAAACTTAAGAGAATAACATAAGATACATTTAATTATCTCAGAATAAATGTACGCAAGCTAATGGTTTCGTTTAATATTACTTAGTAAAACTGCGAGAAAAGGAACGCTTAACTTTGTAACTCCATTAACGTCTATATGAATGAATGTTTATTTAACAATATCTCATACAATAATAAATCAATATCATTACGTCACCTTAATCTGTACATAAAGCTAACTAAATATAAATTCTTTTTTGTGTAAATACTACAGAGTGATTTATATAGCACTAACATATTTCTTTCTTTAGTTATTCGGATGGAAATTCGCCCAATATGCCGAGTTTAACGTCAAATTAAACAGGATATTTGGAATTTTTGTTTCCCTGTTACGAAATATGCAAATGTTATTCATTATTTCTTATTGATGGCTATTATATGACAACTGTTTTCGATGTTTTGTTCTTGGAAATGCAGCAGTAAACATTAAATCATCTCTTCCTTGTGAAGCAATACTGGATTAAAAATTCAATCACAGCTACTCGAAGGGCATAACAGAGAGAATTTGGCGTTCACAATCCCCCCAAAAGGAACACAATACTGCCACTGGTAAACAAATTGGAAATACCTTGATGAATATCGCAAACATCGTACATCTAGACTGCCCAGGGTTTTAGTGGACGCCCGGGCACGACTCCAGTGCTCAACTAAACCATATAGAGTTACAATTGCTCATCAGTTGCACCAACCAGACAAACAAAATCCTGGCATCACATGTTTCTATTTATACGGCTATGTGTACTAACAGAACTAACACTATAGGGCCTTCCAAAATCTACATGTCATTCATGAAGTACTTTAACACAGTTAAAGTGTCGGGAATTAGCGCGTAATTCCGCACAGAGAATAGTGGGACCCATTTTTTTATTGAGCAACTTCGACGAGGTAAGGCTGAGTCATGGGCTTTTTTTAACGACCGGATGGTTTCCAAGAACCTGTAGTCACCGAAATCTCCTGATTTGACAACACCGGACTTCTTACTATGGGGTTACTTAAAAGACTAACTTTACACCACACGCCCCCAGATATTGGACGATTTGAAGCACAACATAACACAGGAAATTAATGATATTGACAACACAGTCCTCCAACGAGCGCCAGTAACATGGAACGACGTGTTGAGTTATGCCTTATGCAGGAATGAAAAAATTTCAACATTTTCTATAGAGGTTTTAGCAATTTGCCAAAGAGACTTTATATTTCATATAAATAAATACATAAATAAATAGCTCATCAATCCAATGGAATGGAATCTTATGGTTGAAATAATTATAACAATACATTAATTATCTGCTGTTTCGTCAACTGTGTAAATTAGGTGAACCTAGATAGGATATGTAAATTAATACAGCTTTAAATATGTCCTTTTGAGAAGCACCGACATATTTTTGGAACTTAAACAATGATACTACGTAATGGAGAAGAAAAAGAATATAAATAAGGAAATAACAAATCAAACACTTCAGGAATGTGTGATATTGCTCACATTTTTGTGAACAGTGTTTAGTTTGCAATGTTGGTAGTAAGGGATTTAGAATATCGGCTACTGGGACCTAAAACATGCTGTGATTGTTTTTGTCTGTCAGTCCACTACTAGGGTTTCTGTTTTCTTAGAAGTCAGTGTTTCCCCGTTTTAAAGGCGATGTCACTATATGCAAAATGCTGTCATCTTAGGTCTTAAAGAGCTAAGTATGTGACAGGATCTATCTAGATCGGCTTTCTCGCACCATAGAAACCATTAGGAAATGAAACTTGAAGAACGTTTTGTTTTGCTAGTCTATTGTTTTCAAAATCAAGCACAAAAGATGCACATGTGTTTGTAGTGAGCAGGTGATAGCAACAAGCAACATTTCTTGGTCACGTGAGCTTCTTATAAGCATGACCTGAACTTGAAACCAAGTTCAACATGCTTATTTAGGCAAACATATCGTGGGATTCTGTTGAATTTCTCCTTCTAAAACTGTGCTCTGAGAAACTCACCATCTTTCTCTAAACGGAGACTATTCCTACGACACTCCGTTTGGAACGTATGCTTTTGTGTTTAGCTTGCCAAAAAGGAACTAGCCCCAGTTATTTATATTTCTATAAACCATTAAAGGTGAGATAAGCAAAACGCGTAATAAATTCATTCGATATTTACGTAACTTATATATTATACAACAACTAATGATATACACTAAGGATGAGGGGGAAATGATAAAAAAAAATCTTATACTGGAAAAAATGAATACAAATTTTAACGCCAGAAAAAATAATGATATTAACAAGATATGGCTAAAAATTTAAGGAACCTTGCAATACATAGAGTGAAAAAAACGCCAGTGTTTTGTCATGCACTGAGATTGTTGTAGCAGAAATACAAAAAGAACTGAAGATCAAACACTCATGAATATAGTAGATTTGATCCTCTCCCCATAATTTTTCTACTTTTTTCATGCAGTTACTGACAAGTTTTTATGAAATTAATATACAGGTACTTAAAATCTATCATATTTGTTTACTTTTTCAAGACATCAACATATAAAATTTATCCAAATATGCCTGTTTGTAAATTACTATTTTCTTGTAATGGTTCCGTCAAATGCTACTATTGTCAAAAATTAAGTCGCTGCACTATACATTACCTGGTAATTATTAGAAAGAATTAAAATTATAAGTTCTAAGTTTTTATTAGTTGCATGAAAATAAAGATGAATATTATGAACCTTTTAGCCCAAGTCTGTCAACAAATAAAGAACACTTAGACCAGTGTTACCAAGTTTAAAATATCAAAATTTCCAAATACCAAATTATTTCATTTTTAAAATGTACACATATTTTGCTAAACATATAGTAACAATTTAACTATGATCCGTTGTGAAAACGTATATCTAATTTTTTATACTCCAGATACTAATTTGGACACAAAACTTAACACTTTTATATTTAAACGTATGTCGAATAAAAAATATTAAGTCGTTCGTAAAGTAATGTCAATTTTGTGACTTTTAAAAAACAGAAATAAATTCAAAATCAAAGTAACTCCTTCGACATCTATACATTTTTGTCAATCAGTAGCCAGGTTACTTAATGCATTTCTATAAAAAAAAACCTAGCTTTTAGTAACAATGAACTTTCTAAATGCCATCTCAGATATTTTTTGTTATTTTCAAGAAAATATCTGTCCAGGTGTTTGAATAACTGAAAGTCTTTTGGGGAAAGATAGGATGGGGTACTGTTTCATTGCCCAGATCATTCAGTTTGCGGAGTGTTCTTTGCGAAATATGGTCAAGCATTATTATGAAGAAGAATAGAACTTTCTCTGTTGATAGTGCTATTTGTTTTTCTGGTGTTGTATTTTGTAAATTATCTTATATATAGACATTTACTTCACATTTCAGGAAACCATACAGACCCAGAATAAATAATTAAACAAAATTTAAGAATACATAATAAGAAAACTAAACATTTCAACATAAACCCTAAGCGAAGCATAATATCCAGAAATAAAACGAATAAAAACTAAGAAAACATAAAATGACATTATTTAGAAAAATTATCATTCCAAGCTGTGGAACATACTTCAAGAGGAGCACACATGCGTGTGTAAGGACAGAAAATGGGACCACGGACAAAGAATATATATTTCTAATTCCAGGAATACAGGAAGGCATGGTTTTCTGCATAAAAGATACATAAAATATCATTACTCATTAATATTCTTTTACATCAGTGGCGGATGGTACATCTTTAAGATAAGGTGCAGTCTCAAGGCTTGTCAAGTGGAAAATGACCAAACATTACCATAACTTAAGGTTCGCTATACAACAAACATGAAAAAAAGTAAGAAAGAAAAAAATTTACCTTGAAAAAGGGAGGAATGCAACACCTATGTGGCTACGCCCCTGATTATAAGTCTCACAAAGTGAAGAATGCATGGATGATAAATTACCTACTTTTCAACGTTTGCTTGGTTTACCTGTTGAGTGCCTTGTTTCATTCTTACAGTGAGATTCAAAACTGCTATCTTCTTGTTAATGGACACTATAGCAGCTCAGCACTGCCACCAAGCACTTCCCATTTAGTCTTCCGTAAAGCAGAACTATGCATTGCGTTGCTAGGACATTATTAATAACGGTTTGTCATCTTTCATTCATTATTTGGAGCGTTTGGCTTGTAAATATGCCTTGAATTTTGTATATTTGAAGAAAGTTTGTGCTATTTTTTGAGCTAGGAAAGATGGCTTGAAAAGTGCAAAAAACGAATTCTTCAAATATATTCTTCTATTTGAATTTAATAGGTGAGCAAAGGCAGCGAAGGCGTTTCAAAGTGCCATTTATGGGAGAATGTTATTGAAGAAAGCACGGTATTCTGTCCATTTTGACGTGAGCGTCACGTTCAAGAAAACCATTGCACTTTGATGAAGACCTTTGGAACTCAATTCACGAACATCCACATCAGTTTATCCGAAAATCGGCGGGTATAACTGTGGCCAGCCAACCATCGTGTGCAATTGTCATTCCAAGAGTAAAGTTAAAAAGTCCATTATGTGGGTACCACATGCTTAAAGTAAAAATCAGCAAGTGGCCATTTGTGCCTCTCTGCCTGCTCGTCATAAATTAGCTAGTGAACAACATAGAATATTCCTATCCAGGATTATTACTAATGAAGAAAAATTGAACAAAAAAGACCGAAAACATTGCATCAAATGCTGCTACAACACGCCCACACTGCACTAACACGACGAAATCAGCTATCTGGGGACTTGGTTGAGAGATGATACCACAGCCCCCATGATCTCCCAATCTTATGTCCTCAAACTTCCACTCTTTCCGTTCTCAATCCAACAATCTTCGAGGGAACTCCTTAAATAATGCAGACGCTTTACAAATTTGGCTAGATGACTTCTTCAGTTCCACACCAACAGAATTCTTCAGAAGTGGAATCAAGAAAGTAACCCAGCGTTGGAAGAGGGTCATAGACAATGGAGGAGAATATATTACTGATTAATTTCTGTATGTTATTCATCTGAAATACAAACATTCATCACAGTAGATTTGAATAGACTTCAAAACTACTAAGTTTTTATGCCTCTCTTTTAATTTGGGATAGGTTTACCACGTTTTTTCACTCTGTTTTCTTCAATTAATCACAAATAGTGGAAGATATTGAGTCTAGAATATTTTACAAGTTTTCAAATATCTGCTTCGACAATTTCCCTGAGCTGAACATAATCAGGTCTATTATGACGTCCGCAACTGATTTCCGAACGACCAAACGATTGTTATAAAACTTTCTACAATAGAAAAAAGACTAATTTTTATTTAATTTTGAAGAAAGAGAGAAATTTCCAAGTTTTTTCGCTACAACCTTTTACTACACTACTTGAAAAATTGAATACTATATTTCTGGATGGCTAATAATTTCTCACCAACTTGGTAGCACGGTCTTAGGTTCCTTATAAGTTTATTTCGTCTGAAAGGAAGACGTTCTAAGATGCAGACAGGATGATGTCGTGCTGTTTTTCAACGATACTCACTTTTTCTCTCTCTTTCCGGCGCCCGTATCCCGGAAGCCTTTCGCGAACGGGTTGTTGTCTATCTTCAGCTGCGTGATCTGCAACAAAGATGTTTACACACATTAATGTCCAAGCGATTGCATGTTGAGAAGTGCAAGCAATGATGGTAGACATAGAGTACGGGTCAATTGACTGGAAAACACCTGCTTAGAGACTGGATATCTCAAGTTCGACCCCTGAGGTAAACAGGATATTCCACAATTTGAGTTAGATTGGGGAATTTTATCGAATGTACAGATGTTTTTCCGTGTAGGATTATCATATTCAAATTGATAAAAAAGAATACAAAATATGCATTTAAATGAAGGTTTAGTTATACTATAGGACAGCTCTTCAGTATAGAATGATCATAATATTTAAAAGCAAACTTTCCATCGCTAAAATTCAACTTTACACTATTTTCTTAACTTAATATGTAAAATACATATTCCCACCTGTGACAGTTGCGCAAGTTGAGACATGTTCAGTTCCGCCTACAGCAAATTGTTGCTCTAAATTCTGCTTTTGTCTCAAAAAAGCTGTATCTGATGTTACACGAGGTATATGGAGAGTTTGTTTTTCCCTATAGCACAGCTTGAAGATGGTTTCAAATGTTTAAAGAGGGGAGGCAATCAGTTTCAAAGGAAGGTGGACCCGAGGCTCTGTGAAAGAAAGTATGGCACCGTTGCTGTCATTATGAGAGAGAATGGTCGAATAACATTAAGAACGCTTTCAGAAATTCTGAAAATTTAACTGGGTGCCACCCACACCTTGGTAATGAAAAGTTGCACCGTGTTTGTGCACCTATGTAAGACTAATGATTCCCAAACAAAGGAACGTCGCGTGCAGGTTTGCAAATAGTTGAAGATGACGTTGCAGGAAGATGCAAGTTTCTTTCAAAGGTAATCACTGAAGATAACACTTGGCTACATTATTTCGATCTCCTTGGTCTAGTGTTGCTGACTGCTGGCCCGAGTGCGATTCAAGATCTACTTAGGAATTTTTCTTAGTAGAAGTCTAGAGCGGGATCCACACAGCCTCATGAGGAGAATTGGGAAGATGCCTGATGGATAGGTGGAGTTCCTCGATCACAAAAGCCGCTGATCACATTCCTCCCCTTAATACTGCTCTCTATCAATGAAGTCGTAAGACGGAGTAAGAGGAAGCAGAGGTCGCTGCGGCAGGCCATGGCTCACCCCGGGCTATAGCGCCAAATGAGAAGAAGACATCATTTTGATCCTGAGAGCAAACATCAAAGGCCTGTGAAGCTTCTGCTGAGAAAGTTATGTCCATCTCATTTTTGGATGTTCAAGGAATGATTTATATGTGGTACCTGCACATACACCGCTAAATGGGCAAAATTGTGCAAGGCTGTATAATAAGGAAAAAGCACATTTTCGTGCAACCATCTGGATTCAGCATCACGATAACACACGGCCGCACATCGCAAATGTTGTTGCGGAATATCTCACAAAACTCTATGTGAATTGTCTCCCTCACCTTCCCAAAAGGCACAATTTACACTCTGGTGACTTTTTTCTTTTCCCCAAACTAAAGAAACACCTTCGCGTGAGGCGTATTACATAATCACAAGCAGTGGTGAAGGATGCGGAGGCAATTCTGAAGAACCTGCCCAAAAATTTTTTCCAGCATGTCTATGAAAACTGGCAGAAACATTGGGACAGGTGAAATGCATCCAATTGGGAATACTTTGAGAAATATCTACAAAATAAAGCTATTTTGTAAAAAAAAAAAATAACCATAGAGCTTTTATTTTAGCTTTTACAGTTAGCTACGTATGAACGACAAGGAAAATTTAAGCTAATATTAAAATATAAAGCACAAAAAGGAAGCACAAAATGTGAATTTAATATAACTTTATACCGTATTCCAGATCTATAAATTTTATGCTAGCTAAGGCATCGCTGAACTTGCGTTGACGTTTTGACATTGCGAATGCATGAATTGTAATATTGAACTAAATTTAGAACCACGTCGTGGAGAAAACAATAGAACACTTCTACATTTAAATTATTGACAAGATACTCTACCCCTAAACAAATTTCTGGCCATTAAAATCGTAACACATTGTGCGTGTTCATAATAGACATACGGAAATGACATCCATCCTCTCGTTCGGTTGTTTAATGGGCAGTTAGGATCCTTCATGTCTATGTGTTCGTCCTACCTCGATCCACTAATCTCAAATTCGTTTGACTGTGGGCAAATTTCCTTCTACACCATGTACCTCCATCAGTTACAGGATAATTAATGTAATTAACATGCGTAACTACAAATCAGCAATTAAGTGATTATTTGCAAGTATATTGTGCCTTTCTCGTTGAAGAAACTTCAATGACTCAGTCATGTGTAGAGTTAAGATTTTATAGCGTTTATAGAGTGTACGTAATGTTTTATTTCAGTTAAATTGAAATAATAGTATGTAATATTGTAGTAATGTTTGGGAAAAACTCAAATCTCTCTCGGAATACAGCTAGGAAGGTTGAAAGTCAAACAATACGTGCTGATACTCTCAAGAATACAAGCGAAAAGGATTGATACCTCTCAGGCAGGGAAGCTACTGAGAGATCGTGTGTTAAAGCAAGCACCTGATATACCGTTATGGGACACTGGCCCTAACGTATGGTCTTCATTAGAGTTAGCGAATAGGATGACCGTCAGTGATGTCAGCAATAGCCTTTGAGTAAAGCCGACACGAAAAGAGCGCGAAATTTAGCGTCACTTTTTGGTAGTAGCGTCAGATGTGCGTCATGTATATAAGTAGCAGACTATTCTACATAATCAAGCAGTTTGGCGCAGTTTCGAGCAGTTTTACGCAGTTTGGCGTAGTTGTAGAATCTTCAGTGCTCCAGCTCCGTGCGGCTGCTGCGTTCATCCGGCAGGCCTAAGTCCGTGGTATAGATGGGCACCAACGAGAACCTATCGTCAATTATCACGCGAGTGACTTGATTGAACCATTGTGCCGCGCTTAAACAACATTTTCTTTGTATTCAGCACCATTTGGCAAACAGTGCATATCTATGTGTCTGCCAAATTTACACTGCCCAATGGTTCGACCTGAGACGAGAGAATGCCCACATACTCATATTGAACGAATAAACTACATCAGCTAGTGAATAACAAGGCGTTCTTTTTTGCGTCTTCCATACATATATTTCTCTCACTCAGTCCCGGCAAGCTTTAGCTTCCAAAATGCAGCGAAATACCCTGGAGATCATCTATATGAGGAGTTATTTGTGGTATGCAGTAGCTGCTTCAAGAACTGCAATAAATTTAATCAACTATCCCACAACAACCCGATTACAGTTCCCCCGTCACCAACCACCACCAGTAACCAGTAATCTCCCACACTATTTTAACGAGCACCAATGGCATTCTGCACTCTCGGTATGTCACAATTCTCCCTTGATCAAATTCATACACCTGCTGATTTTGCTGTCGTATTTTGGATGAGTTGTTCCTTAGAGTCGGCTTAATGCCTTTCTTATGCCATTTTAATAACCGGTAGTATATGTATATATATATATATATATTAATAAACAGTAATAATACGTAGAAACGTTTAAACAATGCAATTTCACTTCAAGAATCGTGTGTTTTAAACTTGCAGCTTGAACATTTATTAACATTTTGTACTAAGTTTTGTATATTTGGACCAATACAGGTTCCCACTTTGATTGTGTTCTTAAAGCTCAGTAACATGCAAGCCCCGTTGGTGCTCAAATTTCTGGAAATATTTTCTAATGTGCACCTAAAAGGCCAGGGACACTGTATGTTTGTATTCAACATGTTTCTGAAGTTATTTAATTGTGGAAAATCATGTCAATATTACTAAGTAAGTATACTGGAAAGGAATGTAATTCACTGGAACTATGTGCAGCAGGGTGGCTCAGGTGATACCGGTTGAGACTTGAGACACTTGAGAGATCCAAGGTTCAACTTCCTTGGGAACAGCCACTCTGACATTGGGTTGTTTCGTGGTTCTCCTGGGAAAAATCCAGGGTATGATGAGATGAATATTTCTATTCCACGACTTTTTCGCTCTCTTTTCCTTTCATTTCAAACCAAGATCAGTTACAGGTTTGGAAGCGGCAAGCGAGTTGGAATGGTGCCTTGTGGTGAGGCGGTGACTTGCGCTCCTAGCGTCTGGTGAGTTCAGTCTGAGAGATTCCTTGGTGGCAGACACCTCGAGAGAGACATTGGTGGTTCTCGCTGACCCGCCAGCACTTGACACTTATCTTTGGAAAATTTAGGGTCCCGTTTATGTTCGCACATCGCCTCTTCGGATTCCTGGCCACCTGGTGTTTCCTTCGCCTTATCCTTTCCTCCCGTATATACAATAGGTCCATTAGCAGTAGCGGGGCAAACTTATCAGTAGGGTGGAAGAACAGAACATGATGGATTAGTAATCATTTTTTTCCCATAAATGTCACCAAACAGCTTATAAGGAAAAGGAGCTAAATTGTAACCATTCACTTATTATTATTATTATCATCATCATCATCATCATCATCATCATCGCCACAGGTGGCTGGGGTCATTAAGGCACGGACTCGTGAGCGGGAGGTCTGGGGTTCTAATCCCACAAGGACCGTCCTCCTTTACCGAGAATTTTTCCAGGTTTTCCTCATAAATGGCAAATGCCGGGGACATACCCTAAACTTAAGTCTGGAACATTTTCTTCCTTAAAAAAAAATATCATTTCATCTCATGTATCATCATTGCCCACTACCTGTGGTGGCTCAGTAGTAAAAACGGGCGTTAAACATTATTCAAAAAAATCATCAGCTATTTTTTCCATTTTCACTTTAATATTTTTGTTCAGTTTATGATTGTGCCTGATATGCCTATTTGAAAGTTTTCGATATAAAACACATTCTGCTTATTGAGCAGCCATCTCTAACTTGATCAAGGAACAAGCAAATGACTAGCTTATTGTTTCTATAATATTTTCGACATTTTTCTAGTTCCGTTTAACCAGATATAACTCCAATTTTCTTATTTTAAATGGAATACCCAATATATTTTCTAATAATGCTCTTTAAGGTCTTTTAAAAAAAAGTACCCGTAATAGATACTTCTGTACACATTTATTGTTGCTAAACTAAGAAAACAAAAAGTGTGACGAATAATAAAATGCTCCTTCCTTAACAAAAACAAAACAAAGCTCAACGTCTAAATTCTGTGTTCTGTGTCAGCTACTTGACAATATGCCAGTTGATCATTAAAACCATTGAAGAAATGACTTAACCACACTTTAGTAGTCTCTTGCATTATTCAATACTCCAGATCTTACAGGTACTTTCAAGGCCGAGACTTTAATTTTCAGACAGAGTATTTACATAGAAACACCAAATTACGTCAGTTTTCAAAGTATTCCTCCTGAACGCCTTTCAGTTGGTGTCATAGCGACTGCAGGGCAACGATTTATTTGTTACCAATTCCCACTCTTCACTGAATTATTGGCACATTGGTACACCTGCCCGTGATAGTATTTGTGCAGCATACTACGCTTGCAGTCTACGTCAAATTTCAGCAGGTTACACTCTCTCCTTAACAAGTACACCCTGTTCCACAGAAACAGATAAATATTTGCAGCCATCTTTGTTTATCCTACTGCACCTGCGCCGCTTGCCGTCGTAAAAGCTCGTGGTTACGCAAGGAATTATGGTCTATGCTGCAGTAGTTATGCAGTGCTACATTTATTCAATAATTTTTAACACACGAAAATCTAGACCAACCTTGAACAACCTTATCCTCACGGGTAGCCGAGGTCGTTAAGGCGCGCACTTATGAGTGGGAGGTCTGGGGTTGGAATTCCACCATAACCGTCCTCCCTGATTGAGGTTTTTTCCTAATAAATGGCAAATGCCGGGGAAGTATCCTAAAGTTAGGCCTGGAACGTTTCCTTCCTTATAAAAAATACTATTTCATTTATAATCAGTGTCCACTGCCTGTAGTGTCTCAGTAGTAAAACTGGGCGTTAAACACTACACAATCAATTGAACGACCTTAGTAAGTTGTTGGTTCTTACTGATTTCAAATGCCCTCACGAAAAGAAGCCCAAAGACGACAAATATGGAAATCTTGCTGGCCAGTCTATGTGAACACTCCTACCAGTTCATGTTTGTGGAAAAACCTGGTCTAAGTAATGAACATTTGGTACATAATGAGCTGTAGCTCCATCTTGTTGGAGATAGGTGTGACCTCTGTATAGCCCATGTTTGACGGAAGTGGAAATAAATTTGCGATAGCCAGCACTACGTGATTTCGAAGCAAGTCCAAATATCTATTACCGTTTCTCTAAAGAAGAGGGCCAATGATATGATCACCAACAACAAATACCAGTCCAAATATTAAGTTCTGTGAATTCTGAATGTGATTCTCCATTCATTGTAGATTTACGTCTGACTAGTACCGGCAGCTGTGCCTGTTGACAAATCCATTCAGGCAGAATGTGACTTTATCTGATAATACAAACTGTCCAAGGTTGTTGTTAATGTATTCCATTATTAAATCACAAAACTGCATCCTTCTAACAGAATCTCCTATTAAAGTTCCTGCAAAAGTTGAATTTTCACAGTGAACTTTGACTTATATTTAATTCTAAAGACTGTAGTAGGAACTTCGGAATTTTCTTGCACACGGAGAACATCCAATGAGTATTCTCATCAGTTGCATGTCGGGCGAACTGATCTTGGTAAGTCCTTATGTTTCCAGTTTGAATAATTTTTTTTTGCGATCTTTGCCACTTTTTATGTGAATTTGGATTGCGGACTGCGATCCGGATGCATATTATTAAATAAATTTGCCTCCTCTCGATGAGATCGTTGCCTGTTCCTATAGCCAACCGTAATTAAAATTTACATGTTAAAATCTCCTGTCTAGCTGAAGGCTTTAAGTAACATATAGTAAGGCCGAACGGGCCGTTACCTTAGGAGTGATGTCTCGCAGGACCGAGGTTGCAGCGCAGCCAACAGAACACAGGGTAGCCCATGTAACGAGTGAAGAAACAGGCGTGTAACAAACACTTCTTGAGCTTCTATTATCTCCTATTATAACTTCGAAATCGCTTAGGGTGTCTTTACATTATGTTGTAATGTTCACCAATTATGGTATACCAACCCTAAGTTTGAATTATAGTGCCAATGAGAAAAGGGTATGTAGGTGTAGGAAGATCTAAGTCCAGCATAATTATGCTTATTGCTATGCGGACGATTGCGTCACATAAATTCCTTTAAGTCGTCAACCGAAATGGTAAACCAAATGGATGTAACTGAGTTCGTACTTTCTGATTCAACTAGACAATGTAGGAATATAAAATATTCAAGCATACTAGTTTTGTTCAATAACCAATTTAATGCACCCCTCGGACGTACATATGACAATACATGTGTTATATATTCTTTAAACAGAGTACTGCTTAAAAATGGGAGGGAGTGGCTTAAGCAGCAACGCTTCAGATCCCGGTATTCGGCAGATCCCGGGTTCAAACCCATCCTGACATTGAATCTTTTCGTGTTTTTCCTTGGTCGCTTAGGCGAACGGTAGGACAGATCTTTCCTTCCAATTTTCCGCTCTTTCACTTCATATAATTTGATTCCGTTCTGCTCTATTAAAGAATGGAAAGTGCCAGGGCTAGTTGGGCTGGTGCGGTGTGACGGTGGCTTGCTTCTTTGCTTACTTTGGAAAGGTTTCTGCTCGTACGCCT
This sequence comes from Metallyticus violacea, assembly GCA_030762175.1. Lineage (NCBI taxonomy): Eukaryota > Metazoa > Arthropoda > Insecta > Mantodea > Metallyticidae > Metallyticus > Metallyticus violacea. The sequence goes on from CM060839.1 coordinate 40,794,805, forward strand.
GATATGAAAGCGGTTCTTCTGAGGGGTTCGAACTCTTTGGAGCGGGTCTTCGCCGGCGTCAAGAGGGACCCCTCTGCAGAAGATGCAGAAACGGCCAACTCTTGAGCAAGGCTGAAGTGCCTAAACATCCTGCTCCATCATAACAACGCAACCCAAGGATGGAATAATTTACGTAAATATTATAGCAAAGCATTTAGGAGAGTGCCTTTCCTATTCCTTTACAATATTAATGTGGGCTGTTCTTAGGTCTGCAAAGATGTTAAATGACTCGGAAACTTACCTTCTCATTCTGATAGGCCGTGACAGCGATAAACTCCGTCTCCTTGAACACGTAGGTACGAAAGGTGCTGTAGGGCAATTTGAGGATGTCATTAGCCCTCACCAGATGGAACCTCGGTTGGTACTTGTGCATCGAATTGAGGATCGTCTGAAACAAAAGAACATCGCAATATTACAACTGTAGAGGCGTTTCTTGCTACAAATTGCTGCATTTAACAGCACTTTAAATGTAAAGAAAAATATTTCTTTTAACTCTGTATTCAATTTAAAGCAACTGAAATACAGCAGTAACAAAATGAGCTCAAAAAGGAATTTTATGGGAATTTTAGCTACTGTTATGTATGCTATCGTAAAAAAATAATATTATTACTGACTTTACTAAAATAAAATATACACATTTAACATAAGATAATGACAACATTTCAATTCCAGATTATATGACAATGTCTAATTCGTTTTTATATACTACGAGTATCTACCAAGACATTGTATAGGCATTATATCTGAAAGCTATTGCTCAGAGCTATAATAATTTAAGAGCAAAATACTTAACTTTTGAAATAATCTAATAGAATCTTATTATGCTGATACTGAAGATGAAAAGCTCTAAGAAAGCTTCGTTAATTGCTTTTATATAAACTTTTAAATGCTTTGAAACTGTGTCATTTGCAGTTAATTTCAATTCCCATGCATGTCCAAGACGAATGGACTAAGTATATATTAATTACTGGTATTAATCAAGAAATAGCTAATGATTACATTTAAGAAAATGATCACAAAATGCAAATAATTCTCTCTGTTGTGAGCCCCTAAGATTTAATTCAAATTTTAAAACCCAAAATTTATATCCTATCCGATTGTTTTAAGTTCATCACTGGTGTACAAAATTTGAAGATGTAAACATACAAATAAATTCACTTTCTTAATGTGTACCTTAACGTTGTAGTGTCTCTTGATATAATAGTAATAATCATAATGTTGTTTTTAAATTAAAAGTAATAAAACGCATATTTATTAATTTTTTACCTGACAGATAACATTGTTACTCTCTCATTTCGTGTCATGAAAGAAGTTTTATGAATTTTTACTTCTCTCGAGGTGATGCAAAGTTCACACCCAACCTGAAATCTTTTAAGATGGAGTTTAAATTGCAATAACCAACGGTTGCCCTACGCAGAAACAAGTGACACCCTTACGCATATGATGTTGCTTCAAGGCGATTTGAGATGCAAATGCTACTGCTTCAGTTCAAAGAGCCAATCGCTGGGGCGGCGGTCACCAAGGAGAAAGATAAAAGCAGCAAGCAAACTGCGGTGCCAGAGGTCCCTAATTGCTCCCGCCATGTAACATTTTGTAAGTCGGTAGCACCATTCTTTCCCTGCGTCTCCAAGCCATTATCCCTATCGCGCTGTGAATGCAACAACGACTTATGTTGAGCCCGAGCGATGCTCTTTTGTTGATGCCCGCACATGTCCGTTCTTAAAGAAGTGCAAACAATTGAATGCTGCTTAGTGTTACTGCATGTGATGCATGAACAAATGAGAAAGTTAAAATATGTCTCCAGACATCCATTACACAAAATTAGTACGTCTTTCCGAATAATATTTAATAAATAAGCCGATGGTTCAACACAAAGTTCATATTCAGATGAAGTACAGTGTCTGCTGCTGGGTTGACAGTAAATCAAGGAACGAGACATTGCTGTTTACTTTTGCCTATCCTTTATAATTTTATTCTTTCGATCTTAAGGAAATGATAAATGACTTAAACAAGTGGTTCCTAAACTTTTTCGATGCGCAAACCCTATCATAAAGATTTGAACTGAGCGAGCTCCCTTAAATTAGTCTAAAGTTGTAATAGTTACGGCATATAGGCCTGTCTTACCGCCACGAGTGGTCGAAGTCGTTAAGGCGCGGAGACTGGAGTTCGATTCCCACCAGAACCGTTCTCCATGATTGAGGTTTTTCCTCTGTCTTCATAAATGGCAAATGCAGGGGAGAAACCATAAACTTAGACTTTCTTACTAAAAAAAAATCCTTTCCCAATTTATCATTTCATCGCCATTCATATCATCAGTGTCCGCTGCCAGTGATTCCTCAGCAGTTAAAATGGGCGTTAAATATCATTAAAAAAACACCCACGTTAGGATTCCGCTCCAAAAACGACGCAGAAACTTTTAAAATGTTGAAACAACATTAAGTTTAAATCTTCATACATTTAAAACGTTAAACCGGAAATTAATACTTAGGTTTAATAATGGAATATTGTACTTCCCTACCTTTAAAGTCACATTTGTCATATTTCAACTTAAACCAGGCATGGAGAATTACCTTTATTTTTTTTTTTTATAACACTGAAATATTTTATGTAGTGACAGAATTCCACGCGGGCTTAAGTTACACACTAACAAGATATTTCCCATGTTTTAAAGAAAAGGGTACATTCTCACTGAATTTCCAACGAAGACCTGAGTAAATAGCTTGCTTTGGTTGACTTTTTAAAGTCAGAAACTACAGGATTTAAAAGTGACGTAAAACTTTTAACTTCCGTCACCCGGAATCTACAACAATTAGTTTTCTCCCCTTATAACAGGCTAAGGAAATTACTTCATCACTGAATATTTAGTCGGTCCTGGTGTAGTGGTAACCATACAATATCTAAACGTTTGTCTCATTTCAAAGAACTGAATATTCCAAGTGTAAATAATAATAATAATAATAATAATAATAATAATGATAATAATAATTGGCTAAAAGATCCAAGGATCAATATCTGCACTACTGAGGGATTACTAGTCAGCATAACAACTTCTCATACAAGCTTAATCTCGGCTTACTAGACCAAATTCACCATTTTTTCTCTAATTGTCCTCAATCGTCATTTGTCATTTTAAACTACTACTTACAATTTCTATATGAAAATAGCATTGTTCCTACAATAGAAGTAATGGTAAATGTTATATATTTATTTGGGTGCGCCACAGAATTACTGTGACAACAAATGGTTTATTCTAAAATTCTGCTGTATTTAAGTACCGTTAAGGAAAATGTCTACAATTGTATATTTAAGGCCTTACTTTGTGTTTTAAAAGTAAGAAAATGAGAGAATTAGATGGAATTCTTTGTGGAGGGTCATTTGAGCTACCGAAACGTACCTTTTGTGGAATGGGGCGAAGGGAATAAAATATAAAAGAATTTACTATCCCAACTTTGTGATAATCATCTCTAAGATTATTTAAAATTTAACTCATATTTGAAACATCTCTACTACATTTATCTCAGAATTAACAACATGAAACAAAAGCAGAAGTTTGCAATTGTTTACCAAACTTGAACGAAAATGTTTACGAGTGACCCTGTGCATGGTAAGTAATTCAGGTCAGTCTACAAACATTCTAGTAAATTTCTACGACGCAATTTAAATGCTAAGTGTTCTATTTCGATGCAGAAGAGGACTCCAGACAAGTCTACGTGGATGTAAACGGTTTCGCCACTAAGTGCCTGCTGATATGGATACTGGGGCCCGAAACAACTAGTTTCCGTGCATTATCAGCCGATCTGAGAGAGAGCGAGGTGGGTTGACCAGTATACCTGGGAAAGGTACACACTCAGCTAGACGTGGCATTGCTTCTTAACGTAGGCGCCGATGGTCCTCCTCGCTTTTTGTCTGAATACAACCTCTTGCAAAGTGATTAGGAACGTAATAAGTCGCAAGATTGCCGAAGGAGATGTTCAATTGTTTCAACTGCCACAATAAACACTCAAAGCAACTGTCATTTGTTTCATGCCGAAGGTGGCTTGTAAACATTTGACGCCTTTCTATGAGCAGAAAATGAAGTTAGCAAGCTTTGATACATGTTCCATATACCTGACAGCTGTGAAGTGATATTTTCTAGAACTACAAAGGCATATGTTTTCAAAATTTGAGCAACGAGCAATTCTGTGTACGGGAAATGAATTGAAAATGAGAATTGATTGTTGCAATGGTGACATAAGCAATTTTATTTTTTAAAATAGCGAATCTGTTCACAGCATTAAGCTTTTCATATATTAGCACGCCACTAATTAATGAAACTTCAAGTAGTTTAGGACACTCTCTTTGGCACAGTCGGAAATCTGATGCCTGGCTGGCATCATGTAAAAGCGAATCGGGCCTACGGTTGTCTGTCTCCTTATCCATTAGGCCACTAGTCATGTTGATAGCTCGCTGTGGGCTAAGATAAATAAACAATAAATCAGTTGCCGTGTTGACACACGGTAAGTCAAGTTTTATAGTAGTAAAGTCTTGAAAACGCTGTTTGAAAATCAGAAGCAGTTTGAAGACATTCTAAGCCAAACATTTACCCCATTTCGCTTGATCACTGATATAACATTTATTACTAAATATCTCCGTTATGTTTCTTCGTAGATCATAGATTCTATATCTCAAATTACTTCTAAGGTGCTCTGCAATCTCTGAAATTATTACAATGTATTTCATTAACACCCGGTATATTATGTAGAGAGCGCATAAGTAATGAAAACAAGTTGTCTATCTTATTTTCTTATAACCAAAATTTGAAACTTTTCGAACAAAGATAAGACCTTAACATTTACAATTGCTATTAAGAGTTTGGACACCCTAAAAAGGAGTTACTATTAATATAACGGATATTTTCTAAAATATGACAGCAATAATCACAGATAAAAATCAATCGAAAGAAAGTGTACACTAAATGAGGGAGACACAATTGAGGATTGGGCTATAAAGAATTACATTTAAATAATTTTAATCTTAAAATACTAACATTTTTTAAAAAATTAATTAATTTGATTAAAACGACAAGCAATGAAGTAGATGTCTCACAGGGTGAGTAGAAAATAACCCAGTTTCTTTCCGTTCACAGAACGTGATATATCGATAAAATAAATTGCAGTATTTCAGCACACTTAATACAATTGCTTCAAAACATTTAAACTATACTTAATGCATGACAGTATTGTAGTAAGTTTTTTAACTCTTGATATTTGACAGGATTTTTAAATATGCATTTGTATCTCTGCTATTTTATATAGCAATGAAACAATTGAATAATAAATATGGGGAAACAATCAGCTCAAGGACATCAAGGTAGGCTGCTTTCCAATTTGTTTTCTACCCTTTGTGCTGTCTTTGTTTAATTAAATGCAATGCCGGACCCTTTTTTCCCCGACAGATCGCGCCGTAACACATGCAAGAAATTAGAGCAAGGCTGAAACAAAATCTAAAGTTACTGTAACTCAGTATAACAAGCAGAATATTTAGCCAATTTTTGGTGTAGATATCGGAAGATATTTAAACTATCTATATTCAAAATTTTTTCTGCTGGCAGGACTATGATGGTTTAATTTTTAAAAAAGCGCGAATTAGATTTACATTAATTTATTTCAGATAAATTAGAGTGCAAATATACAATGAAAATGAAAGAGAGTTACATTTGGAATAATTCAGCTTAAAACAAGAAGAACTAGATAAGAAGAATTTGATAAAACAATTAAACAGTAAAGTACATGTCTTTTCTTTTCTTTTCTTTCTTTCTTTCTTTCTTTCTTTCTTTTTTTTTTTACTTGGCATGTTAATTTGGTTTGTTTTTATGTGTTTGCTATTGGTTTTTGTACTACTTTTCTTTTACTGTACTATTTTTTATCTTTACTTTCTCAAATTATTTATATGCTTATTAGAATATTAAAATTTTCTATTATTTACACTTTCCTTTGCTTCTTGGATTATGCCAAAATTTGCCTTCTGCCATTGAAGAATAGCACAACCTGTTCAAAATATTGCGAATTTGTGTTACTATTTGTTTATTTTGTCCATTTCTGCTTCTCTTTTCTTATCATATAAAATCAAAATGTGGATCACAGCAGAGAGAAAAGATTATCACATGGAAGTTCGCGAATACGGAGACGCGAGTATAATAAAAGTTAAAATGAGTTTATTGAGTTCAAATGTCATCCTTTCCAATAAACAAATGAAAAATAATTTGGCCGAAGATGCTATAGAAAAACAACAACATTAAGGAAGAAGTTACTCTTAAGTGATTGATATTGTCAGTACCACCTGCTATTTTATTTATTTGTTTTTTTATTTACTTATTTTACTATGTCGATACGACTGAATGGAATGCTTTATACTGATTGTCCCAAAAGTAGTAACCCTCTGGAGAAAACTTTGGACGAGGTTATCAACATTTTGGACAATTCAAAATTAATAGAGTGTTTAACGCCTCTTATTACTGCAGTTACTGATCGTCACTGATAATAAATGATATGAAATGATGCCAGAAATTTATGGAAAGGAAACGTTCCAGGTTTAAGTTTAGGATACCTCCCCGGCATTGAGAAAAATATGGAAAAAACCTTAGATAGCTGGACATGCCCTGATGGGGTTCTAACCGCAGCTCTCTTGTTTACCAGTCTGTTCGTACTTTATAAACCTCACCTTGTCATTTTCATAAGGATCTCTAATTTGTAGGCTTAAAAAATGCACACACACAGTGTTTTGTTGTAATTCTAAAGGTTGTATAGTTGTTTAGTAATAAACAAAACAATTAGATTTACTATTCTTGAACATCCTGTATTAAACTATAAAAATGTCTTTTGTATATTGGACTAACTGTTATCTACACATTTCTGTTAATAATTCGATGAAAAGTATTTGCAATTTGACAACAAAAATACATGTCATTTAGGCACTAGATATAAAATTAGATGCAATAATTTGTTTAAGATGCAATAAGGACTGAACGTCATAATACAAAAAGAAACTTTTGGAACAGGTAAATTGATATAAGTTTAGCTAAAAAGTATGTTTACACTTAAGTAAACACAATATTCAAGATACGGAAGATTCAGCTTAGCATGAAAATGTTGAAGCAAATACTTTGATAAAAAAAAACTGAGCATTTAGACGAATAAAGTTAATAACCGAGGCTTAACAGCCCTAAAGAGCTGGCTGTCATACAGGATGAGGCTGGAATCACATGGTCATAAGGTCAAAAGGTCATAACATCGGCTTTCCAGACCGGACCGCTATTCCATTTTAAATATATGTTCTGCAATTCCAAAGGTAATTTTTTACAAGTCATTCAAATCAACATAATCTCCTATGAAGCGAATAATTCTGAAGACCTGTCACATGTTTCAAAGCCCTGTCGGTGACAATACACTTGAGTGCGACTGTACAAGTCCGTCGGCTCTTCTTAAAGGGAACCCGGTCTAATGTGAAACCAATGTCAACTGTACACTTAGCGGCCGAAGACATTCACTTGCCTGTCCCCTCATGACAATTCCAGTAGCCGGACTTTGTATGTGCTGACCTCTTCATATGTCCGCCGGTTCTACCGGACCGTCTCTCAAGACCGTTTGGACAAACAACAGATGTTTCCTCTAAAAGCTTTCCAGTACGTGTATGCATGAGTGGGTGTGTGTACATGCAAGCGCATAATTATATACACCAGAGTTACGGTGTTTGTCCTATGTTGAGGAGGTTTAAATAAAAACGACGTGGTCTCCAAGCTTCCTCGGTGAACAAAAGCGGTTTTGTGTTTAGTAGAAAGGAAGCAAAGGATTGCTGTGAACATTGACATGACCTAGGCTTCCACTTTAGTTGTTTTATCAATACAAAAGCATGCACTAATCAGCTCTTGCTGATTGAGAATCAGAAACTTCTTCAAACGGTGGTGCATTCTCTTATAGAACTTTAATTCGATGAATAGCCTCACTGGGTTGATTCTCTCGTCTATAAAAGTTTTTCTCCAACTCGATATATGTAATATATTCAAATATGTTTTCAGTTTTACTATCTCGGGCTAGGTTTTTAAACAAAATGTAATAATGTACTTATATTTTTGAAGAAATATAATGAAGTTTTAGGACATATTGCTAAGACAAAACTGTTTTTTAAATTTCATTTTCATTTAAGTGTTAATGAATATATTGAAAAAAGAGAGATGAGTATTAATGATTATAAATTTCCTAACAATTTCAATATTACGGAGAAGAAAGTTTCATTTTTTTCGAAGCTCTGACATGTCTTTCAGCAGTGTCCCTTTTCAAACACCAACAGCCGTTATTTACACACCCCAATGCCCTTGATATAGGTATTCATTGTTTCAATGTCTTTAAAAGTAGCTCACATTGTTCTTTACTCATTCGCAGAGAAGTAATCAGTATGGCTGTTTTAGAAAATGCATTTTAACACTAATATCTACACCCTAGATCTCTGAAATGTTGTAATATTTCTTCCATAATTTCTTTATAATTCTCAATTTTCTTGTTGCCAAGAAAGTTTCTTGTTACTTTTTTAGCGTGTCAACCATGCTGACTCTCTAACTCGGACATCGACTGAGGAAAGATCTCATCCTGCATAAACTCACTAATCTGTGGGTTCATCGAAACACCTGCTGCTATCTTAGCTTCAGTTTTCTGTAGGAACTTTGCAACAAGAAGGTTGAAACAATCACTAACTTTATTCAGAGCAGTAACAAATTGCTTCATCAGGCCTAACTAAATATGGCATGGTGGAAGAAGGACACCAGAAGGAGAAACCAATGATTCATAGTATTTTACATTTTGATTGGGGGGTCATATTTACGTAATTAAATTTATGTAGTACTTTATATCTCGCAAAGTATTTATCCAATTTGAATGAATTTGGTAAAGGTATTAACTTAATAGCAATGGAATCACTGTAAATTTAAAAAAAAATTACACAAAAATGTGGAACTTTAAAATGTTCATTTACAGTGTCTCTTAAATTTGTTTTTAAAATTATTGTTTACACAGTTAAATAAATTTGAAAATTTACTTTTTTCGTAGTCTAGTGGTAGCATTAGCGACTACTAATCCGGAGGTTTTGGGTTCGAATTCCGGTTAGATCAAGTTGTTTGGGTAAGGCTTTTATCGGAGTTTTTCTGTACTCTGAGAAGATGAAGGCGCCACGACTTCAAGCTCATCATTAATTCATTGCATTTCATTCATCTCTACAGATTTAATCTGTAGTATTCAGTCCACAATCTACATATGTCGCGAGAAAATCAATGCAATCAAAGCGAAAACAAGTAAAACATAAAAAAAGCACTGAACCTATACAAAAAGTTAAACTTTGAAACAATTATCAGCTCTAATTAAGATAATATGTTTTAATACATTACTTTCATGTTTTAACCTTTAGACATAATACACACACTTAATTATTGAAATTCTTGTCCTTCATTTCTTCTTAATTCTTTTCAAGCTTACAGAGTAGCACGTAAGCTCTAACAAGCTGAAATATCCTGTTTTTGTTTAGCAAATGCAGAGATGTAACCTACGGATAGTTGAGCGTTGCTATGACAGCGTTATACATAAGAAGTGTAAAGTTTTATTGCCAGGTGGTACATTCCTTTACGATATCGTTTAAACGCCCAGCTGTTGATACAATTCCGAAACAAATGAAGACGAAGGCGGATCACGAAAGAAGATGGCGCCCGAAGTCGTAAGATAAACCAGATCATTACGCGGTCCAGGGAACCACACACGTTGCGGCGGTAGCTACAAGCTGGCTTAGGTACAGTCACGTTCACATTTTATAAAACAAAAACACGTGTCTTCGATCGCGATATCGAACGAAAACGTGTACGGTCTTTTGCCTAAGAGTTCGATTAAAAGGAAAACAGCACTCTCACCAAAAAAATGGAGAAATAGTAAATCTTTACTAAAAGAAATCAGCGCTTAGCACCATCTTTAGCAGTTTGATATCTTCAGCTTTTCTGTTCATAGGTAAGATTGCTTGTTACTGAATACATCACTTCTAAAACTCAATTAATGTATTTACGTGATTCTAATGGGCACCGCTTTTTTTTTTCTAAATATTGTACCGCAATTATGGCGGTGCAAATTAATTCCGTAGTTCGCCGGTAACTTCATTACAATTAATCGTTTATTATGTCATAATGCATTGCTGCAATTCTGGATTTCGTTATATTTATTGTTGGCCTATTATTGCATAGAGATTTTGAATTGTAGATAGTCACAAAATGGAGGGAAAACAGAAAACATCTTATGATGCTACTTTCGAGCGTAGTGTATGAAAAAAATAATAACAGAAAGGCAGGAAGACAGTTCAATGTAGCTGAGAGCAACAGAACTTGGCATTATTTGCAACTAAAGCTAGTAGGGAGAAATTCCCTGGTCCTCACAAAGGAAGACATTCTGACATTGAAGAAAAAGTTTTGGAATTCGTACTGAAAGAAGGAAGAACGGGCAACCTGTGACTAGTGACACCATAAGAAATCATTTTTTATTCTTTGACCTACGCCAACTGTCCTGGCAACAACAACACGAGTGATGGATTTTGTCCTACGTGCTGCAAGATGTAACAATAGTTCAATTATAAATTCTGTGTTCTGATCGTTTTATGAAGCGGATGGACTTATCTCTACGACACTGTGCAATAATATGCCAAACTCATTTATTATGATTTTAAGTTTCAAATTTGGGGTGTGCATTACATTCGATGGAGCATTAGTTTCGTGTAAACATCTTGCCTCAACATAACCTCAATCTCTTTTTCCTACCTTTGCAATCACAAAACTCAACACTTTGCCTTCATTGGCTAGCGTCCTCAAGATCTGTTTTCACATTCAAAAAGCAAGCTGTGGAGTACTGCTAACGATTCCGAATTAAATAACTCGCATTCTTCCTTTGCACGAGATCTTCCATGTCAACTACATAGTATTTCTTCTTTGCATATATTTTAGGACATAATTGTTTATATGTCCTTAATGGGACGCGGTATTTTTGTGTGTCGTGTCGGAGTGTACCGTCGGCACTGGAGCACGAACCGGAAGCCACGTCGGCGGGTTCCTGGAGGCGAGTGGCGGTCCATGAGCAGTGCACACTTTGCCTGGCTGCCGGCCGACCGCCCGCGCGTGGCATGCCAAATCAATCACCCTGCCTGCAGATTCGCGAAGGTCATGTCCCATTGTGTATGTCGGACCAGACGGCACGACCACCGTGTCTGAAGGACAAGGAACCTTCAACAGCTGAGCGCCAGGAGACCCTGACCGCGAAGATAATCCCTGGTTCATTCGCGAGTCAGGGCTGTGCATTTTCAACTTCTTTATGATATTCCATACTTTCTTTTCATGAACTTGTCGATCCTGATTGTGCAGTGATAACCATACTTGCCTCCAAAACCCAAGATCGTGGGTTCAAACCCGGCCAGGAGTGTGGCTTCCTTCGGAAGGTAAATAAAGCCGTGGGTCCCGTGTCGTAGATTTACGGCACGATAACGAACCTCAAAGCAGAAAGAAGAGGCCTCTGAGCCTCTTGTCGGCCGTTTCACGCCCTAAATAGAATGGGACGCTGATGACCTGAAATGTTAAAGAGCGTCCGTAAATAAAACAAATCAACAAAAATTCATGAATGTTCAAAGTCTTGTCAGCGGTGGCTTGCAATTTAGTGCACACTAAAAAATCTTGCTGAGCAATTGGACATTCTTGATGCAGAACTTTTTCAGAAACATCAAATTTTCAACTAAAGATTTTCTGTATCGTAAGTTAAAACAGTGCTCTAAAGACTTTTGCATGTGTCCTCTTCGCAATGATACTGTTTTGGACTGAACAGTGTACTGTTGTTAATCAATAAGACGATTATGATTTAATTACCATAAATTACTAATACAATATTCCATGAACAAAGTTCTTATGGTCTGCTGGGCAATACTGTGCAGAAGATAGCAGCTAATTCGAATTTGAAGACAGAGAAACAGGAGAATTTGGGGACTGTCTGCTTTTCGTGTTAGTAAATCATGTTACGTTGCTGAGGGTTAATGAACTACACCATGATCATTTCAGAGATTGTACAGCGGTCTTAGGCAAGAGGTGTGAGGATAGGAATTTACCTCTGTCTGTTCATATTTCAAAGTTATGTCATGAAGTTTCTAAAGGACCAAGTACATCAGTGACTAATAAAGCTGCCATTCGAAATGAAACTACACAATTACGGACAGAAGTAGTGAAGCAAGTCCCTCTGACGCAGCCGGCATGATGCTGATGACAAGTAAAAGCGGACCAGTGTTATTGTTGATTACTGTCAGTGAATTCCGAAGGAATGTAGTTGTACCCAAGAAAACATTTTTAAAAATTTTCTTCAAATCTCCATTTATCCTCCCTCCTTCCAGGCACTAAAAATGACGGTAGCAATTTTTGTTTTTTTGTTAAAGAAGCTTGGCATATAACGATCAATCAATAAACAATTCATAGAGTTGGTTAACCAGCAAAATTAGACTATTGGTAATGGGGCGTCTACCTAAAGCAAGCATTTTAGCATTTTATTTCTTAATTTGCTTGTCTATCATTCAATGAAACCCTTTAATATTTGGAAGTGTTCTCATTTCTATTGTCATCAATTCCTTTGTTATTTTTGTTTGTGTTAAGATTGGTTTTATATATTTTACATCCATACACTTATTTCTACAAATTATACATTCAAAAATCCTGATTGTCCCACTTTTTTCGTATGTTCTTTTATTGCTACCACTAAACGTTGTTGCTTGTGATATTTAATATAAGATAATTAACGGTTTTGTTGTATTCTGCTAGTTCACATCTTAACGGTTCCTTTGAAATAGTTTGTAATTTATTTTTTCATATGAAACTATCACGTTACATGGTTTTGCTATTATTGGAAAGGTATATAATTTTTTTTGAACATTATCCTGATTTCTCTATGGAAATGTTTTGTGTCAAACAATTGTCATTTACGTGAGTAATGTTATTTTCCAATCAAATTTCATTCAATATTTTAATGACATCATTCATTTTAACTCTATCAAATGGCAGTATAATCGCCACGGGAAGCCGAAGTTGTTAAGGGGCGTGCACTCGTAAACGGGAGACCTGGGGTTGATTCCCACAATGACCGTTCTCCCTTACTGAGTTTTTTTTTTTCCAGGTTTTCCTCAGTCCGCATAAATGGCAAATGCCGGGGAGGTACTCTAAACTTAGGCCTGGAACACTTCCTTTAAAAAAAATAATCCTTTCCCAATATATCAATTCATCCCATGTATCATCAGTGTCCACGGCCTGTGGTGCCTCAGTAGTAAAAATGATTTTTTCATTATTTTCAATAGCAGCTTTAGGACTCAGTTCAAGAGACGTGTGCTTCTGTAATTCTGTAATTTTGTTTTTATATACACTTTATTTCCACTGATTTGGTATCTTCATGTGTGTGCTTGCTTTCGGCGACGCAATCGGAGTTTGTATACACCAGTGGTTGACCTTCAGTGGAAGCGCGATTCCCGGTGGCATAGGAATTAAAAGTTCCGCTCACATGGGTAATTGACCTTGCTCAGTCGTGTTTATCACAAGAATTGTTTGAATAGTATTTCTGTAGGAGATTATTGTTGATTTGGTTTATTTGCGGACGCTCTCTAATATCTCGGGTCATCAGCGTCCCGTTCATTTAAGGGCATGAAACGGCTGATAAATTTTGCTCAGAGGCCTTCCTTTTCTGCTTGAGATTCTGTTACATGCCGTAAATCTACGACACGGAACCCGCGGCTTAATTTACCTTCCGAAGGAAGTTATACTTCGGATTTTTACGCCCGAAAAATCCATCGACCCTGGTCGGGATTGAACCGGCGATATTGGGTCTACGAGGCAAGTATAGCTACCACTAGACCATCAGAACCGACTTTAGGAGGGGGGTGCTAGACTTTGTATTATGTATTTATATATTGAGATATATGTCAAGAGTGAGAAATACTAAAGAAAAAGTGATTGTTATGTGCAACAGAAATAGTTCAGGTGTTGTAGGAGAGAATTTTAATGTAAACTTCCAGGACTAACATGTATATTGGGAAATGCAATTCGAACTCAAAGCGTTTTTATTGACAAAACGTAAAGTAAAAAAAGGGGGGGGGTTTAACAGAGGAGGCGCTTGTTAGAAATAGGCTATCGATTAGTAATTTCTTCTCTACAGTCTTTAACACGATTAACCCAGCAAGTTGGTGTATCTGTCGATGGTGCGTATAAAGCCACTCAGCAATTGCATCTTCATTCATATAAAAGTATTGCTGTACCTGAAATAAAAATCTGTGGAGGTGCTGAAACAAAATATCCAGGAGGTTGTTTACATTATTCGAAAGAATGAATTACGTCGAGATTCTAAAGAATTGAGAGCATGTCTCCTATTTCCTCAGTGTGTTAGGATGTTACACATGTTACTGTCTTGATGTTGATAGACCTAGTCCTCAAGATGGACAGGGAGCACGCTTATGTTAGCACCAGGGTCCTATTGTTAAATATAAGAAAGGAACTTGACAGTCTTAGATGAGAACTTAAATTTTGTCACATTTTTATCCTGTCCCTTAAGGAATTTCTCTTTACTTCTTTCACACAAACTTCCCTTCATCTTCTTTGGTCCAGCCGCAGCGCCCTAAAACCACCGGAAGAGAAAGATCGATAACACACACTTCCGGTATCGTTCCGAGTTAGTTAACAGTACCACCGCAGAGAGGGCGCTGGAAGCAAGGTCTGCACTACTACTCGGTCACGATCAAGTGAAGGGAAGTTAGGGAGAGTGGGCGAAAAAGGGGGGAGAACAGGCAAAGTACCCGCCAAGTTCTTTACAAATTAAAACGTTAAAAAGTACAAGACATAGAGAAGAGAAAAAGGGAAAAACTGGGTACATTTTGTTCCAGTAACATCTTCTTCCTCGACTACCCAGTCCTTTTGCTGTGAAGTAGAAAATAGAGTTGAAATCAAAGGGAAAAGCGGATGCTCCTCCCACCAACTCAAGTCTGCCTTTTCATTTCCCTGACTTTTAAATTCGTAACAGTACGCGACACGTTTAGAAACGCTGGAATACCTTTGAAATATTCACCTCAAGATGGAATGTAAGGAACCTAACAACGATAAAGAGAGAAATTCATTAACTTTCCTTACTGTGCCATCGAGTTCAGTTTTAAAGAATGCTAGAGGAGATTTCGTGACTTCAAACCCTACACGACTCCATTCCCAGAGAAAGAAAGGTGTATTTTAAGTTATAAATCGTTTCATAGATGCCATACTTTTATAGTCCAGTACATTATCTTTTTAATTAAAAAATTATCCCCGGAAAAATCAGCTTCAAATGTTTCAAAAGTATAACTTGAGTGGCCTGTTGCATAAGTTTATTAATACCCAACGAACTATGAACCAACTTACTATAGGCAAGAGCAAACCCCATTGCTATCTACGAAATATGTGATGCCTACACAACCATATACACTTTTAAAAAAAAGTTCTTCCAACTTTATGGAAGGAGATGCTGAAACTGGTCACCATGGTTGTCTTCTACATTTTTGGCACCTCTTTAAAAAAACTATCCATCATTTGCTGTAGTTCACGTTAGTAATGCTGGCTATTTCCTGGCGTATATTTTATTTCATTTCTTTCAGGTGTGTGAATTTGTCTTGTAAATTTATCCCAGAGATAAACGTAGCAAGGAGTTAGGTCGGGGGACGGAGGGAGTCCACTAATCCTAACTAATAATTCTGTCATTCTGAAACAGCCTTTCAGTTTCTCTTATAGATTTATTCCCTGTATGAGCTGTGGCACAGTCTTGTTGAAATAAAGGCGAAATCACAACCACATCATTTTATTTTCTAAAAAAAGGGGGACAATCTTGTATTCACATATGCAGTTATTTTGCATTATGTTAAATGATTAAAATGATGGACGACTATGAGCCGAGAATTTGCCCCCTCTCTGGGGAGTGGGGATTATAAGGTACGAAAAGTACACTGCTTTACAGTAGCGTACAGAGGAAGATGGACACACTGGCTATGCTGACAGGCAAGGAAAGGAGCAGAAATTTGGTAAATTTCTGATGAAAGTGAAAAGAGGGAGGGAGTGGGGGAAAACAAATTGATTGAAATCAGACGTACGTGCGTGTTATTCTGAAAGTTACTACTATTTTTATATATTAAATGTTTATTTTATTGTTGTATATATTTTAAAAGTGAAATTACTTACCTAATATCTTGTATTAAATCAAACAGACCTAGTGTATTATAAAAACATGTAATGTTGAAGTTTTATTTTATTGGTGCCAAAATTTTAGAAATTAAACTGAGTATGCCATTTTGTAGATTTTTGCGTTTTCCAGTGATATAGAACTACACTGCTTCATAGCATAAAGGTTTTGCTGAGGGGAGGAAAGATATATTCCAGGAATATTTTGTATTCAGAATTGCATTGACATGGTTGGTACCCTTGTCAGTCAACAGTTATACAAAGTTTGCAATCAACATAAAGAAGTTGGAGTCACCCACTACATACCTGAAGAGTAAAAGTCTCTTTAGGACATCTTTCTTAAGTGTCCTGCTTTAAACACAACAGAAAGTGATGTGGATGAATTAAAACTGTACAATTATATTTTATACATTGAAATAGTTATTGTTAATGATTCATTTATAAATAATAATCGTATTTCTTGACATAAACTATTATAATTTGACTAATTCACGTAAAATGACGTCATGGACTAATGAAATGAAACCAGTCACAATCCGATATCACTGTGAAATTATCGCTAACTTTTATCAAATCTCTTTTATCACGCGAAGTGCATTTGTCTTGCGGTCAGCGTATGCAACTCTATATTCCCTGTATACAATTCTTAAGCACGCATCACTGACCATTTTTTTGTAATTTCAGTAATTGTAAATTTAACTAACTTAATGTGTATTCACTCAAGTCTTTGTTTTTGCGTATTTAGCCAAACAGCCTGAAATTATTTTGTAAATTATGTAACAATATCTGTCTAAGCAACCATACATTTTAATAAACACGTTGTTCAGAATAATGTCGTCTCTCTTTTGTTTTTCTCAGTTGTGTTAGTGAATAGAACGGTAGAGATTGTAATAGTCGGTTTCTTAATAGATTGGTAAGTATAACATTTTATACAATTGTTAATATTCTGTGCGCGAATTTCAATTATATATTACTTTTGTTATTATTTCATTCATAAATTGTCCCTTAACCAGTATTTGGCTCTTCTCTATTGACATTGCTAACAATCGACATTTGTTTGTTGCTAGATGACTTGAAAAGGTTAAGTATCCGTAAAACAAATGTACGATTATTGCAATATTGTAAGCCAAGTTTACGGGAATTAAATTTAAATTTTTATTTTATTCGTGAAATAGTTCTAAATAATATCACTCGCGGATCTGAGTTTTACAGATAAATTCGGCAATCTCAGACCCTCTTTATGTTGTCAAAGCGTTAAGTAGAAAAATGGTAATATTCCACAATTCTTATTTATAATCCACAGTTAATAAACAAAGCATGGCTACATAGCAAATAAAAAAGACAGCTTAAAAATGTTTTTTATTAAAATTTTGTAAACCAGTTTTTTAAATCAAATAGGATAATGTTTAGGATTTTAAACTTTAAATTAAATCTTATGTAATGCGTAAGTCTTTAGAGCTGATCCTGATCAAGGAAACTTTGAAACACTGACCTAAACTCATAATGATTAATGATAAATGTTTGCCCAGATTTGAGTAGTCGTTTTGGTCATCATTTAGTTGCAATCGAACCGAGTCAATTGCTTTGAAAGCAATCTTGTTTCTCAGAACGCACAACTCCGGGCCTGCAACCCGGAGCGGAGGTCGATTTCGCTGTCACAATCAACTGGCTGCCATCAACGGAGATAGCTAGCCCATTGTTGTAGCTGAGTCGTTAAGCAGACTAGAACAAAAAGGAAGAGCGAGTGTAGTCAGAAGGCAGCTAACGATGTCTCTGGGGCTGATTGGTGCTGCTGCGAGCAACCCCCCCTCCCTTGCCATGTCAGCCCCCTCTCTCCTAATCAACCAGCGGTATCAGCACAATTTCTAACTTCCCATTCCTTCTCCCAACAACTCAACTATTTTTATTTTTCTACGCGAAAACGGATTCGATTTCAGCTGGACCTGCAAGACCCGCCTATGTGAACCGGGTAAAAATGCAAGCAAATCTCTGGAGGTTTCTACAAATACTGTAATGTGCCCAGTGTCTGCGGAAGGAAAAGAAATTCCATAATGACAGTTCGATATAGAAAATTAAAATTTTGTTTCTTAGGAAGGTTTAAATTTAATTAAAATAAGAGTCAGAAAAATTCCAGAGCCCTGTTTCACAAAAGTATGTTCTAATACATACAAGTGTATTAGTGCAGGTTCTTGTAAAGTATGGTCTTGTAACTTTCTATTCCACGAAAGAAATGCTACACTAGTAAAGCATTAGCAAAAAGTTACAAGTGACGTCATGTGGACGTGATATAAAAACAAGATGGAGGAACAGCAACATATAACCTCTAATGAGGTTATGTCCCTTCTTTACGGAGTTTTAATTCACGGAGCGGATCAGTGTCATTTCTGCAAAATGGGATTGTTTTTTATTTCGATAATTTAAATATTTTATTATGCGTTTATCGATATTTAAGCGTAATAATCCACTTTGAGACGATGGTACCATAAAGCTGCATTTAGGAACGTCAATTTCTGTCGTCAAGAAATGGCACAAGAATCGCCTTCCTGATTGCTCTCGGGTCATTTTATTAGTCCATTTCATCAAATTTATATTTATTTATTAATATTGCTTGACAATCACGTTCTCATAAGAATTTTAAAAGAGCATGAAAAGAAATTATTTCGGTGGCATGAAGAGAGAAAAGAAATTATTTTCGTGGTAAGTAGCAAAAAATACATTAACTTTGATGCAGGTCTGAAATATGTATTTGGAACAGGAAACGTCAACATGAATCATAAGCCGGACTTCATTTGCAATTAACCTAACTTTATAATACAGAAATACTTATTTATTCTTTCTTTGTACATGTTCATATTACCTCTTTCGCTAATACTTAGCACATTTGGGTCAACTGGCTCTCAAAATCATTAAAAAGATAATAAATTTTGTGCTAGTATTTGAAGTTACCAATGCTCCTACACTTGTAAAGAAAGTGCACAAGTCCACAGACTTGTAATGTATTAGACCATACTTTTGTGAAACAGGATCCAGGTCATGATATCTTCAGCTTTTGTTCGATACTCTAACCTGTCCAGTCACAAACGTTCAGTTCTCCCATCTGACTTTATTTATCCAGTAGACCCCGAAACTGATCTCGTTATGGAAATATGCTCTCGAATAGGTTTTAATTTCTGTTAATATTCCACTTTATTGTAAGGATATTTAAAACGGAACAGAATACTGTAACTTGACAATGCTCAATTACAGCATATTTAAGTAGCATTTTCTCATTGAACTACGTAAGCTAGATACATGATAAAATAAAAGATAATGACTATAATACTTAAATATAATTTTTAATTTAGTAGAATATTTTTTTCTTTTATTTATTATTTCAGTGAATAATCCGTGAAAAGTTCATCTTCTTAGAACAAGCACAAGTCAAGAAAATCTTCCTTATGGACTGAGTATTGAAACAAAAGTACTCTAGGGAACGTTTACAATAAAAATATAGATATAATTTAAACACAATTTAAAGACAAACTTTTCAATTATCAAATAAAATGAGAAATAAAAACCTATATATATACCCGCTTTATTTTTCTTATAAAACTCCTGCAACATTCATCAAAATAAACAAATTAGTATGCGAGTTTATAGTGGCGTTTTTCCCCTTATAAGTTGAGCATATTTCAATGACTTCATTTTTTTGTCATCAGATTTGTTTAATAACACTTTCTGTAATAATGGCGCTATACTTATTTTATCTTTGTTATGATTTTATTGTACATTTGTAACCTAAATTTCTCCAAATTTAGAAATATCCATTTTGTGACGATTGAAATAATTTTAACATACTAACTCATGAAACGACATCCTTGAGAATATAATTTTTAAATAAAGGCGAAGGAAGATAATAAATTGTATAATAAACACATAATTAAAAATCATACCAATAGAAACACGAAGTAAAGCTATCTTACTTGTTAGTGTACTAAGCAAGGCATGAGATTCTTCCAGAGCCATTATATTGGTTTATAATGTTATATTTTATTGCACAACTTAATTTTTAAGAAACGAAGGATTATAATTTTTACAAACGCATGAAACTTTATACGATTTTACACGTGTTTCGTGCGCTATTTTTTGTTTACCAGAATTATAAAGGTGTTGATAAAATAAAATAAATATGATATAATGTTGATTTTAATGGATTTTATTGATCTTGGCATGTGAAAGAACCTCAAGCCTGAAAGAATAGGCCTCTAAACAAAATTTATCGGCCGTTTCACGCCCTGCATTGCATGGGACGCTGATGGTCTGAGATGTTACAGACTTCCTTAAATAAATCATATGAATAAATAAACTAATGCATTTCTCTGAAGTCAATGCGTTATTTTATGCCCGATGGAGATTACTTAGTTCGTTTGTCTAGTTATATTGATGATGTTACTGATTTATCGCAAGGAATTTTAGCTCAAGTTGAAAAGGCAAACTTGTATCTAACACTTAACAGAAGGAATGTGGCAAGTTCATTAATTCCATGAACATTCAAATTTTAAGAATATTTCAGAACAGGTTCTTATTATCAAATTGCACCATTTTATATCTAATATTAACTTATTATTAATTCTGTAATTATGAATTCTGCAATGAAGATGAGTTAGTGACTCTGTTTTCAGTCATACATAGATTGTTTCCTTAATATTATCATAACATAATATTTAGTTAATGACAGCATTTCAGCAATGAAAACAAAATAATGAAATATTTGTTACTACGGTAATGTTACGTAATTCGTATTTTATTAATGCTTTTGTCTAACAATAAACTCTATTTATAATTATTGTAAACTAAAAACCCGTTTTTTAACGTTTTAAGGGATAGTTAACAATATTCTTCACAGAAATGTCATGCGCCTGTTATACAAATCGATGTACTGTAATTTTCTTTTCATGTAAGATTAAAACTAAAAGGTTATTAAGATAATCAGGAAGTGTAAATCTAGCAAATAATACAACAGTATACATTTTACACTGTATCTGACAAAGTTTTAAAGCTATCAAGATAACATTTTGGAGAGATTTCAATTCTCTAATGCACATAATTCTTTAAAAAAAAAATTAAACCAAAATAAAATCTTGTTAAAAAACTGAAAACACTGTGACGTAATTTTTGTTATAAACTATTGGTGGATTTTTTTAAATAAGACAATATGCTATCCTGGGAACTAGAATAATATATTTATGCTATTTGCTTGAAAAGACTTTTAATTTTCAAATTTTGAAAAAAGAAATAGAAAAAAATTCACTTCTTATTGGTATTGATTTTTATTAATTAATGGTGATACTTAAACACTTTAGTTATCACACTTTATTTTAATACATTATGTGTGTGCAAATTTTCAGCAAGATTGGTCCAGTCAATCCTGAGAAAAAGGCATATTTATGATATAATTTTAAGTTATCGGGAAATAAGATTTAGTTTGGTTTAAAAAATTTAAAAAACATTTTATGTGCTTTACAGAATTAAAATTTACCGAGCATCTTTAGTTAAGTATTCTTAATACCTCACAAAATTTTCATATTGATAAATTTAAAACTTTCTGAAATACAATGTAAAATGCACACTACTGCATTATTTGCTAGATTTATACTTCCTGGTTACCTTAATATGGTGACAGAATATCTAACCAGTGTCTTGGCTTAGAACAGCACCGAAATAAATACAGTGATAATGACAAAACTATAGTTGTAACACGGACTTTCTGCCTGAGACTGATTAAACATAAATTAATAGGGGAGTGTTTCTAATGAAACCCAATAAGTGACCATAAGCATAGCCTTACTTATAGAACATAACAGCCTGTTTTAAAATAACAAATTGTGCGGTTAAAAGAGGTAACAATAATATAGGGTTGAGTCATTATATTTGAGCATTCTTCTTCTGCTTCTAATTTACCGCTGCAGCCCAGAAGCTTGACTTACCGCAGCGACCTCTACCCACGTCTTACGACTTTATTGATAGAGGGCACTGTTGCAGGGGACATATGATCACGCGGCTCGAACTACGCCACCTCTCTATCAGGCATCTCCCCAATTATCCTCACGAGGCTTGGTGGATTCCTTCCAGAACTCCCTAACTATGCAAGTACCGGGAATCGAATCTGGGCCTCCCGGCCATCAGGCAACAACGCTAACTACTAGACCAAGGGGTATATTTGAGCCTATAATTTCAAACTTTGGAGGATTATAGTCTAAACTTTTATATCGATTTGAATAATATCAAATTGTGGTTT
Organism: Metallyticus violacea; assembly: GCA_030762175.1. NCBI lineage: Eukaryota > Metazoa > Arthropoda > Insecta > Mantodea > Metallyticidae > Metallyticus > Metallyticus violacea. The sequence continues at coordinate 40,817,382 of CM060839.1, forward strand.
GGATTTAAAAAAACAGTTAAAGAACCGTTAAGTTTCTGCCAAAGCAATAACAAGAATAAAACTTGAAGGTTAAAACTTTAACCGTATTATTTGAAGAACGGTAAATGATGTTAGTTCTTTAAATATCTTTTCGTACTCAAATATGTACTTAAATAAGTTCAAATAATAGTTATTGATGAAAATGTAAACCTTTTCAGCAATGTTAAAGAAAGTTATATCATGTCAATAAAATTTTAATTATAAAAAAGTTAAATATTTTCGATCGCTAATTTTTGATTTAATGAGGCATACAGCTTATAATAACATGCAATATAACGAAAGCTAAAGTGTACGATCCCTTTAGGCTGTAGCGTGCGAATTTAAATATGTGTACAGGTGAGCGTTGCCTTTAGGCTTAATTATATTTTTTCCCAACTTTTTTCAAAGTCTACATTGTACAGTTTTTTCCAGCAGAATCCTTTAAAAAGATTAGGAAATTTGTAAAAACTTTAGCTCTACACCACCGATGACGAACTCAAACGCTTTAGAGGTAAACAAGAGTGCAGGAAATATTCATTTATAGTTCAGTTTTAGGGGCTTCGTTTAAGAATTTGATTAGTGTATATTAATTTGTTATTAATTGGATGAAATTAGGTTTTATTTAAGAATGTTTTCAAAGGCATTAACCATATATCATAATACAATATATTAACATAATTACAAAAAGTTAGGTATAATGTATATTACTTACTATTTATATACTATCAATATTATAATATACATAATATTGTATCCGCTTTTATACATCGATAATCTCCCTAGATATTTATAAAGGAAGAAAAAATTAATATTTTGAGTCTGTCATATGGTATACATACGAATATTTTATTTCCTAAATGTTCTGCTCTTGAGATGAGATAGTTTGATTTTATGTTTGATACGAAGAAAATGGGGGAGGGGGTGGGGAGGTGGGGCTTAGTATTCCGCGTCAGGCTTGGAAGCTCTGTTATTGCCGAATATCACCACTAGGTTGCTATCGCTTGAAATGCTACTTGAAACGAAGACATTTCTTTCTATACAAGAAACGGTGATAGAAATTCGGGAAAATTTTGATTCAGTTTGGGAGAAAATAATTATAGAAGTGCCTACAAAGAGAAAAAAAAATATCCGTATTGGAGAAGATGAAAACCTCATAAACAGAATACTTTCCTTATGTAATACATTTAAAATATTTGTCAGCTTGGCAAAAGTGCCCAACCTTAAATTTCTCAGTCTCCTTTACAATAAAAAGATCCAAAATTATCGGCTGTAGCATCCTTGAAAGAAATAATGGCACACACTTCGATGTTCCTCTATTGAAAAGTGCTTTCCTTTGCTTATTCTGAAGCCGATATAGCGAAACAATCGACTGTATTTTCCTAAACAAGTTTTTACGGGAACATTAGATTTGACAATTCGTGCTAGCAATGCAACAAGTGAATATTCACTTTCTGCGTTAAAAACAATTAAAAACTACTTGAAAAATACGCAAACTCAGGAAAGTTGGCATTATTAAACCTTTGAGAATGCACTGCTAGATACATAAAGCAATTACCTTTTCTAGCAAAACTAGAAGATAGAACTGATATTAAAAAAATAATAAAAGGAGGTAAGAATTTCGCCATTACCCTTCAGCTGTTTATGTTGTTACCTTCAGTTTCCCCATATTTTGAACTTACGCTACACCACAGGCTGATTCCATGTTGTTTGGCAGGAAAAAACTAATTTCTGTATTATTTTTCATGTAATGTATTTTGTTATCCAGAATTCCGATTATAGTTTCGTTATAAACTACGCATAACTTTGAGTTATGAAACATAACAAAGATTTAAAAAAGTGCACAACGCTATTATTTTCACAATAAGATAGGCAAATAAACACATGTTGAATACCTGCAATTAGTAGCCATGCTGCTGTGTTACCATAAGTGTCAACACAAAATTAATTTCTCGAAAACTTTAAGACATAACGGCGTAAATATTGGTATTTCCTTGTTTGTTTTACAGATTGTGATTTTTTAACAAAAGATGTGACAATCTTAAAAACTATGTACAGTAGTCTATTTTATGCTCAAACCACAACATATGCCAAATAAAGTCTTATAATAATTCTAGCAACGATTTCATACTATTTATACAGGGTGGGCCAAAAGTCAATTCCTATTTTAATGAAAAATACGATACAACCGAATCCACACTTTATTGTAACTGCACGATGATCATGATTTACAATAAAAAAACCTTTTTGCATTCTTCCCAATCGTGAATCATCAATGTCAAATGTACATCGGCTGTTTGATTGAATACCAGTGCACTCCTGGTTACAGAAAAAACTATCAGATACAAACAAAAGACGCATTATTTAAATCGATGGCAAGATTACATCCATATTTATCAGTTTCTATTCATATGGGTAGTGACTTTTGGCCCACCCTATATAATTATAACCATATTTTAAAAATGTACTGAGATTTGTAGAAGGTTCGATTCAGCACTAAAAATTCGGAAATTTTTATATAGGCTTGTCTTTGTTATGGTTAATATTCTTCTTTTTCTTCTCATTATTATTATTATTATTATTATTATTATTATTATTAATAGGCGCAATGAACTGAAAATATGATACTTATAGCTTCGTAAATTGTTTACTTTCCTTCACTTGGTGGTTGTTTCCCAGGATTGGCAATGCGCAGCTTAGACTAAAAACAATACATTTTCGAATAACGGAAGAGGCAAACCATGAAACTATTCACTAAGCAGAAACACCTTAATCGATTTACGTTTATATTTTGAGGTCACGCAAGGAGGAATGCGTGCCACGACGACCTACAGCAACATGATGCACTACTAACCCCTACTGACGATCCATCAGTTTGTTAAGGTTTAGAGTATGGGGTGAACTTTTCATTACAAGTGCGTGTGTGCGAGTAGGGGAGGTGGTTCGGTTTGTCATCGAGATGCCGCAGGGTGAAGCAGGAATAAAAAAAAAGTGGGGTAAAACGATGGTGGGGGTTTTTACTTCGGCACCACTTCACATGGACAATGGTGTCCTGATCACAACGGGGGCAAGGAATTGTTTCGTTCATCCAGCCGGAAAAACTTTTGCAACTGCTACCATCACCGAGCGATTTCGTCTTCTCTCTCTCTGCTCTCTCAATTTCTTCTGTCGTCAGCAGAAGAAAAGGGTGGGGGGTAGGCTTTTACACGTTTTGATCCCGACGTATCGTTATCGTATCGATGTAATCGAGATTGGTCCTGACATTGCGGAATTTCGGTGCCGCTCGGTTTCCGCCTGGTTGACTCTCCGCTAAAAATCCACAGCCGATGATAGAAAAGCGGCCTCTTCCCCTTTTTTAACAGTTGAGAGCGATTTTCTGACTTGACTGTGCTCGGTCCAGTTCAATGACAGAGCAGCGATGCTGGTGAAATACAAAAAATCTTCAGTAACATTCCGTTTTGGGCAGGGGCGGTTCTATCCCAGGGCCAGGGGGTCCGGGGTTCCACAGTTTTTGTAAAATAATTTTAAAAGTCACTAATAAATTGCTATATATATAATTGATTTTATCCAAAACAAACTAGTTAAGTGAAACAACTAAATTAATTTACATGAATTTTAAATTTTTATTTATATTGTATAGCTTATGTGATTAAAAACTACAACAAAAATATTTAAAAGTAATATATTTAACTTGAATAGTGCATCCAATAAATGCAAATTACAATAAGCATGCTTAGATAATTCGATACAACCAACAATGCTCTCTGCATTGAGAACATATATCTGGAAGTGTCGGTTGTTCTAAAAACGATAGAAACAATTTATCGTTTCGCATCAGCTTTCAGTAGCAAACAACCTTCTCTGATATATCGAAACAATAGTTATTTATGCACGTGATGTATACAACATTTTATGCAATTTTAGCATTGAAATGTTTTAAAAAACAGCATTAAAATTTTTCAAAATGGGATGTCATAACAGTAGATATGACGTATTAATGTGCATGGTTTCTATGACGATATTATTTTATTTTTGTTTTGAAGAATTCAAATGAAAATGAATGCTATTTCCGCAATGTTTGATATTGAAAATATGATTAGCACTCCAGGAGAAATTATAAAGAATACTGTGGTAGATGAGGGTTTGTTAATTGCTCAAAAATCCAAAAAGTATATATGGGGGGGAAAAAAAAACAAACCCCCCCACACACGCACGCACGCACGCACACACGCACACGCACACACACACTACACACCAAGCTCTATACATGGAGAAAAGGAAAACACGTCAGTTCAATTAATGAAAAAATATAGTTGGCATATTTTTCAGAGTGGTAAATATACACTATAATGTTTATTGCTTATTAATATCGTAAGACATTAAAATTTAGATACTTAGATCTATTTATTTATTTTTTTATTCGAAGATTTGTATGTCTTCGACGCTCTGGTGTGTGTATTCGAAAGTAAAATTAATGTAGTAAGATTAAGAAAGTTTTCTGTTAATATAATGGAGATTAATAATGATTCAAGATTAACGTTTAGAAATGAAAAATACTGTAATGTGATTAATTAATTATTTCAACGCATTTTCAATATTTCAAAGATAATGGCAGTTAATTTATGAAGAGTAATAACTTATATTGTTGTAGTTCCTAAAAATTCGTTTAATAAAATAATTATCGTGTTTGAATGTTGCTAAGCTTATTATAGGTGACGATTTTAGCTTTTTCTTATAGGTGCATTGTTTTGAGTCGGTGGTGACTTCATGGAAGTTGCTAGGTAGCCTTTTCTGGCACCACTATTTTTAAAGTTTTTCTCCCCTCGTAATATACAAGTGTGATACTAATAGTGGACTAGAATCGAATTAGAGATTCGACAACAAAAATAGTTCTAGCGTAGTTAGAGAACATAAAAGGAGAACTGAAATGTGCCAAACTCTCTCCTGTAATGAGGAAAGAAGAACATGAGTATTTCAGCACTACAGGTTACATTTTATTTCAATCTTGATTTCGTATTTTCTTCTTTCTTTTGTTTTAATACTTTGATGCATAAGCAATCTACGGTTAGTTACTGTGTAGACAATATTACTGCTAAAGTTACCTGTTACACCATATATACAATGTAATATCATTGTGGTGATCTGACTTTTACACTTTCGATTTTCAATTCAGAGTTTTTAATGCATTACATTTTCTTTAGAAAAAAAAAAACAGTACCATATAATAATATATATGCTAATTGAACGCATTTCCATAAACATGATTGTGCTAATACTGTCCACTATACAGAGTGTTCCTCTTGTATGAACCTACTTTTAATTTACTGTAAAACGTTAACGATTAAAGATATAATGAAACACAAAGTGTCATCTAAAGGAAACTTCGCCAAGTTTTTGATCATAGGATATAATCTTACATTTTGTTGAAACAAATCATTACATCTCTAAGTGTTATGACAACAAGCTATAGATAATTTCCTTTCGTATGTTGCAACATGCTTTGAGTCACGCTGGCGATGGTTGCAACCATGCGCTCCCAAAGATCCAGAAGGTCTGACTGGGGTGACATACATTTCCCCAAAGGAAAAAAATTCAAGGAGCTAAGATCATGACTCGGCATTCGTGCGAACAGTCCTTCTCCACCAATCCAACGGCCAGGAAAAGTCTCGTCCAGGGTACGCGAATATTTCTGTACCAATGGGGCGGGCAGCTATCTTGCTGAAAATGAACATTAGGCTGTAGGTGTTGAATATGAGGTAAGAAGAACTATTCCACCATGTCTAGGTATATGATACCAGTGATTGATTTTTCCATAAAGGTGAAAGGCCCAAATACTTCATTTTATGACAGTGCACACCAAACATTGAGTTCAGGGTTGTCCCGAAAGTGTTCAATTAAAAACTTGATGAGTTTGTCTTTCAGATGGTTCCAACGTTTCATTATATTTTAAAGTTAACGCTTTACATTATACTTTAAACCGTTTGACATTAATTTAAAATTGGGTCCTTCGAGAGAAACACCCTATATTTTCATAACCATGACCACTTTTCCTTTGAATTCTATTACCTAAATTTCCTGTTTCAATCCATCCCCTCCCCACTCCTGTTTTAAGCATTTAGAACAGCCACTGCTTCATCAATCTATTGGATCAAGAGAAGGCGTGAAGGTTTTAACGTGTATTCTAGATTGGATTCTTTAGTAGTCCCTTGAGTTGATTAAGTTTTACAGCTGCAAAGGCTTTAACTCTCAAGAGCTGGATTGCATCTCATGTCTATGTGATCAAGATATAAAAGATTAAAAGGCTTGAGCGAGGAGAGTAGTGTGACGAAGTGTACCAGCCTATACGATGGCTAATGATGATGAATAAACCCTGCGGCACCACAAACACCAAGTGCCGGTCGACCACAAATGTATCACCAGGAATCTCTAGAGAGTTCATACCCCTTCGGAGTCCAGGTCTATGGAAGCAAGTAAAATGTGGGTGTAGAAGTTTAACCTTTGTTCAGTGTTTTCGTCACATTCCGAATGCCATGACAACATCTAAAAAACGATTTACAAACAGACAGTAAGAAACATTGGGACATTAATAGCAAGTGCAAAAGGCTTGCGTGGAAAAAATGATATTTAATATAGATCTAGTGGAACACGTCTAAAGGGGTAAGTTAATAAACACGAACAAGAGTACCTACTTGGAAAGAAGAAAACAAATAGAGCAGTAGAAGCAGAAGGTTTTACTTGGTCACGATTGTGCGTGACTAATACGACTCTGTTGTGGGAATTTATGTAATTAGTTTGTTCAACTTGTTAAACTGCAGCGCTTCCCTTGAAATCTCTGCTCTGGAGTTTAGTTACGAACAGAAAGGGCAGATGGCAGACCTCCACGCTTCTTTACTGAGAGAGGAATTCAGACTGACTTTGTTTAAAAGTTTTCGACAGCTGGGAGTATGCGTGGCATGTTAAACCGAAAGCAACACGTTTAAAAAAAAATACACCATTTAGAAAATAACGGGCTTCACACCACAGTCGCGTTACTTTGAGTTCTCGTGCTGTTTCACCCGAATTACTCGACATAGCAGGATCTAACACAAGAAGTTTGATAACTTCTTTCACACTGAATACATTACTAAGCAGGTTACGATACTGATATTGTAATTTTTAACATTTTATTTGAATATAAACTTTGAAAAAGCTGATAGAAAAATAATAGAAACGATATAACTAGTGGAGAACCTTTCAGTTCTTATATGTTGTATATTTTAACAATAAGGGGAGTAACAGACTGGAAGTGTCAAATCATCTCTGCAAACATTAACAATATAAATAATCGGGTGTTACACTTCTTATCAGCCCCCGATTTTTTTCTTATAACTTTTTAACTAATGGACATAATTTCATGAAATTTGAAATGAGCGTACCTTGGTGTGTGTAAAGAATTCTTGGAGGTGGATATGCATGCCGCCTTTATATGTTGTCTTCGTTAGTGATGTGACGTACCAGTGTCGTTACTAGAAGCTATCATGCAACACGTACATAAGTATGTTATGAACCAGTACTTCTGTTACAAATATAAATAGATGGAATAGTCCTCACATATGTGAGCGAATATACATACCTAGGACAACGCATTTCAAGGAAAAAATACAAAGAAGAATCTCATTAACTTGGAGAGCATTTTGGGCCCTTAAGTTTATATTATTAGGCCAAGCATTAATCAATTTCCAGACGCTCGAAACCTGTGTATACCCCGTATTACTATATGGGTGACAGACATGGTCAATAAGAGAGAGAGAGAGAGAGAGAGAGAGAGAGAGAGAGAGAAGAGCAAAATTCAAATATACCAAAGAAAAATGCAACGAAAGATGCTGGGAATAACTTTGAAGGGCAAATAACTACAGCAGTAATAAACCAGTTATCTCAGATAACAGACATCCCACAACTAGCCACCAAAAGCAAATGGCAATGGCCACGTCACAAGAATGCAGAACAATTAGTGAACCCACAAAATCTGCACATGGGACCCGGATAGGATAAAGGACACAAGGCAGACCCAGAAGAAGATGGACAGACCTCTTCAAAGAACATGCAGGTCTAGATTGGTCAAGAGTAGCAAGAGGAAAGGAAAAATGGAAATCTTATAAAGTAACGTGTACAGTGAATAAACAGTTCATTGAGAAATAGCATAGCTAAAGAACAAACCAGACAAAGTATCTTAAACAGCATACGAACAACTAGCCAGGGATAGTTCACAAAGCGAGCTGCCCTACTTGTTAGGAGGCTTTTATCTTTTAAGGGACACAGTAGGCTATCTTTTTCTGTACTTTGACTGTTTGTTAACACCATTTTCTCCCATACAACGATGAATGTCGCAATCTACATAGAAATCTTCCATGGGTTTGTAAATCATTTGAAGATGATGAATTCCGTGTTGGATATTTTCACACATCCCTAATGTCAGCATAGTTGAAATTGTTTCTTTCTTTGAAGATCATGTGATTTCTACATGAATTTGACCTCAAGGTCGCCTGACCTAATTCCACTAGATATCTTCTTCTTTCTTTACAATAAACCACGGTCTGTTGTGCAACTGCAAGAAACTATTGGCAGGACATTAAAACTGTGGATCCCCGATATGTTGATCTTCAAGTAACGTGACATGTCTTAATACTAATGCCAACTATTTTCATCATTGTTTGAGATCGTCACAGTAGCTGTTTAATTTTCAGGATCCTGCTAAGTACAAGGCCTATTTCTTTTCGAAGTATTCTCACTCTCGATACATACTCCAGAACCAATCATGGGGGTAACCAGACCACGCGCCAACCTCCTCTTCATGCATTCTTCTGGATTCCAGGTAGTCCCCTGTTAACATGAAAACTTCACAGTGAGCCAAATTTGAATTTATCAGTGTCACTCCCGATTTTTGTACAATTTTCATTGTTTTAAAGCTGTCATGTTGAAGAACAATCCTGGCAAACCAGACTTCGATCTTCTGTTAGTGTTTTGAAGAGTCTGGGGAGAGGCAAACTGTGGTATATCAGTTCTAAAACCGGCCTACCTTCCGACGTCCTGTAATCTTCCCTAGGGGGCGGAAGAGAGTCGTCATTTGATATGAGTCTTAGGATGGTAAATCCAACTTTCGACACCTGGAAGATCGTGAACACGTCAGAAATTGCCACTGTCGAAACGATGAACCATTTCACTCTTGATATCTTCTGTTCTTCTGTTATATTGTGGAGTACCCAACGACAACAAAGCTTTTAACGAAGATGTTTATGTAGGGTATCTGAACGCCTGCTGCCAATGAGTGTTTAATCTCCTTTGTCTTTTTGTAATGTAAGTATTCGCGGATCGTTCTTCACAATGGCTTCACATGAGCTTTTTTTTTTCCTTCTTGGCTTAGACCGCATTTATAATAATAAAAAACAATAAATGAAAATGTTCTCAAGTCACTTTCCGACCGCAATTAAAACTTTGCTGTAGCTGCAACAGTGGGTGCCATATACTAGCTCCCGCTATTGTTGTTACTAATCAAAATATGGCCTTTCTAGTGCTGCCAACAGAAAACTTATATCTCTCATAGCTCTCAATGTAGAAAATTAAATAAAGACGCTCGCACTCCAGATATGTACGAGTAATATGAAATGTTACTCTTTTAGTTTGAAATGCAAGGGAAAACTCTGAGACTGAAAAAAGAGTGAAAGCAAATTAAATAGCCACTCTCCGATTTTTCATTATTTCAAGCATAACAAACACAACTACTCCATATTAATTCAGTCAAAAAGAGGAAGTTTCTTTGAAATGTATATTTTATTTAATATGTTCAATATTTTTTGTATGAAATGGAAACTTGCAGACCAGATGGAGGATTAAAAGCGATACGAGATAAATGCATTATGTTTAATTGTCCTTGGCCCACCTAGTTCTTCACTTATCAAGGTTGCTCTAATGGAACTAAGAAGACTGGGCTACAAAGGAAAGGTAATAGAAGGAGTACTGCGATATTGATATACAATACGAGATTAGAAGAGGAGAATATCATTAAACAGTGTTTAGTAGCACAAGGAAAAATTAAGGAGAGAGAAACTTGGATATCTAAAATCATAAATATTCCACAAGAAGTGGGCTAGAGATCAATATGGTATGAGGGGGAAAGAATGGGAAAAGGATTTTGGAAAGAGATAAAAAGAATTGAGCATATTTAAAAACAGGAAACATGGGCTGTCTTAATGTCAAAAAATCTTTAAAATTATATTGGATGATAAAATGTGTGGGGAAGAGAAAGATATATTGAAACCTGTGATAGTGCAGGAAGGGAAGGACTGGCATGGTTTAGAACAGGAGTAATATGTTTAACAGGAAAAAAAATGGATATATTAAGGGGATATATCCTACGTGTGAAGAGCCAGATAGTACGTGACATTGTATTTTAGCATGTAAGAAAGTAAGTTTTGGAGCGAACAGTTCCTATTACGGAAGTTGGAAGAACTTACCCAATGAAATAAGAGGTAAAGAAAATTAAATTTAAAATCAGACGAAAATATTAAAGGAACTTGGAACGTATATAGGCAAAGTGAGGCAAAAATGACTATGGAAGATGGGTAAGATAAATGGGAACAACAATGTTGACAATTGCACTATTTAGTTAATATAGATCCCCATTACATACTTAACCTGGTGTTAATTGTAATCGGGTACGCAAGGAATACAACCTCTTAAAGTCAGGGTGATTAAGTAGGAAATTTAAACATTTTAAAAGTTTTAAGCTTACATGTATTGAGAATATGAAAATGTAAATTGTTTACTTTGATTTAGCTTGTTTATTTGTTGTGTAAACTGCATGAAATTGGATGTTAAAAATATTATATCTGCATATAAATTGGAAATTGGGAGAAATAAATTTATTCGTGTTCAATATTAAAATGACATGTAATTTCATTGGTCTGACAATCTGACATGGCTGGGCCAGATTGTTTCGGGTTTAGTCTACCTCTAAATTTTAGGATTAGTTCAAAATAACGAACACTTTCTTTTATTAAATATATGGTTGAAACCTATTATGTACTAATGGTTGTGTACTTAAGTTTTAGTTCTATTCTGAACAACGGAAAAACATCCTAGGTCTATATGCCACTTTTTTAACTACGTTAACGTAATGGTAAGCTTTAAACGAAAGTGAACTAAATCTGCTTGTTATTTCATCGCCTAAAAATAAATATATATACATATATATATATAAGAAACACTCTAAAAACTTTTAAAAGTTTATTGAAGCGATAACTCTTGAAAACATTGAGGAAAAACGGTAGAAATCTTAGAGATCATCAACACACGAATTAAGAAAATAAATGTACTTAAGCAGAGACGTGTTGGTGGAGGTGAGGTCTCGGTAAAAGGTCCAACTGAACGGAGGAAGGGCGGAGTGTACCTGGCGGCTGACCCCAAGAGGAAGAGGGCCTGATCAATACCACGAGCCTGGAGCTGCTGCTACTTGGTGGAGCCACTTCTTCCTGCCCATGTTAGTGCATCAACGACACAAGGCCACCGCAATGGTATAGCCCCCTTTAATAAAATTAATTTGCTAAAACGAGAAAAGTTAAAAAAATAGAGGAAATGAAAAGAGAGACTGAGAGATACAAGCGGCTTTCGAAAGGGGACAAAGCATTTTGTGCTTTAAATACCCCTGACGTAACAAAAGCCTAGCGGAACATTTCTCACGTAGGGAACTTTTGGACTTGTGTACACAATGACAAATACATCAATGGGGGAAAACGTTAATAAGTTAAAATGAAATTTCTTTTCGTAGAAAAATTTACGAGAATGAAGCAGCTCATAGTTAGAGAAATATGCGTCATTTTCCAAGTCGTTTCAATGTTCTGTGCCACTAAGAAAAAATCCTATATCAAAGGTGCGAATTCTAAAGCAAAGTTGCTTTACTTTTCTATCTCTTACTTCCTTTAGAAGGGAAAGAACAGGCGATGGAAGAAAGCTAAGACAACAATAAATAAGGCTCTTCTTGGAGAAGGAAAAATGACATTGGAAAAATGAAAGATGACTGAAAAATAAATAAAAGAATCAAATAGAAGAGAACAAAGAGGAAAGCAACAAAATATCAAGAGAGAGAAAGAGACAGAATAAACGGAAAGCAAATATTTCACGTTTTACTTCTTTCTATAACATGCAATTTCACCCAAGAAAGAGAGAGAAAGAAAGACTTTCTTCCTTTTCTTCTTCAAGATCATTATTCCTTCTTCCATTGCAATTTTTGTTCTTCTATTTTGAACTGACGCATTTCGTTACATAACTCCCCTCGTCATTAAAGTCGGAGCGACGCTGATTATTTTTGACATCCTCTTTCGTTTCACGTCATTCTTACGTCATAGCGTGAACCGACAAATCTGTCCAAAGGACACAGCGAGATTTGTGTGGTCGAAGAGGCAAATGAGGAAAAATGTTCTCAGTTAATTCCAAACAGGGAAGTTTATGTTATATTTAATACAATGTCTAATGGCACTCGGAGAGAGGGAACGGTTATTTTTATATTTCATAAAAATATATAATTACCTTTTAAGTGCAACAAATTTAGAGTTTGTGTATATGATCGAATAGCGGACCAGATTGCGATAGAAAATGAAGAAACTGGAAATATAACTGCGTGGATGGGGAAGCCGGAATGACCGGAAATAGCTGCATGGAAAATTTTTTCGCCGTAAATTTCACCCTAAAAATAGAGGTCCTGGATTAGATTCTTTGTTTAAAGTGCCAAGGACTCCATTTTTCCTTGTATTAATCCCTATAGACTTGTAAAAGTAGCCAAAACAAAGGTATATATCAGTCACTGCAACAGTCACTCAAGGACTGACGGCTGAAGAAGCTGTCAAAATTGCCATAATTAACTGTTGACAATTACTGACACCCACATATTCTTTTGCCTGTTGCTGTCTCTCAAGGTATTCCTTTCGTTAAATAAAACGAACTCCTAAAAAGTAATAATCAAAATATTTCTACATCACTCATCTGTGTCGAGCAACTGCCTTCCTCAAAAATGTGGAATCAACCGCACCTAAAACTTCCCAAAGTATAGGTAACAAGTAAAATACAGGGCGTTAAAAACATTACGTGTTTCAATATTGTCACTGCATTATTTTGAAACCAAAGAACTTACACAATAAAAACAATGTAGCGTATCAATACGATTAGTCAAAAGTTACATTTATGAAAATATATACATATTAAGTTTAGATAGGAGGGGAATGAGTTCAATAGAAAAATTTTCTCTCCAAAGCAGTTCCAGTTGCTTTCTTATCATGGTAGTGAACACTGTACTTCTGGTAGACAACTTTGAACCAGGCATTAGCACGGGAGATACTGACATTGACATGATGTTTAATATACAATACAATCCGTTATTGGCACAAGCTGAAGACTCAGTCAAGAAGAGGAGAAAGTAGAGGAAAAAAGACGAGAGGAATGGTAAGAAAAGAACGAAGAGTTCGGCAGAGGAGAGAGAGAAGGATAAGGGAGAAGAGAGAAAGGTAGAGGAAAGGAAAGCAAAGAAAAGAGAATAAAATAGAAAGAAAGGAAAAGAGAAAAGGGAGAAGAAAAAAGTATGCTAAAGAGAGAAGAGAGGAAAGGAAATAGGAATGGGAGGGGAAAGGATAGAAATAGAAAGGAGAAGAGAAAGAAAAAAGAGAAGGGGAGGGAAAAATTGAGTGAAATAAAAGGGAACAGAATAGAGAGGAGAGCAGAGCAGAGAAAAGAAAAAAACAAAAGAAATTGAGAAATAAAAGAGAGTGGCAGAAAAAAGAGGAAGGAAGAGAAATGAAAAAGGAGGCGAGAAAGGAAAGCAGAACAGGGGATAGGGCAGAAGGAAATAGAGAAGATAGGAGAGTTGAGGAATAGGAAGGAGAGAAAATGAGGGGAGAAGAGAAGAAGAGAGGAGAGGAGAGAAGAAAATAGAAAAACGGAGAAGGCCACTGGAGAGAAGAGGAGAGGACAAGTGAGAGGAGAGAAGAGAGAGAAGGGAAGAACAAAATGGTGTAGAAAAGAAGAGAAATAAAGAAGATAAGGAGAAGGTAGAGAAATGAAAGGGAAGGTGAGAGGGGAGAAGAAAAGAAGCGAGGAGATGAGATGAAAAAAGGAAAAAAAAATAGAGAGGGGAGGAGGAGAAATGGAGAAAAGAGGAGAGAAGGGGAGAGGACAAAAAATGAAAGGAGAGAAGAGAGAAACGGGGAGAGAAAATTGGAGTAGAAGAAAAGAGAAGAGAAATAACAGAAGATAGGTGGAGGGTAGAGGAATGAAAGAGGAGGTGAAAGAGAAAAGCAGAACAGGGGACAGGACAGAAGAGGGGCAAGCAGAGGAGAGGCGAGAAAAGACAGGATTGCTGAGGAACAGAAAAAAGAGAAAATGAGAGTGGGAAATAAAAAATAAGTAGAACAGAAGGAAAGAGAGCAGAGGACAGAAGAACAGTGGAGAGGACAGATGATGAGAGAGGAAACTGTTTAAGACGCCGTGCTGCTTGACAAAGCATCAACTCAGAACAAAGTAGTAGCGCAGTTCCTGGGAACTTCAGGCTCAAGTACCTAGGCAGGGGACATCTGATGACGGTGACCTGGCTGGTAGTTGGCAAAAGTTTAGCCAATATACATTGATGATTAAGTAAATAACTTGTTTTCTCCATTACTACATAAATTGTGAGATATAGACGCGGGAAAAGAGTTCACGCATATAGTTTTGTGTATATATATATTATCATACTGTAGTACTCTAATGTATAACTCCTGTTTATTAATTCTAAATGCACACTGATGAGAAAATCGTGAAAAATATCATTTTTTACGGCTTACTTGAACGTTCCTTTAAAATGATCAGGTATGAATTTTATGCTCATAATCTACTTGCCCTGCACATTGCAATTTGCTGTGAATGCCGAGTAGTTCAAATAGTCTATGAGACGATGCTTGTACTCACATTAGAGGCGCCAGTTGGTGGAAGGCCAGAAACTTCCAAAAACAGCTACACATTCTCCTCCTTTAAAAGCCCCGCCTCCATCTTCACATAAAATCGATGAACCTGACCAAAGTGACGGTATAATGATCTTCTCAGCTGACTTTATAA
Source organism: Metallyticus violacea (assembly GCA_030762175.1). NCBI lineage: Eukaryota > Metazoa > Arthropoda > Insecta > Mantodea > Metallyticidae > Metallyticus > Metallyticus violacea. The sequence continues at coordinate 40,832,511 of CM060839.1, forward strand.
CTGGCTATAAGGCAGACGTTTCTTTCTGAGATATTTCCTTGTGCCAGGCATTTTCAGGTTAAAGTAGAAAGTTTTATAGGCTCCATAACCAGCCATCTTCAACGCCGAACCCTTCCAATGTTAATACTTAACCAAGTTTCTCTAGCGAAGGACAACTTCCGACCCCAAGGTTTCCGAAGATAAATACTGCAGCAACCATCCCCAACTTTTCCCCATGCTATAACAAAAAACACCCCTCCATATGGATGTGCAAAACTTTGATAGTAAGAGAAATTAGCCCACCTCCTCCTAATATCTTTGGTTGGTGCATAGTAAAATCTTTCCATATTAATTTATTTTAATTTTTTATCTCTACTTTATACTCTATTGTTTTCATGATTTATATGAAATACTTTCTTTACATAGTATTAGTAAAGGTTACTCTTCACAGTTCAGTTATTATCACATAAGCTGAACATATAATATCGTTTTGAAATTTATTTTAATGTATTTTTAATCTAGTGTTCTATGAAGCTATAGACGCTACAGGCATCAATATTTCCCTTAGAATTTTGTCAATAATGGCTATTTTATCCCCAGGATTGCAACTGTCAATCCCTGGGTCTTTACTTTTTCCGATAACCAATCCCTAGGTCTTTATTTTGCCCGACAACTAAAATAAAAAAATTCAAGAGTTCCCCAAGGAAAATCACAGGGGTAGGCAAAGCGATGGACAATGGGGTTAGTTTTCTGGGAGGGGACGGAATTCTGTCCTTTTGCTAGGAAATGAAAGGAAACGCTTAAAAGAGGCCCCATCATGTGCCATTACCCGCAATTCGTGGATGGGGGTAGAGGTAGTTAAAGGTCTGAACGGGTAGTAACGTTCTGAATACAAATGTGCCCGGCAAGGCCCAGAGAATGTGACGTAACTCCGTCCCGGTATCGAAAAGAAAAAAACGAACAACACCGTCATTTGTTTATAATGTTTATCTTAAACATCTGAACTAGGATTATAGAATGCAGGTCCATTAAACTGTCTTTCACATCCTATGGGGAGGAAAAAATCATTTAATCTTAAATTTTCTTATTAAATTTCTTAATCTTCTGATTAGTTATCAATTAGGATGCATCATTGCATTAACTTTTAAAGGACCAATACGCCACTGATATGAAGCTTACAATCGACAGATATGTTTTTGGCGCAGTCGGTATGAAAGTTAGTCTCAATGATATTTTTTTTATTATTATTTATAAACTTTATGTACGTATACCATACTTCATCATAAAATAAAAAATAAAACTGCTGACAGGACTCGAACTCACGATATTCCAAATCACGTAGCCCCCTTTAAACTTAGCTACTTGTTCACTATCACATTGCATAAGGATTTTAAATATTTTTATTGCACTAAAGTCTTCAAAATATGACCAGATATTGAAAATCGGTTTCCTTGCGCCCAAAGCAGGTTTGAAAACAATCTAAGGGAAATTTTTGTTTTAATAGTGACGTCAACTATCAGCATACATTTCAACTGATATAATTCCGTTAATATTCCACGGTCCCGCGAACCGAATACCAGAAATTAATTAATTGAAAATGTTATTTTTCAAAAGCCTAAGTTGCTAAAATGTGCTACATGAATAGTGTTTAACCCCGTTTTTACTACTGAGGCGCCACACGCGGTGAACACTGGTGATACATGAAATCAAATGATAAACTGGAAAAGGATTTTTTTAAGGAAGGAAACGTTCTGGGCTTAAGTTTAGGGTACCTCCCCGGCATTTGCCAGTTATGAGGATGGAGTAGTCAAGAGTTCGCGACTTAACGATCTCGGCCACCCACGGCATGTGTGTAATACTTAATACGGGTTTATTCAAATAAAATACAAAGATGACGAATTGCTTAAAGCCAGTTTCACGTAAACACTTTAATTGTTGCTGCTTCTCTAGAGAACTTCGCATTATTTCATTTATTGTTGTAGTTAACAGTGGACACTCTTCAATAAGAATCACAGTATTACCTGACACCGTGCTTCACACGTCATCTGCCTACAAAGCACAATTTTACACAACCATTCAGAATTAGAGTTGCAGAACGATTTGACTGGCAGAAAATTCACTACTCCATTTAAGGGCCACTTGGTCTTCCAGCTCAAGAGTAGGAATTGTTCAGGAGCAGGAGTTTATACATTATCTCCAAACACAAAGATCTCGGTAAGCGTTTGAAACTTCGTTAAGATTTTTTTCCCTCTTATCAAGTCAACTCTAGAATTTTATGGAAATATCTCCAAGTTTTCAATAATTTTTGCATTTGAACTTTGTTGGGTACCTGGACATCAAGCATAGATAAACTGGCAAAAGAAGGAAATAAAATTGACTGCTTGGGACAAGAGTTTTCTGCGCAATTAGCAAGAAAACTGCTCGAAACGCGGCATATCGATGCTCCTCTCTAATATCAGATAAGCTTATGAGAACTGGATAAAAACTGTTATCAAAACATCCGATAATACCCAGGCTGAAGACCTAAGGGATAGAAAGCAAACCAGGAAAGCTATTGGAATGATTACTAAATATCGCTCATTCGAACGATAGGATTTTATAATGGAAATTCCATATGAGGTGAAACTGCAAAACATAAAGAACATCTCTATTGGGTTCCAGTCCTAGGAGCGGGATTTCTAAACATGTACGAAAGAATCCAGAACTCACTAGAGGTCTGAAACTACAAAGGTCGAAGTATTGCACAAAGGGCCGTTGTGACTCAAGTGAAAAAGTATATTACTGCACACTCCAACAACAATTTGATCCAATTTAGTTATAGTTCAAGTCTAATCTCACAATAAATTCAAGCATATTTCCATTATTTATATAACCTTGTCTGATATTTCCGCAATATGTGCATACACCTCTCCTAGGTGTATCACGCCATATCTTCTAGCGGTGTGGGGGCCTTGATAGGTACCTCTAGAGCTCAATCTTTGAAATGTAGAAAAAAAAGGAGAAAAGATGAGGGGAATAAAAAACGGATGAAGAGGACGATGAGGAACGTTGTCTTAGATGAGCATCAGAAATACGTCACAAATGTTCCAAGAAGACGAGAAACCTCCTCCCTCCGCCACATCCCAAGGTGGAGGCTGTGACGTCACGAGAGTGTTTCTTGCGGCTGTTTGTCGTTAAAGTAAACCCGTGCCTGACCACATTGGATCGGTCAGCGCGATAAGGGTGGATCGTCTGTTCACAGATAGCGCCATGCAAGTCACTTTTCCCTCCCTGCCGCCCGCCGGTAAGAAAAAGAAGGGATTCTGTTGTTCCGTTCTGTCGGGGTGCTAGGCGAAGCGTGGCGTCCGGGCGCCAGAGACCAGCCCCCAGTCTGTCAACAGTCACACCGACACAAGGCAACTTCGGCCCACAAAGCGTCCGCCCGTGATCTATTGCTTTACAGCGTTCTCTCTGTAACTGCGAAATAATTGGGGACTCTTCCAGTTTTGCTTCCGGCAAACCTAACCTCTCTAAGCCAACATTTCACATCTTCAGGACATCAAGGATGCGGTTATCAGTTACAAACTCTCTTTGGCACTCTATGAACGCTTATAAACATAAAAATGCTGTTAATTCGGTCATCTTTATTGCCAATTTCAGTCTTCAAATTATTTTTATTTCTTTTCAACGTCTTACAGTGAAATTCATATGAACTTTAGAAAACGATCCAACAAATAGAAAATCATACTTATTTATATCTTTGTTGTAAGTGTTTTTGAACCGAAGAACTCCTGATATAATAAACAGATCTTTTATAACCAGATCCTGGCTCTACCTGTTGTCACCAATGGAGTAGCATTAAGCAATTGGGGAGTTTGGAAGTATGTAGTAGACTACATTTGAACACATTCATAAATGATAAAACCACATGTAGCTGATAAAGTTGTTTGACTTTTGTATCCGTCAGCTGGACCCACCAGTTCTAAATTTGCACATTTTATATGATTTGTGCCCCGGCCAAAATTAAAATGACACCATCATTCGCCTCATTCACGCAATGATTCATAAGTACAACATGTTTGAATCAGTAAAAGTGACTTTTACCATCAGCGGCCATAGTTACATGGAATTGACAAAGATAAAAAAAAAAAAATCTAAAACGTCCAATGATCGGAATGAGAACAACCGCCTGAAATTAAACCGAGGTTTTTATTTCTTAATAAAATATACAGAAAATCATGTCCAATGAAGATAAGAGGCTGACAAAACCTCTTCTAGAACTATAGCAGTCTAACGGCCTCCTGGGAGTTTCGTGTTATTGTTGACAAACTGTAACGTACCGAGACTGATGAGCCCCTTCCTATTCAACTTTAATTCCCCTTTCCAAGGCAAAATATGATGACCCACATAGTCTGAAGAAATTTTATTCCGAAAATGTTTTAATAAAAGTTGCTTATAATGTTCAAGACTATCAATATATCTAAAAATTATATCTTCGTTCCATTTAAAACTCTGAACGTAACACACCTCCCCCCCCACCCCCCGATGCCCCATAAGAAGGTCCACTTTAGTTTTGCCAATGGTGCTATTATGAAGGACCTTTTCTGCAATAAGTATAAAAAAGTTAGTATTTACTTTATTGGTACATTTAAGAGATATTGACTTGTAACATTTTATATGGTCCCACTAAATCACAAAATTACTAACCCGAGCCTTGAGAGAGATAGCAGGAACTAAAAGCAAAAACAAATTTTAATAGAATAAACCCACTTGCTGTATTCATCTTAAGGACATCTAAAAGTTCACCTCTGGATAACTAGAATTCATTAGGAGCAAATCTGAATTACCAGGGCGGCAACGAGTGAGTGGATGCTATCAGCGTGTCGTCTTGGGAACACAAAGTACCTTCTGCAAGTGATAATTTGTGCCACACGACGGACGGAATGTTAGAACAGCTTCTGAAGACGCCGCCGCGGGTCTACAACGGTTTCCTTTATGCTTGCACTGCACAGTAGCTGCCGGGCATGCGAGATGCGAGACAAGGTGTGGCTGAAACATCGCCCTGCTCTCCTTTACATCAGCGTCAAAGCATTCGGAAGCAGGAATGTGTAAAATGGTTGGAAAAAAAAAAAAAAAAACATAAGAAAATAAAGGAACGTCGTTGGTTCTGTTATTTAGAACGAACACATGAATATTTAACGCCGTAATACGTCACAGCTGACCGTTAGATGCAAGGCATTTGCTATTCTACCATTAAGTAGAGATTAAACAAAATATTATATATAAAACTATAAATAAATAAAAAATGTATCTGTAAAATGCATGATGCGAGAAGAATATTGAATTTTAATTAAAAAGTTACTGAACGAAATTGTAAATAAACTTCTAGAAAGAAATTCCTGCTCTTCAAACTTACTATACAAATACAAGATTGCGTCGATTATCCGAAATAACGGAAACCAGCTGTATAGAACCTAAAAATAAAAAGTTAAAAAAAAAAAAAAAAAAAAATCCATAAAATTTAAAGGTTTCTCTACGATAATATTGCTAATAAAATGCATAATTACTTACTTGATAACTTTTATTTTTCACGAAGCACCGTCAGAACCATTTATGGACGAAAACTATAAAATATACAACACGTTCCACAGAGCACAAGCACTCAAGTACAAAACAGGAAACAACACGACGCGACCTTTAACTTTGTCTCGTTTGCTGAAGTCATGTGGACAAAGAGCTTTAATCATTTTACATATAAAAAAGCGCCCGATAAACAATATAAGGAAATGACAGTTTCATGCACTATTCTAGCTAAAAGTAAGAGAGATTGTGGGTATGGGTGTTAAACTTATTAAGGATACGTTATACGATATTTCCACACATTTCAACCTCAGAGCGGGTAACAGGAACAGTAAAATGTCTAATGGAAAGAAGTAGGAAGGGATTTATTCCCCATGAGGACCCTCAGGAACCTACAAATCCAACTTGAGAATTGTACATAAGGATTGTAAGCCCCCAGTATAAAAAATTCAATTGAATTCACTTTCCATTTTGGTCCATAATAAGATTTATACAATAGACAAGCTGTAAGTATGTAATATAACGCAATTTTTGGAAGATTTTTTTCCAAATGTTGTGGACTGTACACCAGAGCAGAGAGTTAACATAACATTCTGTATCAAAGTTGGCAAATTCGAAATAGAGACATTTTAAATGATTCATCAGGCAATGAAGAAATGAGTTACGAGAGAGGTTCTGAGTGACATTCATACTTCCAGAATGGCAGAACATCGCTGAAAGATCAATACATTTGATGATAATTGGATAAGCAATCGCGTTTTAGGATGCAAACAGCAATTTGGAACAGTAATTTCTAGAATGTTTTTGACTTTACAAGCTTATTAAGGGCTATGTCCCAATGCATTGACGATTCATTTAAACATCACATGGATTGAGAAACGGAAGCTATTCTTTAAAATCATTTCATAACCTGGTGATTCAGAAAACCGGTGCTGCTACCGATAAACAGCGATCGGATAAATCGAAATTGATAGAAAACGAAGTGAGCGAAGCTTTAGTTTCACAATAAGACCAGGAAGTTGGTGAAAATTCTACATATAATTTTTGTAGTGCTAATAAAGTTGCAAAGGTTTGAGATGAGTTACTCAATAGTGTGGCAAATTCCGAGAAGAACCTTCAGCTCTATCCCTAAAAAATGAAAATGAGTTTTGAACTGGAACAATGTAAGGAGATTCGTGTGACTTTGCAAATTTTACCATTTTAAATAGACAAAATCTTATTGGCAGATGAGACACATTTCGAATTAAATGGAGGCATAAACACTCACAACTGCAGGATATGGGCGAAAAATACTCCTAACACAATTTTAAGCAAGAATAATATAATACAAGGCCACTTCTGGGGTTGTATTACGTCACAATTTGTAATATGAGCTTATTGCTATTAATAAATGAAAAATGCTTAAACGGAAACAGTAAGGGTTAACAGGCAATGATAGTTTCAATATGGCAGGCTTTTGTAATACCAGCATTACAGAATCATGATAGAGAAAACGTTGTTTTTATGCAAGATGGCGCTCCAACTCATATACAAAATACCGTTAATAAACAATTAAGCAACATACAATTAGTAGGCATTTTCTAGGTCACCAGATATACATTCGGCTGACTGCGGTTACCCCAAAGAAAGAATATCTCTCAGTAGATCTGCCACACGTGAGGAAATGACACAATCAATATCAGATATCATTGAAAACGTTTCTAGGAATGTACTTACTAATACAGCCTATAGTATAGAACAATAACTGTTTCTTATCGAATAACAAGGTAGTGATCACACATAACCTTTTCTTCTTTATTCTTGTTATAATAAAATTACATTTTTTTTTTTTTTTACAAAAATGATTCTTTCATTATTACAGAATCTAAATATATGCCAAAATTATGGCCAGTTTGAAACGAGGAACTGATAGATAGATTACAGCCTACCCTTTCTTGTTTTATTGCTTTACGAAATTTATTTTGTTTCCTGTTTAAGTGCTTTTTAATGTTTTTGTTATTTCTGTTTCGTCCTATTGAAAGAAAATACAAAATAAATGACGCTTTTATTATTACAGAATCTAAATATTTGCCAAAATTATCGTCAGTTCGAAACTAGGAACTAATAGACAGTTTGCAACTTACCTCCGTCTTATTTTATTGCTTTACGAAATTTGGTTTCTGTTTAAGTGATTTTTCATGTTTTTGTTATTTCTGTTTCGTCATATTGAAAACTAATACAAAATGAATAATAACTGTACAAATTACAAATCTAAATGATTTTAATAAAACTATTATCGCGGATATTTGAAGTAGACAAGTATTATTATTTCATTTTATGGTCAAACACCAAGGAAACACTATTTTGCAAAAACATTTTAGAGTTGTACATCAAAATAGAGTATACAAAAAAGTTACTGAACAAATAAAATTACAATTTTACGAACCTCTAATATCATCAATGATTTTTGTTACCTTTTAATCTTTACTTTTAAAAAACAACATTCAAATAAACGATAAGCATTTCAGAAATTTATGCACAGATATATAATTTATATTCTATTTGCCCATGACGAATTAATATTTACATTAAAAAGGGCAGCAGCTGTCCATCTGCTATCCATTTCAATTTTCTAGACACAAACACTCCCTTCTGCAGCTGTGAAGAACGATGCTTTTGAAATGCTCAAAGAGTTACGAATAACAGATCGAATTTCGGGTCCTCACAGCGTTTTTTGTCAGTCGGCGCCTGTGCCTTTAACATTGTTTGTTCAGAGGAAACGCCGCTCCGTGATCCGTAGAGCAGGCAGGTCACCGGTACCGAAAACATCCCCCACCCTTCGTGGCTACGTCGCCGAGGAAGTGGCAGAGACAACAACGGAGGCTCTTGGCATTTACACCAGGCGTGACCTTCCGGGAACCAAGGATGATCATTGAATAACGATACTGCAAGGTCTGACCTCTTTCGGTCCCGAGGCTAGCCGTCAGGGGTGCAAAACCGTTCTCTGTTAATAGTTGTTGAAAATACTTTGTTATGTCACATTGATCAATGCTTGACTGCAGCTTTGATCCGGTCTACATAAGATTTCCATTAACTTGATCAAATGTGTGTTTTCTGTTGAATATGTCCAGGTTTTACCACAGTGCAGCAATAACTGTAATCATTGATGCCGTTAACTGCCAATCGATCAAGGGCATGTATGAATCCCCAATCATACAAGGAATATGAAAAGTACAGATGTTCGCTGTATGCTAATGAAGCATACTATCTCGATGAATCGAGCGTCTATCGATAGATCGAAATGAGGAATAATCTTCACATAACGTTTGTCAATTTTCTTCAAATAGAAGAGCATAGACAGTTATCAAATTGTTACAAGCAGAAGGAGTGAACCAAATTAAACATTGGAAACTATTTACGGCCAAGGTATTTTAAGAGAAGCAATGGGTGAGCTTTCTATTTCTACAGTTTTTAATTGACATTCCCTTTTTGTACATAATCTTTATAACAAATATAGCAATATACCAACTTTTCAATAGGATAAACGGTTATAAGTTATTGCATTTTGTTTAAAAATGTGCTTTTTCAAAATATAGCTGTTCAGTTTCATTTATCACAGATTACACAGTCGGTCCTAGTGGTCTAGTGGTAATCATACTTGCCTCGTAAACCCAAGATCGCGAGTTCAAACCCTGCCAGGGAACGTTTTCACCAGTAAAAATCCTAAGTATGGCTTTCCTTCAAAAGGGAAGTAAAGCCGTGGGTCCCGTGTCGTAGATTTATGGCATTTAAAAGAAACTCAAGCCTCAAAGAAGAGGCTTCTCAGCAAAATTTACGGGCCGTTTCGTGCCCTGAATTGGAGGGGACGCTGATGACCTGAGATATTAAACAGTGTCCATAAGTAAATCAAATCAACAACAAGTAGACTACATAGAATATGTAATACGTCAGTCAATAAGCATGAACAAAACAGGGACAGTACCTCGGACACTGATGACCTCTGTCACTATAGATAATTTGATAATGGAATATCACAGTTCATGAAGTCGATGAGTTTACTCATTGAAAACTGCTGTTTTTGGACGGGAAATGTACCATTAAGAAGTATTTAGAATCGTGAGGCATTATTTCATTCAATTTAACAGACCGCCCTCTATTCATCTGTTCATTTTTGACACAAATTCTCCATTTCTTCAAGTTCGTTGGCCTAAAACCTCCACACAAACCTATACCAAGCAGTTAACATTTCTACAGCTTTTGTCCAATGTGTGCAGCATTCCGTTTAATGTATTTAATTGCAGTAAAATTGTTTGCAAAGTCGATTTAAATAACATCATTTGGGAATTTCTCTCTTGATCGTTATTTTCTAGCCAGATCATCTGTCTCTGATCAAAAAGTTTTATTCCAAAACGTTTCCCAAATGTGCAACGGTAGCACATTTAAACTCATGGATGTTTTTACCGCGGCCTCAATTTCGATGAAACCGTTTATGGGATCTCCTGTGAGTAAATCTGTGGTGACAAACACGGTCACCCCTGGCGTCAAGGGAGAAGCTGTCAGACGGAGGGACATCTGCAGGAGGAAGACTTAGAAGACAGTGATGTCGACTGGACTAATTAAGAAATGTTCTCCCTAGGACACGCACCAGAGCGTAACATGCCTCCTTTTTTCTGCACTGTTGTTGTTTATGTATGAGCCAAATTAGTAGGTTAATCCTCACCGTCACACGTCTGTTTGTAATTATTGCATTATTAGGCTTCTCCCCACAGCATTTAAATGCATATGCGTGGCAGGACTGCGACAACGACCTAAGTCCCAACGTTTGGCACCTTCTTCAAATTAAATCCTGTTAAGTTTTAAAATAAGTTCAGTGTCTGTGTTTATAAATTCTTTTGTCATTATTTTGAGATCTAGCTTTGCTTTCATCACCGCTCTTAAACCTTATGGTGCATCTCAGATATCATTAAGAAAGCAAATATATGGTCTGTTCATATTTCAAAATTACGGCATTAAGTAACTGATTAATAGTACCACACAATAACAGAGAGAAATTGTGGAACAAATCTTTTTGACACAGCCGGTAAGTAATTGTCGTCCAGGAAAAGTGTATCAGTATAGCATACTTCACTATAAAACAAAAAATAAATAAAAAGCCTACTACTCGGAAGCCAAACTTATGAGCCATCGAAACCAATGTATGTAATTAGTCAATGACATAATTAGTCCGATATTTTAGAAATTTTTATAGTACTAAATCTTCAAAATGCTAATGATGACCATTCAAAATTTGCATCGCGAAGCAGATTTGAAGACATACTGAGGCGAGTCTTTATTTGATTTTGCTTCAATACTGACTTATGAACATCTAATTTAACTTTTTTATCTAATTTAATACAACGGTAGCGCCATAATATATCAGGAGAGCAACTGGAAGTTGTTATTTGAGTATTCAGCGAGTAAACTGCTAAAAATCAAATAGTATACCCATAAAATGCGCTTACAATTATGAATGTCTAGTCCGGAATTTTAATTTTCGCTAACAGTTGAACAGATATAGGTCGAAAACAGACGAACATTGAAATTAAAACGCCTTAAGGGATATACTATTTTATTTATTTATTTAAGCTCTTTAGTAACAAATTGAATACAATCTACAACACTAATTAAGTGTATAATTATTAAAAACAAAAATTTTAAAATTAAATGACATTGGTTAAACTGCTTTCACAAACTGTTTATATCTTGCTTAGTAGTTTTTGGCTATAAACTTTGAATTATAAGATACATTTGTGCATTCGACGTGTCGCCAAAACGTTTTAATTGCCTCTCATGTAGATTCTGATTTATAGTGCATACTGGTGTTTACGCTAAAAAAGCTATTATCATTTCAGTGTGCTCTTTGATGAATCTGCATAAAAAAATGTACGCAGGTGCAATCAACTGAAAGTATAAAACAAAACAAACAAACTTGTGGCTATAGGCAGCTGTAATTGGTTGGAATTCCTGATATTCTCATAATTCATGGCACTATAAAATTTCGATAATGTTCTTTCTTATACACAAGGAAATATGTAACTTCAAAAGACAAAATGTTGTTTATAAAATTATACTTTTTTTCTGGAACAAAACAAAGTTTTGAAAGGCTTGATTGTTTTAGAGTTGTGTGAAACGACGAAAGCTATTTGTGTAAACTTCAAATAATTAAATATATAACAGTAGTGTTTCATATTTAGGGAATATGTACAAAAACACCTTAAAATATTTTAATCATTAAATAGAACACGCCTGAAAAGCAACCAATAAATTAAAAATTAACCTTAAAATAATGCATACATTCTGGAAATGGTTCAAACTGATTTTCTTATATTTGGAAACAATTGAATGCACGCGTGAGTGTAAGTAACAACAGTAGTTCAACCCTTTGACAAAACATTTGGAATCATGTGTCAAGCGAAAGAAATAAAATAGAATTCTCAAAAAAGATGTCACTTTTCACTTACAGTTTATGCAATTAAACCATGTTTGTCTTTTATTAAATAATTCATGACTGAATATTTATTTCAACTCCTGTCTTTTTCCCAGAAGAATTTCGTTTCAGTCATCTTTTCTTTTCTCTCAAGAAAATAATTGCATCACACTTGAGGCATCCTTGTCGCCGAAACAGGCTTAGTCCAGCCTAATCCTTTGAACCCAGTCCCTAATTATCCCTTTCTCATTATCACCATCAGATGTACGTTGTCAGCCTGACACATTTACAACGGATGATACATTCTAAGCCTTCCAGTTCTGAAGAATGACATAACAGCAAGGGAGTGTCCAGGTAATCCGACGATAAGGCGATTACTGCGTTGTTAGCGCCGTCGGTAACCTGTTCCTGGTTCAGGTCTCTATCGCCGGTCTTGTTAGTGAGCTAATGGCCTGTTCTCGGCGGATAAGGCGTTATCAGTATCATTTTTATTTTCTGTGTATGAAAGTCGCCCGGCAAGACCATAGAGAATTCCAGGAAACATTTTTTTTAATCACGAAAAAGCTGCAGAGTGATGGAATTCGAAAACAGTCTCCAGAAAGATCGCATTACGCAACTGTGTGAATTCCCAAATAGCTTCCGACAGTTTCATTTTAAAAAGATTGTTTATAATCTAAGAAAACTATTTTTTTAAAGCTTCTCAATATACGAGGTAAAATTTAAAAGTACGTTGAATATATAGTAGTAGTTTTTATTTCCCGTCTTTCGGCACAAAAATACATATATAGTTTATACAATAATTATTTAGTCTTCTCTTTAAAATCCTTTCTCCTCCTTTTGGCGGGTTCGTCCTTCATTCATACCGGCGCGCACCTGTTTATCATCGATTCCTTTTCTCGGTAAATTCTGCACCTCTTTTTAACTTCTTTGTCCCATATCTGTTGGCTAAAGTTTTGTTTTTGCACCCGAATCTGCTTGTGACAATTTGGTTTTGTTTGTAGTCTTCTCAGTTCGGGTATTCTGGAAGTTTCTCTGTGCTTATTCTCTTGTACTGTGCGATCAGTTTAGTTTTCCTCCGTAGTGTTTTGTGGCTTGTTAGCGGGCCAGCCGTGTCTCGGTGATTAGCGGGAGAGTAAAGCAATAAAAAAACCAACCATACAACAATACAATTTAAGAGGCTCATTACTTACCAAATGATAAAAAGAGGTGTTAAAACTGTCCGCATTCATTTTCGGCACATTTTGGCCTTTAGGAATTTATTCATCACTCGCTGTAGTTCATTTTGAGAAATTCGGACAATTTCCTGATGAATATTATCTTTGAATTCTTGCATGGTGTGCGGATTCATCTTGTTCGCACAAATTTGTTTTAGATCAGGCACTATTCATTGCTTCCTGATAGTGCTACAAATTTGGTCCTTTCTATTCTAGAAGAAAACTCGACCTTTCCAGCGGTCAGAGGTTTGGATTTCTTGCCTCGGGCTCATTGCATCCAAGTTTTGCCCCTGAAGTAATAGGTTCCCGGAAGTCTTCTTTTTGTTATACCTAGGAGGAGTGCCATGCATTAGTGCAGAGAGGTTCGCACTTACGCGTCTGCTGTAGAGCAGAACACGGTAGTTCAGTTGGTTAGAGCGTTATTTGTAAAAGAAAAAATGAACAGATAAAACATCCGGGAAGAAATGGCGGTAGTGCAAATGTCCTATTTTTTGTGTAATAAGTCAAGAGTTAGAATTTTTAAGATTTTAAAGCAAAGTAAAATATAAGAAATTAAAGTTATCCCTTACTTTTGAAAAACGTTGTATTTCAGAACTGTAAATAATGTGTTTTCATGAAAGTTTCTGAGAGAAGGGACTGTAGTTTAAACAGAATGTTATAGATCGACGCTTGAAAACGTAATTTGGTTGAGTTTTTGAAGAACGAACAGGGCTTGCTATTTTCAAAAATTGAGAAATAATAAATTATTTATTAGTTTCCTTTGACTGCATTGCTCTTCTCTAGGTGTAAGTTTGTAGGGATTAATTAATGATGACGCAAATGAGCTCGGAGCCCTTGGCGTCTTAAAGTTATCTGGCACTCACTTTCTCAGTGTGAGGAAAAACCGTGAAAGAAAACTTTACTCAGACAGCTTGACGTGACCGGGTTTCGAGCCCAGGACCTCCGGATTAGTAGCAGCAAACGCCATCTCTAGACCACAGAGGTGACTGAACAAGAGATTGGTGTTTCTGGCCGTTTTGGTTTATAACTAAGACACGTTTGAAAACGAATTGTCAATTAGTAAGCGAAGTAATTCTAAACTTAATATGACTAATGTAACCACAATGTTTGCAACAGTCAGGAAGAAATGATCAAGTAGAATGTAACCGAACACGGACATCTGTCACAGTGTGAAGAGCATGGTGTTGCATGAAAAACCACAAACATATCGAGAAAACAAGATGCTGGTCACTGGTGTAACGCAGTTCATCTGCAAACGAGTGTGTTCTCGTTCATAGTTATTAACGGACCTGCTATAGGTGGATATCGTCTAAAACAGGACAGAAGCGAAAATGACAGAACTGGCGAACCAGCAGGATGGAACAAATCGAAGAAGAAATCGGAGGCGCAAGAACATTTAAAAGAAAGTACAAGTAACTTCGTAAAGAAGAAACATGGGGAATAGAAGAAAAAAATATAGATAATTAATAAACAAAGAAAGAAAAAGATGGAGGACAACCTTTTTCTTCTTGCTTAATGTATTTGAACGTCATACGGTCAGGATTAAGAACTGTCTTGCAATCTCACATAAGAAAAATATTGAAGTTTCGAGACCGTCATCTTTTAAAACATCTATTTAAAATAAAACATTTAAAAGTGGCATATAGGGTGTTTGTAAAACAAAGCCATCATGCACTAGTTGTTAAACATTTTTTAATATTTATAAACGAATTCCAGTCATTCAAAACCTTTCTTGTTGGCGATTTCTCCCTGACAGCTGGATCGAATCAACTAACGGTTTTAAACGTATTTTGGCGGTGTAAAATTACGCACTAACATTAAATGTTTTATTATATTTTATTTATACGTTATACCAAATTGTTATTTGAAAATGTAATTTTCTCGCGCTGAAAAAAGCTATAGTATGCACAAGCTGTTATTGATTTCCTTCCTGCCTCACATGATTCCAGGGTTGTCAATATAGAAATACATTTTAGAAAAATATTTATGTTATACTATTAATTGCACAATGACCTAATTTTGAAACTATCGTAAAACGAACAATTAATATGTGATACATTATAACATATATAATTTATATTCTCTTAAGTGGATTAATAATCATCACCTACACCAAAAGTGATAACAATAAACTCTGATACAAATTTTACATCATTAAGTGTTACAAAAGGAATGTCTTTTATTAAATCAATAACTTTAAGTATGAGCTGTGTAAAAAGTATTTTAAACTGTGCCGTTGGCACTCGAGAAGTTTCCACCGATCGATACTTACTTGTTCATTTCCCAGCTGTGGTTATGCTTTTTTTTAATGGTGTTTAACACCTGTTTTTACTACTGAGGCACCACAGGCGATGGACACTGATTATGAGGACTGAGAAAAACCTGGAAAAAGCCTCAGTCAGAGAGGACGGTCCTGGTGGAATTCGAAATCCAGACCTCCCGCTCACGAGTCCGCGCCTTAACAACCCCGGCCACCCGTGGCGGTATCGTGAGTGTGGTGATGTCACCTAAGACTTAATATGATTGGATACTACATGCATTGTCTAAACGGTCAAGGTCTTCCTTTTGAGTTCGCGTATTATCAGGTCGTAGGTAAGAAGTTCCCAAGGGGGAATAGAATCGTTTAGGACAAACTTTAGTTATTGAAAGTGTAACTTCTTGCCTACTATGGTGAACCAGGTTTGCTTTATTGTGTATTTTGCTTATAGATTTTTGTTGTTGTAATAGTAACAAGACTGTATTGGGACAAAGATTGCTACTAAAATGTTTTCAATAGTGCTGTAATTGCTTGTTATTTATATTCCTTTGTCTTTTTATGGCGTAAAATAAAATCTTAAATATTTTAAATAGTTCTGAAATTTTTTTGTCAGCATTTTTATTTTTTATAATACTTAAATTTTTTTCTGTGCAATACGCAAACTTAATTCGTTCTGCTCGTCATAATATATGACATTTGCATTCAATTTGATTAGTAATTCTTCACTAGATGTTGTTAATGTTGCACTTTTTTTAAAAAAACACTCAAAAGCCCGAATCTACAGATCTAAGTAGCAAAGATTCCCACAACTTTAATAATTAATCTCTTATAGCTGCTGTTGCAGTAAAAAGTGGAATATCTTTCACAATCGTTGAAAAAGTCATTCAGTTTGCACAGCACGATTCAATATAGCGCATCCACTTCTGAGTGAGAGTTCGAGGGTTTAAATAATAAACGTATTAAACCAACAATAATTCAATTACTGCAGTGTTTTTGTTTTAGTTGGTAAATAAACGCTATGGAAGCAAGTGCACATCGGAAAAGAAGCAATTAGTATCCAGTAATAAAACGTTTTTTATTGAGAAAAGCTCTCAGTATTAAAAACAAATATATTTGTTTTACTTTCATTTCCTTAGATTCAGGGACTTTTATTTCAAGAGTTTTTTTTACTTGAAAGCCTCTTGTAAACAGTTTCGCATTTTCTTTGTACCTTCAAAGGAAAGGAAAAGCTTGCAGTCTTATGTTCTTTTTCTTTTATCCTCCTTTCTTTTGTTCTACTCATTCGTGCAATTCCTCGCTCTCTAGTGATGAGCATGCCAATTAAACATTCTTAATAAACAGATTTTATTCTTATGTTTTTTAACACCTACTACAATAGTGGATAATTCTGCACAGCTCTTAACAGCGTCCGTAGGAAAACCACATGCCAAATTTAATCGTTTCTGATATCTTCATATACTTCATTTTATTAAGAATTTTATGATCTAGGATATTTGTCAATAGCTCTATAAAGAAATTTTTGGAGAACTAAGATAAATCACAATACCTCGTCAAACCAGTAAACCAATAGTACAAACCGATAGTGGCGTAAGATTACATCACATTTGTTTCTCATTCTTATTTTCATATCAATATTCTCTATTATTTTATATAACAATTTTAGGGCTATTCCCTTGACTTATATTTATTTTTATAAGATAGTGTTTTAATAATAGTAATAACAATAATAAAATAATAATTACTTTTAAAAAAATATGGACATTGCATTTTCAAAAATGAGGGAAAAAAATAATAAAGTGCAATTTTAATGAAAAGTTAATTCTTAAAAAAATGTTAACATTTTACATGAACTTTGACAAAATTTAAATTTTTATCACGGGCTGTAAAAAGAACATAGACTACATTCCAAACAACTAAACGAATTGCGCTCATTTCGCTACGCAATTGCAGTTTGTATCAGTGAACACCAGCTCACCTTCAGTGAACGCGCGATTCCCATTAGCAGAATTAAGAATTCGCGGACGCAGGCAATTCAAATTGCTCAGTAGTGTTTATTACGCCAACTCTTAGTTGCATTTATGTAGGGAATGTGTGGTTTTCTACTGCATTTTTGTACTGTTCAGTATTGGTACAAGCACTGTGGGAGAAGATCAGGCGCTAAATTTCCAGGGGTAACATCTGCATTGTGTTTAAGATCGGTGAACAAAGATCGAACCCAAGGCGTTTTTCAGTGACAAGAAGGCGAGACCAAAACAACCGAATTTTAGTAGAAAAGAAACTTGATGAAGTAAGCTATTTGTTAGAAAGTATTTAACACGACTAGCCCAGCAAATTGATGTATCTGTCGCCAGTGCACATAAAGCCACTCAGCAGCTGTATCTTCATACATATGACTGAAATAACCCGCGGATGACCTGGAACAAAATAACCAGGAAGCAGTGATCAATATCCCGAAGGATGAGTCGGTCCTGGTGGTGTAGTGGTTACCATACTTGCCTCCTATACCCAAAACGCGGGTTCGAACCCGGCCAGGACCGATGGATTTTTTCGGGCGTAAAAATCCTAAGTATGGCTTCCTTCGGAAGGGAAGTAAAGCCGTGGGTCCCGTGTCGTACATTTGCGGCACGAAAAAGAACCTCAAGCCTGAAAGAGAGGCCTCTGAGCAAAATTTGTCGGCCGTTTCACGCCCTGAGTTGAATGGGACGCTGATGACCTGAGCTGTTAAAGAGCGTCCTTAAATAAATCAACCAAAAAAAAAAAACCGAAGGATGAATTCCAGGGAGTGTCTCAAAATCGTTTTAAAAGTATTCAGGCATGTTTCACAAATGAAGGCATGCTCTTCGAGCATCTATTATTATGCAGAGAACTATTTATTACTAATAAATAACGAAAGGAACAAAAATGTGTTATAAGTTCTGACCGCGCGATATCATTTCCCTCGGCAGGTAACGAGGCAGTTACGCCGTAACATACCGTCGGCAAAATCATTTCCGATTGCGTAGTGGAATAAGGACTCGGAGCGAAGCATTGAAAAAGGTGTAAAATGTTTACTTATTATACAAGAATTACTTACATATATGCTCATATGCAGCAAAAAATAGATGATGCATTAATTTTGGAATATATAGACTTGTTTTATATATTAAAAGACACGTCTAACAGCTGTAAGATGCAATATTTTTACTTTTACGCTTCATTTCAGCACAATTTTCGACACACTAATGACCTTCTCAAGTGCAAGAAGCATGTTACATTATTGCACACAATTTTGTTAAAAAAAATCGATTTTGCGCACCATCTCTGATGCAGAACCTTTTCCTCTTTCTTCAAAACTTGGGAACAAATGCCAACCTTGTGGCTTGTTCGTGTGCTTAGGAATATCATTTGTGTTTGTTTCAGTCAAAGAAGATAGCATCTGTTCCATTGTTGTTCATTCAGTTATGCTAAGAGGTCATAAAATTCTAAACTTCTCTAAAAGCAGTGGCTCCATTAGCAATAGCTTTAACTTATTGAGAAGCGGATGTCTTGGGAAGCTGTTTAAATTCCAAGAACGCTGCTTGTGGGATGTCACGCTTTTTAACTCTGCTAATAGTATTTAAATATGCATACGCGTAAAGATTAGATTATAATCTAAAATCCGAAAACAGATATTGCATCTGTCCTGCTACAATGTCTTATTCTCAGCGCAGTTCCTGGGATTTTTCCTCTTTGAGAATGAAAAATACAGGCTGACATTTTTAATGCCCGTTATAAAACAAAATTGGAACGGGATGAATAGAGAAAAGAAAGAGAAATACACAATCTTAATGTAGAAAGATGATATCCTTTTGACTCCAGATAAGTGCCCCCCGACCCTGCTTTATAATTAAAAGGGAATAAATCACACAAGCTGGGCAGAGTACAGTGCCTCGACGATGAATGCGTCAGAGCATGTGATGGGGCCTTGTCTGGGAATAACAAGGGCATAACGGTCGCTCTGCGTAGCAGTCAGCTGTCTAGCAAACGCGTTAAAACAAACGCCGTTTAAGAGTATTATGTTTTTATCAACTAGTGGCTATTTAGTGAACTTCAGAAGCATTTTAAATGTCATTACAGTGAAAATGAATACAAATGGGTATTCTGGATAAAATATACGTTATCGCTTTTGTTACATTAAAACGAGTAGCCAATGAAGCTAAAATTACCGAAATTAAGCGAACTGACAACTTTTTGAGATAATGAAGTTAGTTTGAATATGTTAAATAATTACTGTGGCTTTGGAATATTATTCATCTTTAAGAATGTTCAGGTAACAGGAAAAGTACCTTAGAAATATTCACCATATATCTGTTCCAAGTAAAATAACACAATGAAATGTTTCAGATACCAATTTTGCTACGAGAAAGGGGAGAGGAATCGATAAGAAATTCAGGAATTTCTTATGTTTACTATGTGTAGTCGAAATAAAAAAGGGGGGGGCAGGGGAATTGAGACATTAACGAAGATAATACAAATTATCGGAATAGATGAAAAAATATGAGTTATGATTGTTTATCCCAGAGAACCAGACAGGCAAGAATTCTAACAGAAATTATTTTTAGTGCGCTTTGAAAGATTGCAGAAGTTATCGTAGTTGCAACTGATTTTATAACTGGACACCCAAAAGACAAGTTTTTATGTTAAATGTATATTAAAATATATATTATTTTAGTTGGTGATATTTTCATTGATTTGTCATGTAGTTTTTGCTCAGACTTTTATCGTTAAATTTAAAATTGGAAAAGTAGAAATAAATAATATTCTGGAAAATGTTGCAGTTGTACATTGAAATAAAATGCCTCTATAAGTAAAGGTATATTTCCCCAAGAAGTAACTATAGAAATGCAAAGGGAATCGGCCAATTTTATTATGCGAGGTTTTCAAATGTAAGACGTAACTTTAATTGTTCATATTTTCTTTATTTTCTACGCTATCTTAAAAATTCTGACCATGGCTTACTATACAAAAAACTGAATACTGTCACATCTTCATCCCAGGTGTTGTATGTACCCTTTTGTTCTTGTGCAAGGAACAGCCTCTTGAGTTCATGTTCTTGATATCTGTCACAATATCTGGAATGGAGTCCTTCAACTCAATAGTTTGCTCAGGAACACTTTTTCCTTCAGATAGCCTCACAAACAACCAACTGCTAGGTCAATATCTGGTGATATCTTTGGAAAGAATTGCTCTTATCATTTTGGGTATAAAACTATGGAACGGGTGCAGAAAAACTGCGTCCACATTCCGATAAATTTTGCTCAGAAGCCTTTCTTGCAGGCTTGAACATGCCGTATATCTATGACACGGGATCCACGGCTTTACTTCCCTTCCGAAGGAAACCATACAGAGGATTTTACGCCTGAAAAAAATCCATCGATCCTCACCGGGATTGAAACTGCGGTCTTGGATCTATGAGGCAAGTATGGTCACCACTAGGCTACCGAGACAGACTTGTCTTTCAAAAGAGAGGCAATACAAATATAACTGCAGGGAGTTTTCTTTTCTTTTTGTTTATAAGTTTTTGTAATGTTTAAGAAGGAATTAAAACTGTAAAAGATTACGGGAAATATTTGTTTCCTGAATATTCCAGTAGTGAGGAGTAAATTATTTGTTTAAAATGAAGGTCAGAAGTGGTTGCCATTTTGTAATGTTTCTTAGCATATCAATAAATCAATATACACTTTATGACTTTCTAGTATTACAAATCGGTAATAAATTACAAAATGTAGTTAACATTTTCAGTGCTCTGTGTTATGTAAAATGTACTGTAGTAATGGTTTTGCAGCAGCCGTTTCTAAGACAATCTGCATTTACTTATTCAATGGAGTAATGAAAACAAAACTACGGGATAAAATTGCTCAGGAAATTATAAAATAAGAATATAAGATTCAGTTTGGAATCGAACACAGTGAAACGTGCATTAATAATCTCTTCTGAGTACAAATATTTAACATTCTTTGTGATTTCGCTTACTTGAGGACAATTGTTTCACAAATATGTCGTGAGTAAATTTCAGTAAATGAAACCATAAAGATTGTTCTAAATACTTGACTCAGAAGAGATTAATAATGAATTATTTTAAAAAGTATGAGACAAAATTTTGAAAACAATTCATTGAAACTTTTTGAGAACAATAATACTAACTGTACTTCCTAGTTCCTTTAAACATTGTATTGTTACTTTTTCCATCTAAGTTTTTCATACTTTCATCGTTCTGATGCCTGCTTTCAAAGCTTCAAACCACGCTGAAAATGAGGAAAAACATCAAGTTTTTGTCATTCAGTAAGGTTTTTGTTTTTAAAAGTTTTTGATAGGACATTAATCAGAAGTAACTCTCATAGATGTAAAAATGAATGTAGTGCATTTTTTTAAATTCTGATAAATATTATATATTTCTAATCAATAATTTAAGACGATTATGGACATTATAACTATATGCTTATAATGCGTAAAGTGTATAACAAAACTAACTGTTGCTTTAACATATTTTATATTAACTGTAGTCAAACAAACAATAGAAAACTTTTCTTCAACTGTGTAGCAGTAACGAAGCTGTGTAATAACAGAGAACATGTTTCTTAGGCCGCTTTATCCCATCAGGAGCAGAGACAGGCGTTTGAGATGGAGCGTGGAGACTGATAACGCCTTGCTTAATGTTGCTACTGATGATCTGTACCTTGTATGGGCATCCATTTCGACCTCCCAGGGGTCAGCGCTAAAACGTGTCTTATCGGATGGGTTCTGAGAACGGCGACAGCCTCCATGGTTCAATTAGCACGAGGTCAGCCTATCATGTGACAAGTGGTACGGCATTACCCGTTGCTTTTACTGCCAGCATAACTGTTGACTCTTAGCATTCCTTAGGACTGGAAACCGAGCTAGGAAGAAGATTATATGCAATAAAACTCAGGCATGGGCTGTAGCACTTTTACGTGAAACAGACGGTTTATTAGTTACATTATTTTGTTTTTCTTTGGTTCTGTCAACAGGTCCGTTTTGTGTTTCTAACAGCTGGTGTATGAAAAACACTGCTGTCATAAATTAGATGGTGTAACTAATTGTTTTTATTTACACATGTTTATATTTACAGACAATTTTACAACAAACTAAAAATAAAACTGTTTAAAAACTTAAATAAAACAATTTCGGTACCTTCTCTACCATATGGATGCAAAATTTTTGAAATTAAAGACAGAAATAAACGAAGGCTGAAAAATGAAATAGCATTCTTAAGAAAAATCTTCCTTGTGGTCAAATGCCAACCTGTGGGCATACCCTCTTGGCTTGGTGGTATTGTAGCAGATTTTTGAGACCGGGACGCCCTACTAGTCCCGCTGGGGATGCCGGTACGCCAGAATGAACCTTAAATATGTGGAATAAATGAAATTGATTAATGATGACACAAATGAGCTTGGAGTCCTTGGGGCCTTAAAGCTATCTGTCAGCTAGACCTGACCGGGAATCGAACTCAGGAATTTCGGATTAGTAGACGCAAACGCTAAACCAAACCATCGAAGCGGTCTTTTAAGTTACGGAAAAAAACACACCATTAAAGGAAACTCTTCTTCATAGAACGAAAAACAACATAAAACCCGGTCACGCAAGAGTTGCGTAAACTAAGCGAATTCCTCAGCAAGTTGAACTTGTGAAGGTTACTGCAGTGCTGCAGCTGAGAAGTCACGTACTGAGGTTTCAGAAATTGGGAGGAATTGATGATCGTGTGTCTACTACCAGGAAATAGTTATATTTTACTACCGCTAGAGCACTTTTTAAAAGTTCAGTTTTAAGGTATACCCCACTCCTAAGGTTAAATTTCTCTGGTTTTCAGAAATTATTTTCCTTATTTTATTTAAATGGTATATATCGAGTTGTATTGCGAAAAAAAATGTATTCGTAGAGCGATTAACTTTCGGGTTTCAGATAAACTCCCGCTCCGAATAGTTTGATTTTACTGATTTTCAGAAACTATTTTTCTTGCTTTATTTAAATGGAATATACCCAGTTTTATTACGAAAAAACAAAGATTACAGCCGCTAGAGGGACTTTTATATTTTCGCTTTAGGTTAACAACCTCCTCAAAATCCCATTTTGCTGGTTAACGAACTCGATAAATAGGTTAATCGTTATATGTGCAGTTTCGTTGAGGGGGAAAAAAAAAAAAATTAGGGCCGCTACGGTGTTAATAGACACATACACATATAAATAGTTTTTCATCCTCTTTTTGGTATCAGTAAGCAGGGTCAATGGAGAAATGTTTTTTTCCCATTAAACCGCTTGTTCAAAGTATTTTTAACAGTGTTTAACGCCGTTTTTACTACAGATGCACCACAGGCTATGGACACAGATGATACATGAGATGGAATGATATATTTGGAAAGGATTTTTTTAAAGGAAGGAAACGTTCCAGGCCTAAGTTTAGGGTACCTCCCCGGCATTTGCCATTTATGAGGACTGAGGAAAACCTGGAAAAAAAAACTCAGTCAGGGAAGACGGTTCTGGCGGGATTCGAACCCTCAAATGTATTCGTGGCAGTGACTGAGATTAATGAGTGAAATCTAAAATGTAACCAATATTGGTTTTGTTGGTTTTTCAACTCCTTTCTCCTTCCTTGACGTAATTTTATTTAAAATAAATGTATTTTAAATAGCAATCATTCAGACTGGCTAGTTTTGAGACGAAACCTTTAAATAAGAATATCGCATTCTAAGTATTAAGAAACACGGGAAAATGGAAATTTTGTCTGTTGATGAAAATCAAAATGTCGAAATGTTATTCCATTATTCGCAAAATTCAAATCATCGTTATAAATTTGTGTTTGTTTTAAAGAGCAATAAATGCAGTTTTTACAATCGTTTGTGACATGTACCCTATATAAAATTAAAAACTTCCATTAAATCGTTATTAATATAAGATTTTAAGGCATAATATAACAACCGAAACGATGCAAAAGCATCTACTGCGTAATTCGCGAGTGGTTATTGCGTCGCTAGCAACAGCACTGGAGGGGAAAACAAAGGAGAAGCGACGTGCGACTTGTGTGGTCCGATTCCACATAAAGCTGCAGCTTTCGTATTGCTCACACTTAGCAGCTTTTCATCATTATAATCACAATAATATTTATGCCGTCTAGAAATTTTATTTGAACAAAAGTTGAGCTTCCCTTGTGGTGGGCTTGCAGTGCAGCAAAGGTCAGGGACAAACTCTGCGTGCGGTAGTAAACAGATTTATATTCTGTCTGTTCATGATCTCTTTATTTTACTGCCGCTATTTTACAAC
The DNA here is from genome assembly GCA_030762175.1 of Metallyticus violacea. Taxonomy (NCBI): domain Eukaryota; kingdom Metazoa; phylum Arthropoda; class Insecta; order Mantodea; family Metallyticidae; genus Metallyticus; species Metallyticus violacea. The sequence goes on from CM060839.1 coordinate 40,857,259, forward strand.
TGGAAAATTCCTCCAGTTCTTCATGAAATGTCAACCCGTGGCGTAAGTTTCGCGCATAATTAACCAGTTTTTACTCAGGCAATTACAGTGGAGTTCATGCGAAAAAATAAATGTGACCGTGTTTCTGAGAAATTACAATTTTCTGCCACTGAGAACAATTAAGCTTTTTCAGTCCTTCACATTCTGACATGACCTCTTGCAACTACAAAAAACATTTGAGAGAGACATTAATGAACGTGTAAAAAGATTTTACATCTTTCATAGTAAGAGGTCTCCGGGACATAAAGAATCAGCCAAGAGAAGTTTGCAATTCAGAACACGGTAGCTCTATCGGTTAGAGTATCAGCATACCTCTTACCTGAAAATTTTTCAAATCTGATTCTTCATTTCCAACTAATGTAGTAATAGTAGTATTTATTATTTCAGCTAAATTAGGTATACATATATTGCACATTATGTCGCATGGGTCACAAGACCACTCATATTCTTGAAAAATACTTTAGTTCCAAAATTAATTCTAACAAAGGAAAACAAAACATTAACAATAATGTACGCACGCACACACACATAAAACTGACATAAATATAATAATTCTGATATTCATTTTAATTTTCGTATTATTTAGGTAAAATGTTATAGAAATTTCTTGTCCCTAAAACTACGTATTTTATTTAAGCAGGTTTATCCAGTTCTGTCTATTTACAATTAAGCCACAAAATGCCAGCCTCGCCCTACTTGAATTCAAAAATGAATCTGGGAGAAATTTTATCCTAGCATCTTCTGTCTGTGTACACTTGGTCAAAATGTGAATCCAGTCTTCCGGTTCCATAACGAGCAACTCTTCCTGCATTCTTCGTCAATAACTTTACGTGTCTTCCAGCCACCAGTCTAAGTCATGATATTCCCGACCTCTGTTTCATGCCTAGCTCCATGATACAGGTCTGTTTATCCCATCCAGTTTTAATTTAGCTCTGCAGATCCAGAGATGACATCTGCATGCATCGCGCCTCTATTTCCTGCCGGTTTATGTCTGGCAGGCGAGTTTTGACTTTTGTCAGTACGCTATATCGTTTAAACCGATTTTGGCCAAGTCCCGAAGTACAACCGCCACCACAATTTTGGATAATACATGTTGTTGAATTTGTGTCGGTAGTATATTTTCCTCAGTGTTCTTTAATTATTCTTAGTCAGTATCTAATTAAATTTATTTTGCTATAGACTGCACCTTCCCAGCATCCCACCTCTCGTCCAATTAGTGTCATATATAAAACTAGTATGAAATAACAATTTCTATATCTATCATCCAATTTTTCTTTTGTATTGAACCTATACGCGATGCTCAGATAGTAAGAAATTGCAACATTAATTTATCTTTATAATACTTATAAATCAAAAGATACACTTGGAAAAGCTAGAACGATAAGGTAAAAAATAGGTATAAACTTTGAATATTTTTAGAACTGAAAATATCAAATTATGTACAGAAGCAGTCACTGTGCCCTCCTGCACAGCCATAAAAAATGAGGTGAGTTCAGGAGTAGACTGTTCTATCATAACACGGCTATATAAAACAATTTATTGTTTTATATATACTTTCTCAAATTATTGCATAAATGGACTTCATGAAATATTGATAAATTTGTATTGGGCGAGAGATATTATAATGGGCCAAGTATGTTGCAGATATATTAAAAAGAATGAACTTTTGGAGTGCACGGCACCGTTTGAGTAAACAAAATTCAGTAGACATCGTTAAATGAACTTATACTAAAATACACTTAGGCAAATTCACTTTTATTTCCTACGAATTTTCATTGGATATGTGAAAATAAAGGTCATGCAGTTTTGCAGCTACAATACCAGAGCGTGTAAAATGGCATTGTGATGAAAGAGAAGTCTCGTCCTCGCAAGGTGTGGATTTTTGGCGCGAATAACATCTTTCGAGTTGGTCCAGTAGTGAAGCGTAATACTCCTCGGTAATGGTTCTGCCTTTCTAGAATTAGTCTAAGAGCACCACACCATGAGAATCCCTGAAAACCATAGCCATGATTCTTCCTGCAGCTGGAACCGTTTTTGCTTTGTTTGGTGCACTTTCGCCTGTTGCTATCCACTGTTTGAACTGCTCTTTCATCTCTGGGTGTTGTGTTTCATCTACTGTTATGAAACGACGGGGAAACCCCGCTATGTTATGCAGCTTTCTCTTATCCAAACCTTTGTGTAAAATTAAGTGCACACACCGCCATGGTTGGTCGAGGTTCTTAAGTAAGGCGCGGGCTCGTGAGCGGGAGGTCTGAGGTTCGATTTCCACCAGGATCGTCCTCCCTGGCTGAGCTTTTTTTCAGGTTTCCCTCAATACTCATATTTGACAAATGCAGCTGGAACGTTTCCTTCCTAAAACGTCTATCATTTCATGTATCATCAGTGTCCACTGCCTATGATGCCTCTGTAATAAAACGGGCGTTAAACACTATTCAATAAAGTGGACACAGCTTGTCTAGGTCTCTTCAATGTCAGCCAACTTGTGCATGTTATTTGCCTACCGTTGAGTACGGCATTATGAATTGCTGTCACCATCTCGTCGGTTGTAGCAGTTTTGGGACATGACTGAACAGCAGTCCACAATTTAATCATCGAAAACGAAGGGGAAAAAATCCTTTAATGTGAAATCTAATTCCTTTAGTATTTCTGTTGGGGTTAAATTCTTCAAAGCGAAGTACTTTATCACAAATAGTATTTCAGTTTTAGCAATTTTGCAGAAAATGTTAACACTATTTTGTTTACAGGATCGTCACAAATAAATGATTATATTTATGTGTCTGAGCCATCTAAGGGATGATACTTAACAAATGTTATAGTAATTTGGCCATCTTAACCACATTTTTTTGTCATGTTGAGAACTTTTATGACTCATCGCCCGAATTAACCCTCTGCTCATCCATTCCTCCCGAAGGTGCCGTCATTAAGGACGTAGAGACAAACGGTCAGCTGTTAAGCAACACTAAAGTACCGAAATATTCTCCTCTGCCTCTGTCCATTCTATTTTTTAAGTAGTAAAGTTGTCATATAAGTACAACTTTTTAAAAATGTTTTTGTAGAGCAGCTCGTCGTCTTTTCAAAAACTGTGCGGAACACAGCACACACACACACACACACACACACACACACACACACACACATCTTTGCATAAAAGACATTTTAAATAAGTTCATGACGAGGTCTGATATTTTTTTCCAGGTCAGGCACATACAGTTTAAAGATTTAAGTGGAAGCATCTCAACAAAGCTGTTGGTACTACTGCTTTTTACAATTTCTAATTAGGGTACTTCCCAACCATTCTTCCTTTAATTGCCATTTGTTTGTACTGTAAAGAAGTTTGTGTTTACTAGGATAATGCCAAACCTCATACTGCCAATGGCGTCGTGAAGTCGTCAATATAAAAGGGCTACTCTAGAGAACCCCGAAGGTCCAATACTAATGTATGTCAACCTTAAGCTGCATTAGATCGATGATCTGAATGCTAATTGGTGGACGTTAAATAGTACGTATGTTTTCATTTGATCGCTTTTATGTGCAGACCAGGAAAACAGTCCACGCGACCAGTAAATGTGGCTTGTACTGGCATCTAAACAACCTTTGTTGATGTCGCACTACCTCCGCTATTGTTCAAGTGAGAGTCAACATAGCCAAACTTCATTTACCTTGTTTCCCCAACGTTCCATTTTAATTAGTCCGGGAATTGATTAGCGGATCAGGGTTTAATCCTCGCAGCCAACTGAGGCAATGCTGCTACATTTCGGATTTACATCACAACAGGATTTATTTATTAATTAGAGTATTATTTCATGATTTGCTAATTGCATTAGCTTTTGACCATTTATTGAGCAGCGCATGTCGTCGTATGTTTTTACATTAGTGCTTGAAAGGAACGTCACTTGAATGTCAATGAGGTTTCTATAATGGAAAATAGGCGTTGTATTATTTTAAAACATGCGAGGAAATCAAAAGTTTATCAGACTTACCAACATTATGAACTTTAATAATGAAAGAAAGCTGGGTTGTGGAATTTGAACAGCCTCAGAGAGGTCAGCCATAAGAGTTATTGTGCCTATCTCAATGGGAAAGACGCCTTCATTGCTTCCCAAAAACTGTTCCTTTTTTATTTGCAGTATTATCGTCTAACGTTAGCGTCCTTTTCCAGATCTTCCTTAGTTATAGATAGAGTAGCTCTATTTGTTATCAGGAATGGACACTCAAACAGGATATGTATCCTGTTTACACAATCTGCAGGTGGGTTCATATTTATAGAGTCCCACTTTACGGAGATGTTTCCTGAAGCGACCATGTTCAGTAATTAACGCAATTACTTTCCTTATTCCGCTTTTGTTCAGTTTTAGAAGAGACGTGAAAAAGTATTGCTTGGACCTAGGACAAGTTTCCTAGCTTGCGTTTGTCCAGGATAGGTTTGCCACCTTAGTTGATGTTTATCCCCATTCCACGTTTTAGCAGCACTTGTAGTGATTTCAACCGCGAGCTCAGGTCACAAAAGGCTGAATCAGCGCTCCGTTTTGCCAACTGATCTGCTTTCTCATTTCCATAAATGCCCTGATGCTCCTGCACCCACCGCAGTTCAAGCCTGTTGCGCGATGCCAGGGCAGACAGGGCATTTTGACATTCTCATGCCAGATTAGATTTCACCTGGCAAGAGGAAAATGCTTTTAAGACACAGACCATCTGAGAGGATAAGAATTCGTTTTTGGTGATACCTTTTCAAGTGCTCTAAAAGTACGGTATAGTTCTGGCTGAAAAACTGAAATCTTTACCAGGTTTGTACTAAAGTTAGTCCTCGGAGATAGGTCATATGCACCAACACCATATAAGTTGGTTACGTTCTTTAATGTGAATGGTTCCTTTCACAATCTTCTCGAGATCTGAAAATAACCAAACATTGCAGTGTTGAGAGGTCTGATCTCATCCTCAGTTCTGCAATGTCCTGGAAATTATTGCTTAAGTATGTTCATAATAATGTAAAAACATTACTGCAAGATGGCGCTTAGCCTCACTTTCTATGCCCAGAATGAACACAATCAAAGGCCAAGGAAACAACCACATAACGCTATGCTTGTCCTGTTGGTTTTTAACTATCAGTAAGTTATTTGTAGCACTTTTTATTGATTACAGAGAAATGATGATTGTAAATAGTTTCCTAAGAAGACGGAGGTAATGCTTCATAGAAAATAGACATTTTCAGCATGCTCTGTAAAACAGTGAGGACTGAATTAATTTATTTGAAATACCGAACTTGTAAAAGGGTGAAGTATTGTGGCACTGGCGATTTACGAATATTACGGTTACGATTTACGAATACGGACAGTTATAACACCTAACAGTAGATATACAGGTGTAATAATAATGTGCATGGACATGGGTCCCGAAACGCTTTATTTCCATGTTAGAACTCATTTTCTACAACTTTTCGTAGTATATTAATTTTGTTGAATTGGTTAATTTATGGATGCTTAGGTCATCAGCGTCGCATTCAATTTGGGGCGTGAAACGGCCGGTAAATTTTGCTCAGATGCCTCTTTTTTCAGGTTTGAGATTCTTTTTCATGCCGTAAATCTACGGCATGGGACCCACGGCTTTACATCCCTTCCGAAGGAAGCCATGCTTAGGATTTTTACGCCCGAAAAAATCCACCGACCATGGCAAGGATTGAAATTCGCATCTTGGGTTTAGATGTCAAGTGTGGTCACCATAATACCACCAGGTACGTTCTGCCCTGCCCCTGTTTGTGTCCAATGATTAATGTACTATGAAAAGTTGTATAAAATGAGTTCTAACATGGAAATAAAGCGTTTCGGGACCCATGTCCTTATAACATATTTTCTTTTTCTACTTGTGAGGAATGTGTCCTAAAAGTTTAGCCTACCTTATTGTTACACCCGGTGTACAAACATACATTTAAAATTTAACGAACCAAAATATTTATAAATAAAGCGTAAAGATGTAAAGTAGCTTTTTAAAAAATTGACATTAAATATACAGGGTGTATCAAAAGCAACGAAGTCATTACTTTTTATTTACCTAACTGCTTAGAGTTACATAAAACTTTATATACACTATTTTTGGATGCTATATAACAGCATTATATTTAATCTTTGTTAATTTATCTTATGTGAGCTGTTTATTCTTTAGGACCAATATATATTAATTCTAGAGAAAAGTGTTACTGATTTTCTGGATAGTAGCTTTTGGCCCAGCTTATATAAAAGAAACTGGAATAATTGCTTTTGAATTCATCATTTCAGTACCTTTGAGAGGGAAAGTTAAGAGCAATGCAACTTGACACGATTTAATTGTAAGAATAAAACATTAAGTCCTACTAGAAAACAAATTAATCAGATAAGTTTACTTCTAACAGCTCCCTATTGAGCCGTATGTGCAGATAAACAATTGAAGTTCGCGCGGCAAGTTGAACGAATAGCAAATCATACCGAAAGAAAAGAAAACGCACTATTCTCTCGTGGTGTCGTATAAGACGTTTATCTTAAGAGGAAATCCCCGTTTCTGTGACAAATTAATCCTTATCAAAAAGGGTCAAGGAGACTTGAGATGCCCTCTTTGGAAAAGATAAAGTACATAATTCTGTCGCCGCATTAAGTCACATGATTTATATTAAAAATGTATTCCCTGTTTTTCTGTCATTAGAAACTAATAAATGAAATCCTTGGTAGCATATTTAACCATGTCTTTAATAAAAAGGCCCAAAAAATGCTGCGCCTGTAATTTTTTCTATTCCTTGTCTTACAAAAGAAAATAATTTAATAAATTCAGCAATTTAATACTATAACAAGATGTTTTTAGATTCATTTAATTATTATAATGTTTATCTGGCCTATAAAGTTCGAAAAGTGCTAACAGTAAATACAAATACATTAAAGAGCAGGGGAATTTTGTATAATGCAAAAGAACTATCTGGACAGAGCCTGTGAGGTGATGAGATTCAAAGCAAATTGTTGAGTGGCCACAGGTCGCTAACTATTAATTTATATATGAATTCATATCTATGAACAACCTGACACACTGCAGCACATTTAAACACAATCAACATTCATTTGTTTTTGGGTTATATCTGTATTGAAGCTGATAGTGACGCTTGGAGCATACACCCTAAAGGCTAATGGTGCATTTGTACCTTTATTTAATAAAATTATTGCTTTTGAATCTTGGATTACAATACAAATATAATTAAAAGCTGAAGTAAGTGATATAAATTAAGGATGCAGTAAGTGAACAAACAGTGTCTTGAAACGTAGTTCATTAGCTTGGTTCTTGATAGAGCTATACCAAGCTAGTCGGTGGCCCGTATATTTTTTCGCAAACTTCCGATAATTGTGCCTTCATATTATTTTCAGCTTTCAGAATTAAGGCCTTTCCAAATACGTGAAATTTTACTTTTCTGAAAAAATAAAGAATACTCGTATAATTAATATTAAATGAACATAGTAAAAACGTGAAATATTTCTAACTTTCAAAACAAGAATAAAAATAAACATATTATCAATATTAAATAAATATAGTAAAATATGAAATATTTCTAATTTTGGGGGGAAAAACATGTACGATCAATATTAAATGAACGTAGAAAAACGTGAATTATTTCTGATTTTCTGAGGAAAAAATAAAAAAATTAAAAAAATTAACTACAAATTTAATATTTTACCTTGCATTTAATTTTTCCCCAAGATCGAATTTCTCTCTGGTTAACTGAAATTTCATAATTACGTCAGAGGGAAGCACTTTGTCTTCTTAATAATTAGTTCATTGTTTTCAGAATGTAAATATTCAGTGTAGGTCAAGCATAAGAAAAAGTTAAAATAAAGACTTGACAGTAATTAACACAGTAAACAGATCTACGCAACCAATTTTTCAGACGAAAAAGAATGGATAATACCGAACTTACTTCCGAAGCATACATTTTCTTATCATTCCAAACAAAAGAACAATTTCATCACTTTTCCACTCCTCCCTTCTCGTGCAAGATAACGGCTGCTGAAACATAAACAGTCAGCAACAACAATATTATTAAGACAGACCTAATCAACTGTAAGCAGCAAAACAAGGAAAGAGACGTTTTAATTAAGTCGCTGTATAATTTATGTTCTGATATTGTACACATGCATGCCAATGGAAAGCTAGAGGAACCAGCTAGTTAAATTGTAATGAAAACATAATGAGCTCAAATTTCAAAGGTGATAAGTTTCTCTCACTCTGGTTCATTGAAAATGTGACGCTGAGTAATGGATAGTGTGTTCCTTTTTTGTTTTCGAAATTTTCTACAGCAGAAGCTGCAAAAATAATACTTCTCAACCCGTTCAATATATACAATGATAATATAGAACTAATAAATTTCTTTCTTTATTTATTCGGCTGGAAATCCACCAATGTCTCGAGTTTAACGTCAAATTAAACAAGATATTTCAAAGTTTGGATTCCCTGTCACGAGATGTGCAGATGTTTGTTTTTTATTCCTTATTGATGGCTTTTATGTTTGGCAGTTGTTTTCCGTATTTTGTTCTAGTGTGCACGTTAAATCATCTCTTCCTAGTGAAGCAATACTCCAAGGGTATACCACAGAGAATTCGGTGTTTGCAATGCCCCCAAAAGAGACACAATACTGCCACTGGTACACAAATTGGAAATAACTGGATCTCTGGCGAGTGAAAAATGCAAACATCGTTCATCTAGACTGCGCACGGTTGTTGTGGATGTCCGGGCAGGACAACTGGAGCAGTCACCTGGAAGTCATTAATACGTTTGTTGCAGGAGAGCGGGTATATCTATTCAATGTGTCAGAGAGCTGCGAAAAATGCTGACCTAAAACCACATGAGTTACAGTTGTCCATCAGTTGCAGCAACCAGATAAAGATAAAAGAGTGAAGTGTTGCCGTTGATTTCAGCCGTTCATTGTGCAAAATTCTGGCATATTGTCCATCACGTGGTTCACAGACGAAGCATGTTCCATTTATGAGACTATGAGAGCTCACAGAACTCACGCCAATGGGCCTCCAAAATCTACATGATGCACCCAGTTAAAGTCGAGGTTTGGTAGGCAAAACCACAGAGCATAATGGGCCCATTTTTTTTACCAGACTATGGACCCTGCAAAGTACCACCAAATTTTCATGTAGTTTATTGAGCAACTGGACGATGTAGAGCTAGGTCATGGATATTTTCAACAAAATGCCCCTACATGCCATGCATCAAACCAATCCATGGCGCTAATTGAAAGTTTCTTTGACGACCGGATAATCTCCCAGAATCTGCGGCCATCCAGATCTCCTGATTTGACAATACCCAACTTTTTCCTATAGGGTTACTTAAACAAAGAGTTTACGCCCCACGTCCTCAGATTATGGTCGATCTGAAGCACAACAGCACACAGGAGATTTATGATATTGACAACACAGTCCTCCAACGAGCGGCCAGTAACATGAAACAAATGTTGTGTTATGTCTTGTGCAGGAGGGAAGACATTTTCTAAGAGGTTAATATCTCCCAAATATACATTACATTTGAGGTAAAATAAATGCTGTGGCTAGCACCATTCATTTTGAATTAAATAAATAAAGAAGCGTGTTAATACTACATAAATCACTCTGTATTTGTGTTTTCTCCTTGCTTTCAAAGTGTATGTTCATCTTATCTTTGGTGAAATCTGGTGCAGTATCCAGTTTGTTAACTGCCGGAAAGCTGTGTACGGGACTCATGCCACTGCTTTTGCATTTGAACACAATAAAACCGCAAATGCTTTTAGCATTTAATATAATAGTTGTGTTTTGATAATACAGTTATTTCAAAATTGTTTAGGTATACCATATAAAAAAGTAAGTAGATTCCAAATTAGACTGTATTATTCTAATATTAATACTTATAGCATATAGTTAGTGGCCTTTCTCTGTTCTGTGACATGGGAACCTCCCGTGAGAAATGTTTCAACTACCTAGGAACACTTGTTTCACAACCAGGCAGAATGACAGGTGCTAAGTATATTGTGTCCAAAGCCATCTGACAGGGAACTAAGTTATTTCTTGGACGTAAATCGACATTTTGTCCAGGAACCTCTTTTTTTTTTGTATGAAGTTTTAACGCAGTAAATCTACGACCGGATTCACAGTTTAAAGTTGCTCCCTGGCGTCTTATTTTTATATTATGTTCAAATTCAAACAATATCAACAATGCAGGGGCTACCAGGAAACGACAGATAACTATAAATAATTGAATCCTGTTTAAAATGCAAGTATCGTAAGACAAGACTGTCATTTGAAATTAAAAAGTGGGGGATGATTGGGGATAAGGGGGTGAGACCTAAAGAATAATCAACATTTGCTTAAAATTTCCATAAGTTAGAGTGCTTTCCTTAATAAAATTTATGTTAAATAGACAATTATTTAAATTGACAAGTTTTGAAACGAAAACTCTTTTCGAACCTCAAAATTAAAATAAGTATTTAGACAGAATTCCGAAAAGTATCATAGTTTTGCCTCTTCTTATAACCCGCTACATTTTTTTTTTTTTGAAAAGTTTTAACCCTCTCATCAAAATTTCGTCATTCATTCATTTCTATCATGTACGCATATCACGTGATTCTCTTTCATGCCATCTATTTTTAGGTGTTCCTCGTTCTCTTGTTCTCATTGGCTTCCAATTATATATTTCTTTTGGTAATCTTTCTTTTGACCAAACCATCTAACTTTCATATCTCACTATAAAGATAAGCGATGTCAGTTTTAGAGCAGTTACTTTCATAGGAAATCCTTCTACAAAAATGTACATTATATTATAAATGCGAACGCATCTAAATACTACTCTAGTCTCCTGATTCCTCTTTTTTTTTCCTTCTCTTCTCTTTCTGGAACGAGTGGCCAATTCCACAGCTTGAACAAAAGTGGTACTGCCAATTTGGCAGAGTAGAGAAACGAATTCCAAGCGACAGTGAACTTTGTTTCCTCGACGTTGCAAGTTAAGCAATAGACCATCCATCCAGAACCATACGTCGTGGAGGAAGGGGGTGAGCATTGTTTTAAAGAAATGGTAGGGCGGGACAGAAGTAGGCGTGGCAGGGAGCGCAACATAAATCTGCTTGTTCGGAGGGTAAACCCAATTTCCACACTTCCTGGGAGATAGGAAGATATGGGGTCCCAGTAGATTTCCTGAACACCAAGTATACAGCACAAGATTATGGGTTTCGAAATAAAATTAAGTGGTGGTTGTTATGCCTCTCAGTCAGGAGACTAGACTTCGAGTTCCGGCAGATGGAAAACCTTTCTCAATGGTTTAATTTTACTAAATACAAGCAGTTTAGTAGAAGTACTCACGAGTCTTAAATTTCTCAGTACAAATATAACCGACAGAGAAACGGGAAAGCGGGTATGCATTTGTATACACCTGTTTTTTTAATTTTATTAAAAATTCAAATATACTTTTTTAAAGAAAGTTGTTGAACCCATCGACTCTTATATAACAGAAGTTAAAAAAAATTAAAGAGTCGTTTTTTAAAATTTGTTAACATTTACAAGTTGCTTTCATTCTTTCATACTATCGGAAATATTTCTTTCACTTGCTCTAGTCGGTCCTGGTGGTGTAGTGGTAACCATGCTTCCTCCCAAACCCGGGTTCAAACCCGGCCAGGCTCGATGGATTTTCTCAACCTTCGGAAGGGAAGTAAAGCCATGGATCCCATGTCGTAGATTTACGGCACGAAAAAGAACCTGCCGTTTCATGTCCTGAATTGAATGGGACGCTGATGATCTGAGATGTTAAAGAGCGTCCTTAAATAAGTCAAATCAACAAATTTCTCGCTCTATAAGCTGAATTTGTAAAAATGAGAGAATTAAGGCTTTAATGGTAACAAAAAACATACAAAATAGGCCTGCAAACAAGTATTGCCAAGCTAATGGAGAAATGCCGTGCATTCATTCATTTTCGGTAGAAGCGCGATTTACGCTAATGCTGGGATTAAAATTCCGCTGACGCAAGCAATTTGCCTTGCTCAGTCGTTTTTAAGTTGCATTTGTGTATAAAGTATATGTTAGACTTTCTACTGAAAGTGCCAGAGAGAGGTAAGCTGGCGCGGTGTGACAATGTTTCCGGTGTATGGTTAGGAAGGGCTCAAATTCCTTGGAGACTCGACCGATATCAGGGTTTTCTATCTTGGAACAAGTTAGGATCTGCTCTACGTGTCGTCCGATGTCTTTCTTACCTAATCCCTTCCTCCCGGAGATTTCCTACTGGTGGCATAGGCGCAAACGGCCAGCTGTTGAGAAAGCCGAAATAGCGAAATATTTTCCTCCGTCCTTAAAAATCCAATCCAATGGAAGAGACTGGAGCTGACAATGTTTATACAGCTTTGTAATGGGAGACCAAACATAAACTTCATCATCTCGAACGTAAGACAAAAGACAATCCATTGGATTTTGAAGAAATGATTTTATTGTGATGAAACAATTAACTTTGAGATATACGTCAAATCAGCAGCCCCAACGCATGCGCTCTACCAGTCCATACCTTGCACTTTCTAATTTTCATCTCTTCGATTCTTTAAAAGTGTAATTTAAGGAAGCAGATCTGACGGTGACGAGGAAGTCATAGCCGCAGTGCCAACATGGCTAACACAAAAACCTGCTGAGTGGTATGGCGAGAGCATACAGGCTCTAATACCTAGAATTCTAGATGAGTATGACCATAGATTCACTAGGAGATTGTAATGAAAAATATAGCCAAAGGAATTAACAAAACATTTAAAACTGAAATAAAACAAAATCTGAAAGAGGAAAACATGTATTGCATTACTTATTGAATGTCCTTTGCATTTTCATTAAAATATTCTGTTCAGAGCTGACACAGTTTTCTCAAAAAACTACTTATTTAAGTTTAGTTTTATTGTACAGATCATTCCTAGCTCATTTTAAATAACTAAATTATTCTTCATTTGGTTTTAGAGAGCTGTTTGGTAATATGAAACCTCGATCATTCGTGCAATATATTATTTTTAAAGCGTGATACAAGTATACTATAACATTAATCTGTGTTTATTGCAGGTCGACGATTTCTGGATAATCTATTTAACGCTGTACCGAATTAGAGATATGCTTAATAAGCAGATATATTATGGGGAATGGAAAATAATTATATGAAAATTAATACCACACACATTAAACGCTTGTATGGATTTTTAACGTGAATTTATAACAACATAATTTTACGGTAGAGTTCAAACATCTCAACGGATGAATAAATAAATTAATCAGCATTTTAACGAGCCAATGAAATAATTCATTAAAGAGTTAAAATCGTTCTGGGAAAAAAATAACTTTGGGGATGAAGTTGCGTTTATGGAGTAGATTACTCCGTCGAAATATGACTCTTAAGAAAATAATATATATGTTTGTAAAGTTGTCAAAGATTGCTGTTTCTTGAGGTCAGCTGTTTAAGAATTTATTATGGCAGCTGCTGAAAGGGCTTTGTACAAACAAATGGTGATAAAATACTTTGAATATTTGAACAAGAGTTACTTCAAGGTGTTAAATTTACAATTTCCCTAATGTAGTTTGATTTTAATTATTTTAAAAATTCCATTTTCTCTGTGGTATTCAAAGCGTGCTGATACACTCGATATATATTTATGATCTTAGCAGCTGAAAAGGAACTGTCTTGAAGAAACACAGCTGTTTAATTCTGAAAGCAGACAATTCCTTTGTTCTCGAACATATTCGGGGGTTTCTTTTCATACTAAAACCCTGGTGCGGATGTTTGTATGAATTACGTAACAATCGTCTCCCTACGTCGAACCCAGAATATGACTTTACTGTCTATCTCTGGTCACTCAACCTCATTCAGCGTGTCAGTTACCAGAACCTGAAACTCCCTTCCTCCTGAAGTAAGAGATTGTCGGATATTAAAGTAATTTAAACGTAGATTAAATTGTTATTCAACTTTAAGAATCACAACAGTTAGCCTCCCGCTGAATCTTCTTTTTTCTTCTTCTTCCTCCTTTTCTTCTGCTCCTCCTTCCTCCCCCTTTGTTCTTGAGAAAAATAATTGAAGAACAAGTGGAATTCCAACACTATTTTTATCCACTTTCCAACTATAACAAAATATGTAACATTTACTGCAGTATATCTCTTTAATTTGGCTTTTATCTGTATTATATATAGCTATGTGTATTGTACTCTGTATTTGTGCTGTTTTTTTTTTTTTTCGCCTGGTAGAGTGGAAGAGAAAGTCCCATAGTCTTAACTCTTGCCAGGGTAAATAAATAATAAATAAAATTAGATTAATAAATTAATATTTTTATACTGAAGTTATTTGCTTTGAGTATATGATTATAACATAAGAAAATCAAGCAATAGCAGTGCTGTACATTCCTTGAAATTGTATCGCTACTTGACTCGCATTTGTTTTTGATACTGCAGCTACAACAGCTGATGAAGCGCTGTTACTCATCAGCTGAAAACTATTACACGAATATTATTTTAATTCATGTAGAACAAAGATGACTTGTTTACACGAAGCAGCAATAATTATGGAGGAAAAGGAAGACGAAGATGGAAGACTATAGTAAGGAAAGTGAACCACCACCTTCAACGCATTTATCACACCTCACATCTCTCCTCAGCCTGGAGGCTAACGGCATTTTGACGGACTGCCAGGCTCCATCCAAACAAGATAATTACTAAATAACAAGGAGAGCAAAGGAAAGAGAAATAAGAAAACTACTGGAGTATCGTCTTGAGAGCGAAAAATAAAAAGTAGTTCCTGCGTAAAGTGTTGATAATGAGCAGCACAAGTCGTTATTTCGGACAAAAGTACAAGGGGAAAAAATAAACATGGTATATAATGTTATGTATAGGCCAGGCTAGTATACTAACAAAGGCGAACGTTATGAGCCGTGCGAAATTAGTTAAATAATTATAGATATGAAGAAGCTACAACCAGTTGGGCGTCATTTAGTTCAATAGAACAGCGTATGAAACATACAGAAGTCATTACTATGTTAGCGATACTTCTTAAACCTTGCCCGTTTGATTGTGCTTTAGCATTGAAATAAGAACTTTAAGTATTTTATAGCTTATTGAAATGTAACTAT
Source organism: Metallyticus violacea (assembly GCA_030762175.1). NCBI lineage: Eukaryota > Metazoa > Arthropoda > Insecta > Mantodea > Metallyticidae > Metallyticus > Metallyticus violacea. The sequence continues at coordinate 40,872,407 of CM060839.1, forward strand.
TACATTTATTATTAAAATATATAAACAGTTTTAGCTAGTATTATGAATGATGCTATATGCTTTTTCATTTAGCTGATAAATTTGTAAATTTAGAAATATTGTTACAAAATATAATTTATATAGAAATAAAAAAGAAAATATAGCGTGGTTCCTTTTGAAATAACGTTATAATACTGAACATAAAACATTATTATATATATGCTGATAAATAGTTAGTAACAGTGATGATGAATACATAAATTCCTGGTTGAGTGGAAAAATTTGAAGGTTTGGCATTTTTCTCCTTTTTATTTGTTTTCATCTTTGTTGCTCCTATAAACTCTTTGCAAATATGGGTAACATTCAGTTTTATTTGCACCAGCTTCTATCAATAAGCCTTAAAGCATTATTTAAGGTTTGTGTGATACTGTTATGTTACAAATAACAAACCTTGTCCTATAAGTCAGTTCATGATTATGTTTCACAATACTGATTGGTTGATTATTGCTTTCATATTACTATTAATTACTACACGATTATCACAAGATGTTCTGAGATTACTGATTAATTCGAGAGTGCAGCGAGGGAATATTGGGGGATATTTATTTGTAGGTTCTGTTTCTGAATAAAATTATAATAAAAATAACATATTCTTAAAATTAGCTCACAAAATATTAATAAAGGTATAAATATTTAGAGTTATATTTATGAATATCTCCCTATTTAGAAATCGTGAGTATAGAACAGATGACGGTCATTATTATATTCGCTTTACTTAATGGCATTTGAAAAAAACAAAACAAGAGATTTAGCAATGTATGAACTGCGCTTTTCTTTTATTATTATAGGAATACATTTTAATACTCCCAACTTGTGCAAAATGTGAAGTGAGAGTCGATTTTCTGGAGTGGTTACTTATTTTTTAACCATTTTGGGTATTATTGTTGATTATTGCAAATAATATATTGTTGCTCGCAAATACGTGAGAAAAACAGAGCTGGAAAACCTAAGAAGATAAACGTTTGTCCTTGCGGTCATTGTTTTTAAATACTGTTTAGCACCCATTTTCATTACTGAGGAACCGCAGGCGATGGACACTGATGATACATGAGATCAACTAGAAAAAATAAACCTATCAGGGAGGAGGGTAATGTTGGGAATCAAACCCTAAACCTTCCACTGGGTTAATGTCTTAACGAACTCAACTAACCTTGGCATTCAAGTGGTAAAATTATTACATTAAAATTTACGATTGGCTGTGATTGGCTGAAATTCAAAGTTTCATTAAATTTCATTGGTAGATAGTATGACGACGTCACATTAGTAAAATAGTCACTATAAAACTGTTTGTATTGCACCTTCTATTGCATCAGCGCTTCTAATTTCAGAGGCTTTATTTCGTTTTGCAACATATTGTTAGAGAACGTGCTATCAACTTCATGCATGCATAGAAAAATTTACGGCAGCAAATCCTAGAACCAACTTAACAGAAAAAAAAATACAAGCCAAGCGGTAAAACTTTCGACTCCTGTCACCAAAAATGGTATTGCTTGGCTGAAACATATTTTATACTATATTTAGGTTAGGTTAGGTTAGATTGGGTTGGTTTAAGCTAGCGATTCCCAAACCCCCTTTTCGAGAATGAAATTATTGTCGATGTCTTCACTCATTTCGCTGTTTAATAATAATAACATTAATCAATCACAATAGCCATTGTTGCGCTGCTGTATAACTGCTCAAAATAATAATAATAATAATAATAATAATAATAATAATAATAATAATAATAATAATAATAATAATGCAACTGGTAGTTAAACATTCTTAATAAGATCGATGTGAAAATGGATAAGTTCTTAAATAAAGGTACTTTTCCCATGTTCACCGCGGCTCCTCTAAGGGTCCTGACCCACAGTTTGGCAACCGCTTGGTTTAAGCTATGCTATGTCACTCATATGTTTAGCACAATATTTTAATTTTCCTAGTAATACCTATTTTCTTTATGGTTCTTCAATGCCATTAAATTATTATTTCCATTTATGGTTTTTAGTCCTTATTTTCCTACCATTCCTATATGCACTTTCCTTCTTAAAGTCTCACGTTCTTTCATCCCACTGACTTTTCTTTTTGGCACAACATGTCACCGAAAAGGAGCTTCAAAAGTTTGACATAAACTACATACTTCAACACATTGAAAGCGTATCTGTAAAAAGAATGCAGAATACCAACTCTTAAAGGACAAGGTTTAAGTCTGAAAAGTTATGACAATTTTAACTATACCCTATAGTGACCCGATCAAAACAATGTCACGTGACTAGCATGGCTGTGTGCAAACATTACAACTCAGTACCAAAGCGCGCAAAGAAAGTAGTTCCGTGTTAGCAATCTAAATTTGAGGATGGATTCATTAATAAATAACATCTACTATACAAAAAAATCAATACTTTTAACTTTAATTTAATTACTGCTGACTTAATGTTGTTGAATTTCGAAGTTACAAACGGATGCGCCCAAACTCTAAAAGATGCAGCGCGCCTGATTCAGCGGTTGTTTAAACAAGACAACGCACAAGTAGTTTGCGCTTGTAATCATCGCTGCTGCTAATAATTGCTGTGTATCTACGGATATATATTATGTGAAGCATAAACGGGGCAAGCCTCTAACCAGTGGCGGGAAACAATTATTTTAAACACATTTTAAAGTATCCGGAAAAGAGGTAGTAAACCTAACCTCAGAAATTGCCGATGGTCTCTTGTCATTACGTCGCTTATATCTGCTACGTATTTGACACATGTTGTTTGTTTGTTGACGTTAGGATCATTCTAAGAGTGAATGGATATTATTTCAGAACATTCAGTTTAATGAAACCACAAATTAAAACAAAAACATAGTTACGCTAAGCCCCAACAGATATCAGAAAGATAGGTGGTCTGCCAATCGCTTCAAGTGTCAACTTGTGTGATGCTAAGGTATTACTTGGACGTGAAATGGCCGATAATTTTGTTCAGGAACTCTTTTTTCAGGTGTGGAGATATTTAAGGTGTGGTAAGTCTATACCATTGGACCCAAAGCTTTATATCCCTCCCGGAAGACTGGCATTCGAAATTTTTACGTCCCGAAAAACCTATCGACTTGGCCGGTTTTGAACGTAAAACTTTCATTAATTTAATTTGATTCAATTTGGAATTAAAATTAAATTAAAGTTCACATAAAAAGAACGAAAAGAAAACAAGTGACAAACCTTACCTACTCTAAATCAAACAAAAGAATAATTGAAAAAAATACAAAAACAAAAACCTCCCGTTATCTCAACATAGTAAAACGTTTACTACACGCAGAAGAACAAAGATGAAAACGAAGCGCATATTCCCAGCTATTTTCACCTTCTTCTGTCTCACGCTACCAGAAAAGCTGAAATATTTGGTTTCCTAAAATACACGCCTGGGTGTTTCGGTTTTGTTTGCTAGAGTTAAATGATACTATTGTGTGTCCCGGACCGCACTAAGTACCACACGGCTACCAACCAAACAAAACACTCCACTTCAGTCAGGTCATTTACAAAAGAACTAATCGAAAATGGAAGTGTTCGCTTGCTCTTCTTTCAGGTAGGATTACAAAAAAAGGAAGGAGGCGCCCAAATATAGACAAAAGCCGATGCTTGAGAGACAGAAACCCTTCATAAAAGTGAACCGTATGGCTATGCCACCGCTCGTTTGCCGCCATAAATGCCAGAAATGTCTTCTGTTTTAATCTTCAAATGGTAGGGAGAACAGTGCAGTGTTCCAGGCAGAAAGGGTCAACTATACCAGTTTACCTGGCATACCTTCAACTTAAAGGTCAGCGTTTCAAGATACGAATATTTGCTTTGGTGGTCCGGAACAACACGATGAGAGCCCTCATTTGTGTCCTGGATCATTTCCTTGCTAAAGTTTTATTTCAATCCAAGATATTAGAGAAAAATTAATATATTTAATTTTAATGTATTCGATACCGCCAGTGCAATACAGAAGAAAAGTTTTATATCAGAGTTATTACTTTCAGCATTTTTAATGTTTAACAAAATTAACAAGTAAGATTAATAAGGAATCTGATTTTATACAAAAAAATTATGCGTTATTTATATTATTCAACTGAATGTTTGAAAGTTTCTAATAAAGAGATTCAATTAAAATGCGTTAATTTCAAGGAATACAATAGAAAAAACTTTTGTTACATTTTAAAATGCCCGTTTTTCGAATTTAATTTAATTTTTATTTAAATTCAAAAATTTCTGATAAACAAAAACAAATTTCAGTATGATTTTCAAAATATTTTTATATTATTCAAGACATACGATAATTAATTTAATGAATAATGAAGAAGTATGAAAATGTAATATTAAAAAGTTATGGATTATTTTCTGAGACAACCAGGGTAGAACAAAAACTTTTTCTTATGGTCAAATTAACATATTTAGTAAAACTTATAAATTCTACATTGCATAAAGCATTTAGAGCATTAGCATACAAATTCATATACCATTTTTATTTTTAAAAACTATTAGAGATGTAAATATAGAAGTCTAATCAAGTGTGAATAGCCTGTGATAAAATTTGGAAAAAAAAATCTTTAAAATAGAAAAATTTCGATTTTTTCATAGAAGACAATAATACTATGTGTGTGAAAATCACAGAGGGAACATAATTTACTTTTTCCGGCAGGAATGTGCGCCGGCACACAGAGATAATATTTCTATGCAGGTGCTTAAAGCTGTTTATCAGTGACAACATATGGTCCGTTCGATCCCCTCCCGGAAGAACTGAACGAGATACATTCATAATCTTAGTGGAATGGAAGAACAATACGAGCCGAGAGATTGATTCAATTTCTTAAAAGGAACTATGAAGCATATTGGGTAATTTCATCAGTAGATTCCGGTAAAGGAACATGACGTAGGTGAATACAGAAGTTTATGAGCGCAAATAAAAAGCATTTTATCCCAGAGTCGCTCTGGAATAAAATGCTTAATACCTTTTTTAAAGTGCCCAGCAAGAGATAGCACATATATGCCAAAATTAAATTTCAAGTTAAGAAAACCCAGATGTTTATAAATAATAATTTCAAAGCTTTTCACTAAAGTTTTCACGATGGGAGGTTCATCCGTTACTAAGGAAATACGGAGCAAGAATAATTTGCAGGTATACATTTTGGTATTAAAGTTTTTTGAGATTAGCATAAAATAACTTTTGAACGAGTTTGGAAATTATGTAGGGAAAGTAAGAGAAAAGTGATGGAGGAAAGTAACAATGAGGGAATATGATCACCTTTACAGAAATATTTGTAAAGTTCGCCTGATAACATGTGTAATTAGAGTGACATAGGATAGGACTCATGTACACAACAACTAGGTGTTAGATGAATAGGATCCTGAATTAACCAACACTCAAGGATCAAGGAAATATTGTAAAACTGAATTGTAAATGTATAGAAACAATAAATATTTGTTCATTAATTATTAAAAAAACCTGAATCACATATTTTAAAAACAAACAATTGTCCTTTCGCATATATGTAGAATACTTGTCATTTTGGACACAATTTAGGTGATAGGAAGTGTACGAACTTTTGGTAGATTTTGGACATAACCTCAAGTATTTCCCATGATTTTCAAACGACAGTCGTTGAAGTTTTGTTGTTTACTTTTCTTTTGTATGACCAGTGCTATCTGAATAGAAAACACAGCTGTACCTTGCGTTACTAATGTAACCCCAGGAATATCATGTCGTATTAGAGGAAGGTATGAAGTCATCACTGAGTGAAACAGTTCAGAAGCCGACTTAACCTCCATGCCTAATGATCCACGGCGCACGTAGTAGCTGAAGGAAGGAGGAAGACAACGAAGAAGGGAGTAAAACGCCCGGCTTTCTGTGCGAGGCGGGCTGCAGTCGACAGCAGAAGTAGGGGTGAAGTAAGACGAAGGAAATTTAATCTTTTAGCGTCGCTCGGGGTGTGTGTGTGTGGGAGGAAGGGCGGGGAGAAAAGGAAGGAGGGGATGAGACTGTATCAACGCGAGTGAAATGTTAAAGTGCGCGAAGGTGGGGCAAGATAAAGAATACTACTACCATCTTATCGACTTGCCCAACATCTAAGGAGCGAGCCAACCGTTGGAAAGAAATACAATTTCATAGAAATACCAAATATGACTCATTCATAACCCAAAATCATAACTTATAAATCTTTGAGCCTCTTCTATGATTATCAATGAAAATAGATGAATGTCGTAGGACACTAGGATGGATTAGAATTTTCTTCGAAACCTTTCACGCATTATTACGTTATATTGTTTCCTTTTCAGTGTTTTACATATCTTTAACCTATTCATTAATACCGACCGTGAAGTCAAAGCCGCACGGGTGATCGATACTTGTTTGGCTCATTCAGCACTCATGTCTGCAACACAGGAATTTGGATGGAACAGAAGTAACTATATTCCTGTAGGATAGATTTAAAGTTTCAAAACTGGTTAAATGTATCTACGTCTCTTTGATGTTTTTTGTTTCGTTTTTACCGTGACTTTATGAAAGCAGAACTTAAATTTACCTTTTTCTCACACCTATTGGAAAATTCATTTTTTGTTTTGAAAGTGGGATTTTATGGTATGCATACTGACTAACTATGAAAACATTTACTAGCAGTAATATTAGGCAATAAAAAACTTATTGGGCAAATTTGTGTAAATTGGAAAGTAGATTTTACATATTAATAATGCAAGTGCCTGTTTAGATTACAATGAACACTATAACTATGCATATAGACATTCTTATTTCATTAGAACAAGCAATCTGATATACAGTCCAGGTATTTTCAACAATAAAATGAATAGTAAAATTCTGCAAAGAATTAACTCTCACTCCCTGGAAAAAGGAAAAAGACACATTTTCCATTTACATTACCCCATAACTCAAAGAACCAAATGGCATTTCTCTACAGCGAAGCTAATATTTTGAATTGCACAACATTAAATACACTCAATTCATAAATTTACATGCAGTTCCAGAGTAGTTATGTTAAAATAATGTTCGTGTTTTTTGCACCTCGTTTCTTACTTCATATGCGAAATTATTACTTTCTGTACTATGGACTAAAATAACTATTTCAAGTAAACAATTTAAGACGACAAAATTAAGACCTGTAATTCTTTTTAAGGACCTTCTACACTAAGGAGATCTGCTGTTTTTGCTTCTCTAATTGTTGCCTGGGCAATCAACGCTATTCCTATAATAACCGGTGGTACACCTTATCAATACCCCTATCTGATTATGTTAAAACATTCTGGTTCAAAGCCATGAATCAGTGAAGCTGTTAATTCTACAGTTTATGCATTCCTACCTCCGCCCCGAAGTTTCATATTGAAGGGCTATCATTTACCTTCAACCTGAGTGTATAATGAACACATCATGTCAAGTTTAGAGTGTATGTGATGGATATCTTACGTTTCAACACTTTATTTTGTTTTCTTTGCATCGCGATCGTTGAGCGAAGTAAACAAATGCCATACAGTAGCTGGTATGAAGTGTGAAAAGTAACTCACAAATTTACTAAAAACAAGAGATGAACGTTGAATGTGATGTGCAAATGTTTTTTGTTTCATTTTTCCAGTATACTAACATGGCGTTGCTTTACGACTTTGTTGCCATGGAAACTTATAAAGTAGTTAAATAGGTATAATAATTTTTAACTATTAAATATAGTGGTAGTTTTATTTTGATCTAATATGATCATTGTTCATAGCGGCATCTAAAAAAGAGGAACGAAAAAGTTTTTCTCTTTCGTTGATTTCCTTTGATGCCTGGCTTTTTTCTTCCGTCACCAAGATCCTAAGATATCCACTTTCTTTGGATATATAACTTTAATAAATCACATTTTAGTGAATTACGAAGGAAAGTGGCTATTGTGGTTGTAACCATAAAAAAAATTGAGAAATGTCTTCAAATCTCCATCGTTCATGTTTTCTAGGCACCAAAAACAACAATGAAAATGTCTGTTAGCCATCTACCTGTCACAATTTTTGTTTTTGTTTTGCTTTTTTCCCTCAACGAAACTCGTATATGCCATTAAAATCAAAAAAAGAAAAATAGTTTCTAAAAATCAGCGGAATCAGAGCATTATGAATTATGCTTTTTGCAATGAAAATCGGTATATACCCTTTAAATAAACAAAAAATATTTTATGAAAATCAGGGGAATCGACCACTAGGAGGGGGATATATTTGAAAATCGAATTTGAGGACGTCGATTAAATTGGCCTGGGGTGATATGTGGCATTTGGGGGGACTGTTATTGTTAGCATTAAAAATTGATTATTAGCGCCAAGCGATAAACTCGTTGGTGCCAGGCGAAAGAGTATGGGAGAAATAATCGCGCATGGACCATTAATCAGACTTGCCCTCGGAGACAGATGCGGCGGAACATGACGAATTCCAGGGAATGTTGGAGCGATGTACAAAGCTTAATCAGTAGTGCACTCTATCAACTTTCGTAATGTTAAGTGTATAATAAATGTAACGGTTTCGGAACACAAAAACAAGCAATTGCAGTTAAAATGTTAATCACATTCCGTTTTAGTTATACAGCTAAGTGCAACTGAAAACGTTAAGCTAACAATATAACACGTTAATAAAATAATAATACGGGAAAAGCATATACTTATAAGCTTGAAAGTTATGTTTATTATTAAATATATATGTGTATCTTCAGTTACCGTTATTTCTGTTTACTACATTCTCTGCTCTAGGTCTCTGTAATAACCTTCACAAATTGAACTTGCACAGGAATTCGCTTAATTAATGCAGCTCCTGCGTGATAGGCTTTTTAATTTTAAAAACTATGTGACAAAATTTATGTAAAAAGGCATAGAATATCAAATGTGAAACTAAATAACGAAGGAATTTTAAATCTTTTGTAGCTTTGACGCCACAGGCGTGGCACGCCTTTAAACTAGCCAATGCCAACAAAATGTTTTAAACTTTCAAAAATAGCAAATGACACATGTGGCAAGTGAACTTAAGCCATCCAATGGCAAATATATGTTCGAACTTAATATATTTTGATTGGAATGATCGAATATTTACCGAGTTGGAAATGATTATTGAAACTTTCGTCTCAACGAGCCAAATTTCTATGTTCGGGAACAGAAAGAAGTTACTAAAAGCCCAACAGGCGATTGAGCAATCAATTTGAGCACTTCTGAAATTGCGACTGTTGAACTGCGGGACGGCGTGTTATCCTGACGCGCAATCTTAACCGTTTTTCCTTCAGTTCATCGTTCAAACGGTCCAGTACTGTTAAAATATTAGGTTTCTGTTAATGTTTACTGTTTGTGAAGTAGTCCTTGGGAATCCCTCCTAAAAGTGGCAATCATCATCTTTTAGTCACTTTCTCCAGCGAAGTACTTTCACCAGTCGTCCACGTTCAGGAATGGACATAAAATGTCCATGTTCTTAGTGACTTAATTTGAGTCCCTGGGACGTTTGAACTTCTATCAGCGTAGCCGTCCACTACTAGAAATAAAAAGGTTCAAATAATGTATGAAGCTGTTTTGTACCCCAATTTTAATGGCAGATGCCACCGTGTTGAAGAACTGAACAATATGAGCTAAACAAACCTTCAAAAATCTTTCTTAATTTCCTTAACTTTAATAATTTAAAAATATTGTTTATACTTTGTTGGTTAACTGTTAAGGACCTTAAATCTCTTCCTTTCTCAAAGGATTCGGTTAGTATGTAGAAAACGTAACAAGAGCATCAACAACAGTGGAGAAAACTTGGCATTACAGGTGGGAATTTAAACCTCGACCGCAGGAAAATGCCTTGGATGCGAGCGGCACTTGAAAGCGGTGTATCTTTACTGCAAGTTCTGGCGTAACAAGAAGACACAGTGTCGGCAACATGGGCACAAAAGACACTTTGGGCTCACCTTTAAAAAGTTCTGATAAATCATATTTTAACTCATTTTTAATCAACGAGTTTGGAGTGTAGGTAGGGAGTGTAGTTTTGAGCGGTGGCATTTAATGAATAGAAAGACAAATGCCTCAGATATTCGGGAGATGTAGGATTCAAATCCCTCCTGATCTTGGATTTTTTCGTGGTTTTCCTGGTTACTTGGCCAATGCTGGGATTATTATTTTTCACTAATTTTCACCAACGTGGGTCCGAGGTCGTTAAGGCGCGGATTCGTGAGCGTGAGGTCTGGGATTCGAATTCCGCCAGGACCGTCCTCTCTGGCAGGTTTTTTCTAGGTTTTCCTCAGCCCTCATAACTGGCAAATGCCGGAAGGTGTCCTAAACTTAGGCCTGGAACATTTCCTTTCTTAAAAAATCCTTTCCCAATATTTCATTTCATTTCATGTATCATCAGTGTTCACCGCCAGTGGTGCTTCAGTAGTAAAAACGGACGTTAAACCCCATTAAAACAAAAACTAATTTTTCCGCTCCCCCGTTTCACTTCATTTCATTTCGTTGGTTCTGTTGCAGGGCCAAAAGTGACAGGCGAGGTGGGCTGGTGCTATGAGCGTTGCCCTACACTTTGAAAAAAGTCTGGTGTGAAAGCGGGCTCTTCTGCGGAGTTCGAATATCTTGAAGGGAGGTTCTGCCTCTGTCTAAATCCGTGCCTGAACCGCCTTGCATCCCAGTGTCTTCCTCATCTCATTCCTTCCTCTCGAAATTGTCTTTGTGGGAGTATAGGCACAAACGCCAGCCCTTGAGCACGGCTTAAATGCCGAAAAATTCATTTTCTGTCCTTAGCAATTCAATTCAAAAGATTTGCCAAGGAAAAAACAAGCAACTAATATAAACCTCGCGAAGGTAGACATGTGGAAGTGAAGAAAACGTCTTCTGTTGAGAAGCTACCCAATGACAGGTGCTGAAGCTCAGAAAAATCTCATCAAGGAGCAAAACTCCAATGGCGATTACTTTCTGATGCAACCATCATAAAAACTGCAGTGCCGATTACTTTCCGATGCAACCATTAGGCTTTAGAACAATTAATAGTGTTACATTTTACTATAATATACAAAGAAAATTCAATAATAATAAAAAACAAAATCTAAATTTGTAATTCTTCCCGCAAAAGGTGCTTAATGACCTACTGCGATATTGGTAATATGACCCAAATATGTTGGTACTTTCTTCTAGGCCTCTTCGAATGAGAAATATGATTTAAGCGTTCTTTTCCCTAAATTAAAATAAATTTTAGCCATTCTAAATAAAGGAAACTATCGTATTATAATTATAAATTATACCGTATCATGTAAAAAATAAATAAGTAAATCACTATCAACAATTTAAACAATAAACGATACAAGGTGATTTATAAAGAAGAAGGAAAACTAATAATTTTTATCTTTAGAGTTAAAAAGTTTAATGGTTTTTAACATTTTTTCAGTTAAATCAATTTCCATTGAAAGCAAAATCATGGGAAATTATTATTTTTTAATTAATTTATTTATTTGTTTATTTTTCATAATTGACGCGTCAAACACATAAATTCGCCAAAGAAGAATAACAATTAATATTTATTTAATGAACATATAAGCCACTCTTGCTCCGAGCAATGCACAATGTTCACTCGGTACGTGGTATGACCGGCATTTGTCTTCGTTTCCTGGAAAAGCTGATATCACAAGAAAAGTACAAAAAAAACGCGGGAAAGGAAGAGTTGGGAATGAAGGAAAAGAAGGAGGGGGTGAGAGCTGAGAGAAAAGGAGAGGAAGCCTATATGTTTCAAGTTTCCTGCCCCGGCCGCAACGGTGTGAATTACCATATTTATGAACTATGGGGAGGCGAGCCAGCATAGCAGGTAGTGCAGTCTCCGGGAGTCTCCAACAGATGGCAGCACTCTCTTCATTCGCCACTGAAGGGCATGCATGCTTTTACACACCAGAGTTCGAGCTTTGGACCATGGAGGGCGTTCGTTTTACCGCTTCCTATATCAGCGATATCTGCTCTTGTGTTAATTTTGTTTCTGCAGATACGGAGGAAAAATGTATACTGTTGTTTCTCTAACTTCTGTAACTGACAGAATATCACGGGACTTGGTGTATATTGAGTCGAGACTGAGGGGCAATATGCTATGTGAATGTTTTAAATGTTTTCTATTGTGATTTCTCATCATGTAATATCAGGAAATACTGTAAACAAACTACTGAAATTAGGTGTTAAAAAGAACCTTTAACAAAAGTTTACATAAGCACTATTTTATTTGAAATTCATTAGGTTGGAAAACTGCCGCCTTTCAATCAATCTGGTGGCGTTAAACTGTTTATCGTAATAAATCACTGCTCAAATACTGGAGAAAACGCTTTTCAAATAGAAAATAAATGAATAAATGCTCAGAATATATGACCTACACATGGCGTGCAACATTTTTCACCAATATTATTTTATTAATGCAGCAGTTATGAAATATATATATATATATATATATATATATATATATATATTGCTAAAAGTCTATATAAGATGTCGGTCCTGGTGGTGTAGTGGTAACCATACTTGCCTTCTAAACCCAAGATCGCGGGTTCAAACCCGGTCAGGGTCGATGGATTTTTTTCCGGCTTAAAAATCCTAAGTATGGCTTCCTTCGGAAGGGAAGTAAAGCCTTGGATCCAATGTCGCACATTTACGGCAAGATAAAGGACCTCAAGCCTCTGAGCAAAATTTGTCGGCCGTTTAACGCCCTAATAGAATGGGACGCTGATGACCTGAGATGTTAAACAGAGTCCTTAAATAAAACAAATCAATCTATATAAGATTACAACATAAGCACAACACACGTCATTATACAATAGCCGACAGAAACGAAGCGTTCTATTGTAATGGTGAGCAGGGAAATAATATTCTATTCTTGAAGACGAAATAACTATTATTTACAAAATATATTAAGTAATTTCTATTATTTGATTAAAGTAAATTAACATACCATCAAAGCTAGGTATATTTGAGATAACAAATCTAATCCGATGGGTTCTTTAAACTTCCCTGAATATAATCAACACATTGTTATTTTTTATAAAAAGTTCAGGAACACCTGTATCAGAGAAAGGCCGTTTTTTGTGACTTGTGAAACACATGAGCATATTTTGAATCATATTAACATTGAGATGTATGACTGCACTGCTCCCAGGCAAATATGCAACAAAATAGTTTTCAAGCACCATCTCTTGATATATTTAACAACTAATACTTAGATTGTGTCCCCCAGTAGTATATTTAGGTTAATTTTATAAAAAATTAGGATTATTACTATGTTACCTCGAACCCTTTAATCGATAGTTGAGATACTTTTATAAAAATGTATTTATAGAGTGATACTATTTTCTATAAAAGCAAACTTAGGAAATAAGGCAAACATTGCTAGTCAAATCCTTCCCACTTATTCAAATTATTATGTTTTTGTAACCCGGGACCCGTAAATCCCATCGAATGCATTTAGTACTAACAACATTACCAACTCTGCGGAATTACGTATTTTAAAACTGAATGGATGGATTTTTTTTAAGTCAGACAGTATTATTTTAATATGTATGTAATAAATCTGTAACGGTATTTATCATTTCATTTTAGCATTTTTCCGTACATGCTGAACGCATCTGCAGTCGGCAGTCCCAGACGGTAGGAGAGACTGCCGATGGTTACGATTTTAGCAGTAGCAATTACTTTAGCAGAATACTTTTAAAGTTAAGCATGAAGCCCTGCTAGCTCAGAACATCGTGGTATTGATGTGAATGTCTTGTGTCGATTCCCCATAGGTAATTTTTATTTCTTACTTGTAATCTTTTTTTTTCTCTCAGAATAAATATGACTAGTTTTTTTTAATCATCATAATTTTTCTACACTGTTCTGAATCGAATAAATATTATTTTTTTCATAGGTCAATGTTCTGGTTAGGTTAGTTTAAGTTTACCAAAAAATATAATAGAAACAAAAACAAAACAAAACAAACAAAAGAATATAATTAATAATAATAATTCATAAGTTAGGTTAGATTAGTCTAAGTTTAAACTAATAGGACACAAAAATATATTACTCTATTATAACAGTTTTTTCTACACTATTCAAAATAAAATAAACGTTACTTTTATACGTTAGGTTAGGTTCGGTTAAGTAAGTTTATTTTAAGTTTAACAAAAATATAATGGAATAAAAAAAAATAATATTACTCCATAACACTTTCAAGCTCGTTATTTTTTCTTACGATTATACTTTTCTACACTATTCTTAATTGAATAAATGTTACTTTTTCATGTGTTAGATTAGTTTAGTTCAAGTTTAACCAAATACTTAAATATTATTGAATATAAAAATAATAATATTACTCCATAGTAACCTGTTTATCATATCGTAACCAGTTAGCTTTCTTCCCTACGGTTCGGGACTGGCGTTCACGGGCACGGACAAGTTTTTTTGTAGCGAATTATAAGACATAAATAACAGTCTGTTTCGTAATAGTGACATACATTTAAATAAATAAGAAATCACAAATCAATGCCACTAAGCTGTTCTTTAGTAGAAAAGTGTTTTCTACCATTAATTTAAGCAGAAATAAAATTAGAAACAGGCTCTCAACAAGTAATCTTGTGGGAATTTTACGGGGGGGGGGAAGTGTTTAGTAAGTGAACATATTGTTGCAATTTTCCTATTCAAGATAGTAACACTCATGAAAGCAGGGAAAAGTTATAATCAAAAACCAGAAGTTAGCAGTGATGAAAGTGGAAATGTTCATGCAGTAGCACTTGTTAATTATTTTAATAATAATAATAATAATAATAATAATAATAATAATTTGTACAATTGGCTTTCAGTTATAATTATTTGTTTTTAAGATTGGTACATTTGAAATCTCATTTTAATATATTCGAAGTGTGACTAACATAATATTAAATACAAGGTGCACTGCCAATGGGTATATGTCACACACAAATTTACTAAAACGTTACTCTGTTCTCGATACCTCCTCTGAACAGTGTACTGCTTTTTTTTTTTTTTTTTCGTGAAAAGTTACGCAAAAACTACGGATTATATATTTTTCAGAACTCATCCCCGAATTTCACAGGAAAGGGGTTGGCAACACTACTCATGAAAACTATTTAGTAAATATCGTATTTCAAAACGTCCTTTTATTTGCGTTAACAATTTACAGTCATTTTTAATGGAGGTTTGTTTAGCTTTTTTTTTTAAGTTGAAAGTTATTTACTTTAATCAAGAACGGTGTATTTAATTTCTAATATTGACGTCGTTTGTTAAAATAGCTGTCTTAAACTATGTAATTATGGGTAATTTTTAATTACCTGTAGACTAATTGCAGTAGGTTTACGACTAAAACGTATGTAGGAGAAAGAGGAGGTAAAATGATATTTGTAAACACAACTCACAACTTTACATGCCATACAGACTTTGAAGATGCCGCCTGAAAAATAAATACAACATAAGGAGGTTTGAAATATTTTGTAGCGTTGCGTTTCTTCATAAAATTTCTCAAAAATTCACTAACAAGCTCCTTTAGATTTGTGTATTGCACAAAAACAATCGATAAGCGTTAATGCTACAAACAAAAGAACATCTGCAAGAAAAACAAATGCGAAATGCCACAAAAGTTTCCATGGAAACATGCACTTTAGAAAGGTGATACTCCAATCCACTAAATAGCGCAGTTGAACTTTAGCCGTGTGTCAATTAAAAGAACTTAAAACTTTGAGACAATGAAAGCTGGAGACAGCAATTCTATAGTAAAAAAAGGGTTCCTATATGTTTCCGTGTAGACACACATGACCTTTCTATCCGCTCTTTTAGACACTGGGTAAAGGGCAATGGTAAGGGTCCTCTTGTGGTTCGCAAACGCATTTGTTCAGCGTGTGCACGAAATATTTAAACGGCCTGATTTCCAAAGTCATTGTGTTTTAGATAAAGTGAAACTTTTCCCCAAGTAATAGAGTAAAGAATGCATTGAGATTTGATTGCAATAAAATATGAGTAAATTGTCACATCAAAAGCTTTGGCAAGGAAGCATTATATGGTTATCAGAGCCTTTTTAACTGGTGCATCATAGATAGATATACGTAACTTGTACGCAAATCTCGAACATGTCTTTTAGATTATAAAAGCGTCATTACTTCATGCAATCACTTTTAAACAGTTGTACAATTTTTAAATTTTTTAAATATATTATTATCATTATTATTATTATTATTATTATTATTATTTTACAATTCTGGGTCATTGTTTTGTCATTTAGGGAGAATTTATTTCCCTTAGGCAAGTTTCTTGTATTTTACGCTTATTGAATGAATACTATTTTATTTATTGTCGCTTTGACGGCATTGGATTAGGCGTGAATGCTGTAGGTGTAACTGAAATGAATTAATGATGGCGCAAATGAGCTCGGAGTCCTTGGCGCCTTAAAGCTATCTAATGCTCACCTTCTCAGACTAAGGAAAAATTCCGGATTAATGTTCGCTATCGCTACACCATGGAGGCGGTCTTTTGAATATTATCATTGTAGATATGAGAAATAAAGTAACTTTCAGAGTGGCTAGAACAATAGAAAACGCATTAAAACGTACCTGTTGAAATCAGCCTTTTATTATCAGTTGCTCTTGACAAGAATTCAGGCTTTAAAGTTTTCTGTTGCACCAATAGGGTTTTAAAGACGGAAGATTTTAGAAGCCTGAAGTGAATTAGTTTATTTCAAGTATATTTTCATTGCATCCTTAGAGGATGAACGTGCAATAACGTACTGGTCGTCCCTTTCCTTCTAGTACAACCTAGGCATGGTCACCCAATTCCTATTAAGCAAATATCCGATGCTTTCAACTAAAGGATCGCATAACGTCCTATTAATAATAGCGCACAAATATGCTGTACATCATTTTAATAGTGTTTAACGCCCGTTTTTACTACTGAGGCACCACAGGTGGTGGACACTGATTATACACGAGATGAAATGATATATTGGGAAAGGATTTTTTTTAATAGAAGGAAGCGTTCCAGGTCTAAGTTTAGGGTACCTCCCTGGCATTTGCCATTTATGAGAACTGAAAAAAAAATCGATAAAGGAGGATGGTTGTGGTGAGACTGGGACCCCAGACCCCAGTCCGCGCCTTAATGACCTCGGGCACCTGTAGTGGTACAGTTACTATTAGTAATGTCATTTTGCCTGTAAGAAGAATGGGAGGAAAATGATGCATGTCTTAATAATTATTAAATTATAAAACATTTTCCATTTTAATATAAAATATAACCATCAATATCTAACTATTGAAAATGTGGTACAGATATAATTTCTTTGAAATGTATAAGTACTTTCTCGCATGAACCGACCCTAAACTGAGCAGTTCAGAATTAATAGCAGTTAAAAGAAATATACTTAATACATATACACAAGTAAAGGAGAAACACTAAGTATATAGTAATAAATGTGCATCAATTAATTATTAGGATTTTAGTTTATTCGGTAATTGAAAATTATGCAGGGAAATCTCTCTAACCCGGACAGGGATATTTTAATAAAAAAAAATACATCTAACTAAACGAGGTATCCAGGATAGATGGAAATAATTATTCATAGCAGGTGCATATGCTTAATCAAAATAACATAAGTCAATAGCTTCTGCATGCTCAATAAGTTTACAGTTCTTTGTAAATGATTGAAGAAGCGCAACAGAGAACAAATGTTAAAGACTCTTTCCATACCACGGTGCTTAATGATGCATATAGTAATATCAATCAAGCTCAAACAGGTAGCAGAAAGCCAGTTAGAGAAAATCTATTCTTAAGTGTTACAGTACTGTGTACTTGTTCATGACTAATTTAAAGCTTTAGAGACAACTATCAATCAATAACTTAAATGAGTTAGCTAAATAAATAATAGAAAGAGAACTTTGCGACTTCATGATAGAGAGCAGTGTTGCAGACCACCTCTCCATCAGGCATTTCCCCAATTATCCTCACAAGGTTGAGTGGGGCCCGTTCCAGACCTCCCTAACTTAGAACATTTTCTGAGCAGGCATCGAGAAGTCGAACAGCTGGCAACACAAACCTCTAGACCAATGAGGGCAGTTCAGAATCACTAACAGATATAAGAAATTATTCATAATATAGGTACACAAGTACAGGAGGAAGTGAGCATGTATTAATAACTTTGTATTGATTGAATAATAGTTTTGTAGGTTGTTTTTGTTACTTCCAATGGAAATATTACAGGAATTTTAAAGAAATAAACGCAAAAATACTTCTATTTTCTGTCCATCTCTAAAAAGCTGCAAAATGCAAACATATGTGTCAGGAAAGTACACGAGGTATAGCTACAGGGATTCAGGGCACCACTCAATGAGTAGACTGGTATTTTAGTTCAAATGCTTGAGTTAATTTTTAATGTTTCTCGAATATTTTGCAGATCGTTTAACTACATTTTTGGGCCATGAAATTCGTGCCCTGACAGCTACGATTTCTCGCTCGTTTTGATGCAATCATGAGGTTTTTAGAATCTAAAACAATTAATTAGTGTGGACTTGGGATTTCACAATAAGAAAACAAACTTTGTGTTTGTTATAAGGCTAACTTCGGCATGATTTTCTTATCTTCTTACTATATAAAATGGAACGATACTCTAAACAGTTTGCCTAACTGGAACCGATTGCCAGGATGTTTCCTTGCAGATCGCCTTAGCACTTCTCTGCACGAATATGTTTTCACATGTGTATGGGTCGGTCGTGGTGGTCTAGTGGAAACAGTACTCGGTAGTTTCAACAAGATTCCATCACTGCTCATACAACAGAATTAGGGAAGTGTTTGGAGATTGTGATTTGTGCGTATGCAGGTCCTGTCGCTTCCCAGATCTAACAGTTTGTGATTTTTATTTGTAGCCTGAAGGATAAAGCGTACAAAACAAATTCTCACACATTGGAAAAACTCAAGGAAAACACACGAGATGAAATCAGAAACATTTCAGTGGTCGAATTAAATCGTGTTAATCGGAACGTCTATTTGGTAGCTACAACGTATGTTTAGTTGAGGAAGGATAGTAAGATAGCAGTTCCTTTAAGGTAAGATTTTATACTTTTTAAGAAGCGCGATTAGAGCGCGGGTGCGGCCGGCTGTCCAGTTGCCGAAACCCAAACCTCGTGCAAGCGGTAAGAACACATTCTGGAAGCTCTGTCTCGTAAACTCAAGATCACGGGTTCAATACCAGCCAGGGTCGGTGGATTTTCTCGGGCGTAACAATCGTAAGTATGACTTTCTTTGGAAGGTAAGTAAAGCCTTGGGCTCTGTGTTGTAGATTTATGGCACGTAAAATAGCCTCAAGCCTGAAAGAAGAGGCATTTGAGCTAAAGTTATAGATCGTTTCACGTCCTGAATTGAATGGGACGCTCATGAACTGAGATGTAAAAGACGTCCGTAAATAAATAACATGCTACTATACCGAGGGTGTCAAAAATGCATACACACTTTCACAGTTGATATCTATTTAACATATTTCAAAGTTGGACCGAAAATCAACAGTAATATGTAGTATGATGTTCTGTAAACAGATGTGACTCACATACATTATGATAGCGTTGCTACGTGACGGTAAATCAATAATGAACAAATGAAGTCAAGGTTGTCGTATAATGTTCTGTAAACAGATGTGACTCGCATTACGTTGTGCTAGCGTTACTACAAAACAAAATGGAGCCAAGATTATCGTTTGAACAGCGGAAAGCAATTTTGAAATGATATTGGAAAACCGAGAATGTTGTTGAAGTTCAAGGACAATGGAAACTTGTTACAACGCGAGTAACAATTGCACGCATTCGAGACAAATTTGAGACTCATGGTACCGTATGCGATGTTCACAAGGGAGACCTCGCACAGCAACAAGCCCCGCGTCCTCGGCTATGGTTTTGAAACATTTTGAGCACTCACCGCAGAAATTTACAAAGCAATTTGCATGTGAGACTGGGATGAGCAGAACCAGCGTACAACGTACAGCAAAGTTGAAAGTTTTCATCCCAAGACTTTTGCATAAGTAACTGTAAAAGTCTAAGATGATTAGTGCTCAACATTTTCTGTTTGTGTGAATTCAGTTTTGTTATGTTAACACAGTTTTTTCTTTGCTTGAAGTGTGTATACATATTTTTGGCACTCTCTGTATATGTATAGTACATAAAACCCATTCTGCAAGACTATATTTATATAGGGCACAACTAACGAAGAACAATGAAACACCGAGTAACACACAAACTAAACTACAAACTGCTATCTGCACATGCATTGCACGGTGTTGACTAGTTTCTCCTAGCTCTGCCGGCCCGTAGCTCAAATAACCTCACTATATATACGATGCCACAGTGTCACTCGCTTATCTATTGAAAAATAATCCAGCATAGTGTGTGTACTGACTCAGGATACCCAAATTCCCTTCAACAAAACACATACTTTTTACCATGACTGTACACGCGTTTAGCAACAGAAAAGGATGAGTGTATATGAGAGAAGGGGCGCCGATTGTCACATGTGATTCTATTGTGAACCCCCCTTACGCATACAATATACGTTTATTACATGAATTACATATACTCATACCATAATGGTATAAATTCTGAAAAACACATTCAAGAATGTGTGTGTGTATGTGTATCTGACAATGGGATCGCGGCATATGCGACAGGTTGCGAGGCGAGTAAATTTATTAACAACGTTTCGCTTACACACAAACTGCTAGTGACTGGAATGTCGATAAAAGTTGTAACTTCCCGCATATGGCCACCGAGCGCACTGCTGTCAAAAAATGGCGTGTCAAGGAAAGATAGCACACGTTTAAATGAAAAGGTGAATATATTTATTAAAACGTCGCCTTTACCGGACAAAGAGGAAGAAGAATCACTTCCGTTGTTGCATGTGACGTTGAAAACATGCTGTAGAATTGTTTTCACAAGATATCTCTGCTACCTTTACATTTATCTTTTGAGCTATTTCATCGTGATTTTGGCATGCAATTAATACTGAGAAGAAAAAGAAAGAAAATAGAAGGGGGGAGTAGGGAAGATAGGATGAAAAGAAATAGAAATAAAGGAAAGAAGAGCAAGAAATGGATGAAAATCCAAGAAAAGAAAATCCAAGAAAAATTATCTTTACTTCTTGCAGTCACGTTTTATTTACACTTCAAATAGAAAATTCATTTCTACCGATTTATTTATTACCGTCAGCAATTCAACCACACAGGAACCTTCTCTCCCTTTTAGCGAATTCCGAAAGAATGCGGTTGTATCCGTGAAAACCGCACCGTTAACGCTCTAGCGACCACAATTTTTGTTTCTTCGCAACGAAACTCGGCATATAACCATCAAGTAACAAACGATTCGTCAAATGTATTAAGTAGCAACATTGGGCCATTGGAGGTGGGGGTTAATCTAAAGCGAAGAGTTTTTAAAAAATTAAAAACTTGAAAAATCGCTTTAACTGCGCAATTTTTGCTTTTTCCCAATGAAACTAGACATATTCGTTTAAAATAAATTGATAAAAGTATTTTTCCGAAAATCAGAGCAATCGGGCTATTAAGAAGTATATCTGAAAAACGAGTGGGGGTTAAAAGGACATTTAAAAATCACTCTAGGGGCTGCAATTTTAAATAGTTTAAAGGAAATGTAGTAATTAACATTGCAATAAAATAAGAAAAATAGTTTCTGAAAATCATTGAAATCACTGACTGTTAGATGGGAGGTTACCTGCAACCCAAAATTTAAAAATTGATCTAATAGCACCAACATTTTTTTTCATAACAAAACTCTGCATATACCATTTAAACCACACAAGAGAAATGGTTTCTGAAAATAAGTGAAGAAGTGGTAGCTTATTCATATCCAAAATTTAAACATTACTCTAGCGGTACTGTTTGCTTTTCCGCAACAAATCTCCTTTAAATAAAATAAGAAAAATTATTCCTGAAAATAAGGGAAATCAGGCCATAAGGGTGGGAGTTTACCTGAAACCTAAATTTAAAAATCACTATAGCGGCAGCAATACTGGATTCTTTACAACAAAATCGATATATATATATATATATTCATTTAAATAAAATAAGAAAAATAGTTTCTGAAAATTAGAGAAATTGGGCAGTTAAGAGTAGGGGTATACTTGAAAATCAAAATTAAAAAAGCGCTCTTGCCTTTAATTTTCTTTATATTGTTTTAAAATAAAAGGACAAATTAATTAATTTATAACAATAAATATGTGTGTAAGAATTGTATTTGTATGTAAGAGTGCTCTGTAATAACATTCAGAAAACGTTTTCGTTACATGTTTTTACTACAATAACATTTAAATTATATTACAAAGACAATGAAAATCGACGGAACTTTCGATTGTTTTATTTTCTTTTTACATTGTAATTATTTCTGAAGACTAATATGCTTTTGTCTTATTAAAAAGACGTACATTTTTTCCATTTCCATGAAATTAACGAACTTTTTTAGAAACAAACACATTCACTTGTTGAGAGTTTCGAAGATATTTTCTAACAAATACAAGATTCTTTAAATTTTAAAGAGAAAACAGAGAATAAAAAATGATTTTAAGGTTTTAAAATTAGTAAACAAAAATAAAAAAAGGCGTTAACATTTTTGCATTTCCATGAAATTATTTAATTTTTTAGAAACAACACATTAAACGAAGATATTTTCTAACAAATCCAAGACTATAAATTTTGATGAAATAGTTTAAACACACATTAATTTAAATATCTGTTATTAATGAATGTATATACATTTCAAAAAAATATTTAGTTCACAAGCCATCACAGCGGTCGCTTGGGCAGTTGTTGCAGCAAGGTGCGGAAGAAGATCCAGCACGGGCGCTACCCAAGTGAGGGATCATCAATCATAGACACTCTTCGCCTCTGCCTTCCGCTACCCCTAGCCAACTGCCTTTTAAATAAGCAAACATCTAATTATAAAGAAAAACAAACTGTTACGACCCCCTCGGCTCAGGGGCTTGATTGAGGTTTCTGAGGTTTCCTCCACAGCTGAAAGCAAGAAAGATGTAAGTCATTTTTGGAAAAAAGATCTGTTTAATCTTACAGCTAGAGCCGCTGCAGTTTCTCTAAGCATTGCCTTTAGAGTGCAACAAGGAACTAACAGCTTTTTAATAATCTTTCACATCACTAATTGCTGAATGATGACTTTTTTAATGATTGTCACAATTTAAAATACATAGAAGAGCATATCTTTCCTTCATCAGTGGATATGACAGTCCCGTTATTATAGCATATAATAAATGATATCTAACTTTAATTAACTGTAGGTGCAAGCCCGAGGTTTCTCACTTCGCTATCGGATGTCGTTCGTCCAGAGTTCATCACACCATCGAAAACGGGGACAAAAAATTGAAAGTCGGAATATACGAGAACGGTTTAATGCAGAACCAGCATTACTTTTATTGGACAATGGATCATTATTCATTCTCATAATTTTGATCTCTTTCTCCGTTGGGCACAAGTGTTTCTGCCAGTCTTCAAAGACATACTGGAAACCATTTTGGACCAGATCTCCGCAGCCTTCATTGCTGTTTCTGATGATGGTAAGTGGCTTCCACGAAGGTATTTTTTTAAATTTAGGTATAGGAAAAAGTAATTATGGGACTAGATGTCATTGCTGTTTGAGAAATATTCAGCATTTACACTGGCCTTGCATCACTATGATTCAAGCATCCAGCTTGTTACATGGAATAGTGGCTTTTGCATGTGACATGGCTCTTGCAGAGCTTTCAGGACATCTATGTAGCATTGTCCAGTTACAAGTTGTGTGTGCAGCTACGACATGATGGTAAAACATTCCTTGAAAAACGAAAAATGAGATGATCATAACTTTGCCACTAGAAGCAACCGCTTTTATTATTTTGCGTTGGTAATAACGAAGATTTTCACACAGTGTTTTGTTGTTTGCTGTCAGGGCCGAAATGATGTAGCCAGATTTCGTCAACAATGATACCTTTCAAAGAAACTCCGCAACTTTCTATAAAATCACTTTCATTTGAAAGCAAACCTGCACATGAATATCCTTTCGTTCAAGAATCAGCAATTTTGAAACCCACCGTGCCCAAACACGTCTCATATGCAACTTTTCAGTTACCAACATGTGGGTGGTACACAGTGAAATTTTCATAATTTCCCAAAGTATTCTTAATGTTATTCGACGATCCTCTCTCACAATGATAGTTATCGGTTCTGTTGGTCTAGGGGTAACTATACTTGCTTCGCGGATTCATCCTCGGCCAGGGTCGATGAATTTTTTCGGACGTAAAAATAACCTCAAGCCTGAAAGAAGAGACCTCTGAGCAAAATAAGCCGGCCGTTTCACGCTCTGAATTGAATGAGACGATGATGATCTGAGATGTTAAAGAGCGTCCGTAAATAAAACAAATCAACAATCAACAATGACAGTATCCGTGTTAATATTTTCTTCTGTTACAGCACAAATTGCAGCGCCGCGTTCATCTTCCTTTGAAATTGATTGCTCCTTTAAACATTTTAAACAATCTCTGAGTTCTCCTATAGGGTAGAACAAACTCTATATGTGTTGAGATAAAAGAATTGCAGAACAGCAATTTATCGTCCTGTGTAACCTTCATTTTGCTGTAGGCGGAACTGAACATGTCTCAACTTGTACACTTCTCACAGGCGGGAACCGGAAGTGATGGCATTTAAACTAGTACCACGTGTACATTATGCACTAAGATAACAAAATATTGTAAAAGTAAATGTATATAAGTCACCTGTTACACTAGGTGGTAACTTATGGAGAGCAGTTATATTTTTTCTATATTACTAAATGCTGTCAAAGTGTGTTAATTGTTCTTCGTTAATTATACCAATACATACTAGGGCATTTAAAAAATAATGACAACAATGTTGTAAATCAGTGCTCATGGCGATGACCATGGAATTTTTTGTTATATTATAAAGGAGCGATATTTTGATAAGCCTGCAGTATACACAGAACAAAGCATGTGCACAATGTTGGATTCGAGATATGAAGTGTGACTTCTTCAGCCTATGGAACACAATAAAACACATTTTCATTTGTAAGAATTAATTTACACGGAATTTTCGGTTATCCTTTTTGGGGTGGGGGCCAACTTTAGTATCATCTGATAAGACTGCCTTAGAAAATACCGAACTAACGACCGCAGATTTTCATAACAAATGGTACAAATCACTCACAGCTAAACAGAAACTTATTAAAGAGAATCTTGAATTACCGGAATCTTTATTTCCTTTTTGGTTATGGTGAGACGCTATCAGAGCTAGCGAAGGCAGACAGTAAACTTACACGTGCAGCACTATATGCATTTGCCCCTTTGAATAGAAATTGAGTGAAGAGGTCGTCCAATGCGGTGTCAAGAGGGAAATAGGCACGGCGAGGGGCCAATTGCAGAAATGAGGAGGTTGATGGTGTTGGGGACAGCGAGGAAGTGGTGCTGTGGCGCCATGGGCAACGCGGGGTCTCTGCACTCGGGAGGAAGTACTCGACAAACCATTTGGTGAGGCTCCATCCGAATGTTGAAAATACTTAAAGCATATGAAATGTGTTCTCTTTAGTTGTAAGCGTTAAACGAAATGCTATGGAATTTTGTAGGTTTGTCTTTAGCTGTAATTTACTTTATAATTGTATTCCATGACTATATATCGTCTCTTTAAACACACTAATCACATTACATGTTACATAATCATACTTTATAAATGCAGTGTAGTGTAGTGTACATAGACGAATAAATATGTAAATATTAACGCATACATCGGATAACTGTGCAGCCTTCTTCTGTACGCTAGTCTACAAAGAGGGGTATATAGTTATACGAAATATTGAGAATTTTACTGTATTTGAATATATTGCTCTAATTCTTAACTGATATATAAATGAATTTAGTGTTTCACCTACTAACTTTAATACTAACGTGATATAAACCTTATTAACGGTAAAAGATAATTAAATCCATATATATTGAAAAACTGCCTACTGGAGGATGATTGGGTGCTGGTTTCCACTGTTCAAGAGAGTCAAAATGTGATTTTCATTATTTTTTTTACATTTTCAGATGATGTTATTTTAATACTTTGACTTTTCTACTCATTTTGATATATGTTTCAAAGCTATATGATATTGTAACTATTTTTTAAACATTTGCTTTAAATGATCCGTTATACTTTTTGACAATGTGCAATTATTATCTCAGCTGAACAAAAATTATTTTGTAAATAATTGGTCTAGAGAGATTTTTTCCCAAAGGTTCAGACAATAAACAAATAACAAGACAAATATCAGGATCAGAGATAAAGAGATAAAGGACCATCACCCTGGAGGGTACTGCGGTTCTATTTCTTCTATAAATTTCATTTTTCTTTTATTTTTATGCTTAATTACAATTTCGATAAAATCACTATGCACCGTTATTTTTTTTTTTAAAAAACCAAAATATAAAATGTTTACAAGAGCATTCTCACATTTAAAAAAAAAACTTTAAATTTGATGCTTTTCAACTTCTTTTTACATCAATCACATAAAAACGCGTTCTTAAATACACTGTGCAAAAATCACACAATTATTTTAATAATTTCTGAGATAATGGATAGTGAAAAGGATATTTTGCTCCTCCTTAAGGTCTGAAAACTCCGACCAGATAGTGCAGACTGTTTTTTAAGTGTTTACTTAGTTACGTGTGAAGTTTTAGAAAAATTAGTACACTCTTATTAATGAAAGATTAGAAAAGTCAGTCCTTTAGAGTCATTAAACATGTGTTTATTTATTGTAATAAGCTCAAACCTATTTCTTTTCCAGCAATCTACCATTGTAGATAACTCTTAAAAGGAATAACAAAATAAACAATAAATAGAAACAAACATCATTTTGATGTGAAATTCTTATATCCTACTTTGTAGCTGCATTTCGTCTATTTTTGTTCCTTCTATGCTAACAACTTTAGAAAAGAAATGGAAAAAATTGCCCCAAATAGCCATTTCGGTTTGATTTTTTTATGTATATTGTTAAATAATAGCACAGTATTTTCAGTCGCGTGCAAAGAGATACCTGCCGTGAATCAATATTATTTTAGGGTCATATTTATAATTATTATTGTTATTCCTATAATTATGATCACCTTGAAAATATTAATAGCAAGTGATTATATAAATGCTGCCAATACAAGGGTTACCGTTTAAGTTTTTACAAATGCTAAGAAAGAAAAAAAATGTGGAATAAATTGTTTTATTGTTTTTAAATTACTCGCCTTTTAGATTGCATGCTTTTAAACTAATTCTCGAAACATGTTTGCCACTCTGAAGTTGGTATCTCAAAAATGTGTTTTTTAAAGGCTTCAACAGCTTCTTGTGATGATGAAAATCACTGTCAACGCATTTTTGTTTGACATTCGGGAACAGAAGATGTCGTTAGGCGACATATTGTGTGAATACGGGCAATGAGACATTAATTAGATTTTTTCCTGCTTCAAATAATCAATTGTTTGACGTGCTGTGTAAGAGCTGGCAATATCATGAGGAAGAATAGTTCAACGTTTTCGGTTTTTTTTTTTCCTGATTTCGTCGATGGCCTCTGGGAAACAAATTGTTGTACATCATTCAGCATTAAAAATATTCTTCGATCTTCTAAAGGAATGGTTGCGACTTGTCCAGTACAACCGAAGAAACAGACGATCATTTTCTTGCAAGTTCTTCGTGAACGAACAACTTTTGTGGGATTCGGTTTATCCTTGGAACATCCAAATAGTGGATTTTTGCTTAGTTTCCGGTTCATACGAATATATTACATTTTCGTCACCTGTTGCGATGTTGTACACGGATTTTGTAGTTTCTCAGTGGCTTTTTTTGAGAATTTCATTACACCAATTAACACGAACGTTCTTTTTTAACTTCGGCCAAATTATGAATTCATCGGGAGCAGATCTTTTTCACAGCTAAATGTTCATGCAAAATCGAATGTACTGCAGTCTTCGATATGCTCAAGGATGTCCCTATCTCATTGCAAGTCACACGCCTATCTGCACACAGTATCGAAGTTTTTTGGAATGACAACCAACAGATTTTGGTCGACCTTCACGAAATTCATCACTGACGAACGCACCACAACGACGAAATTCTGCAAACAATTGTAAACAGTGTTTTCTGATGTTGTTTCATTAACAAACGTTGAACAAAGCGAACTATGCATTGCTGGTGAGTTAGGCCTTTACTAAAATCGTAAAAAATCATCCAAAGAAATTCTTAAAGTAAAATTTGAATTTTTTTTTTTTTTTTTTTTTTTGCAAAATTACTTTGTTTAAACGCTCACTGTAAACAAACGACTCGGTCAATTTCTAACCTGCTACTATTTTCACAATAAAAATGTCAATTGTTGCGAAAATAGTGATAACATATCTCAATAGCGCCACCTAATGGTCGTTTGAAAAAATAAACAAAAACTATTCATAAGAATATGCTTAAACCTGAAATTACTTTTTATGTTTGCACTTTTAAGTAATTTTAAGATTGCAGTCTAGAGATTGGACTCAAAGGTTTCATGAAATTCCTTTTTCCTCTTCTTTTCTCCGGTTACAATAACTAAACAATCCACTTTTAATCGTCTATATTGCCATTTTAGCGAAAATGTTTTAACAGAATGTAAAGCTTTTAGTAATGAAACAAATGTAATAACGTTTTGTCCTCTAGAAGAAGTTACAACTGTAAGATAGAGAAAGAAAAGCTGGGCCCGCGTTGGCAGTTGAGTGTCATAGCTTGAAACCCAGGCTTATATTAAGGTTTTATCTTTATTTAAAAGTACTCATTACGTCATTGTGGAATATAATCAAAACTTAAGAAAATTTCTAGTGCATGATTCAAAGTTGAATCCATTCAAGCATGTGCTTATCCAAAATTTCTGACATTAACAACTCGCGCAGCTCAATTACCCCTTGGGAATGTTCTTATATTTAGATGCTTCGTGAAATAATCAGCAATGCAGGAGAGCTTCCGCGTTAGGGTGTGGAAGGCATAATCAGCACACTAACACAGTTTTCTTTCATAAATTACAATTTTTTACTGTTCATCCTCGATTCCAATCCGATGTCGAACTCACGAAATATCAACACGGAAGAAGAACGAGAAGAAAGCTGATCAGATTACGAAAGTGTTCACAGACAGACAAACAAAACAATACAAATATCACATTTCATGAATATCAAGTTACAGTCAAAAGAGAAAACTGCCGGAAACGGGATCTTAAGAAATACAACCAATGTACACGTCGTTTAATAATGTTTCAGTTGTCAAGCGTTTTAGAGAACACACAACAAGTTTTGTTTTTGAATAATCTATATACAGGGTGTGCAAAGGTAAAACAAAATGGTGATTTTACGATTATTTTAATAATATGATGCTTTTTGGGGCTGCAATGGCATCTTTAATAATCTTTTTATATAAAAAAATGTTTGTGACAAAGACAGAAGACAAGTAGCTATTGACAAGCAGCATTCTGGCAAGCAGGACGTTTTTCTATCAAGCTTACTGTATCTTATATCATGCGTCACCGTATTATTGAAAGTATATACAAAGACGACCTGCCTGAGTTTTTCTTATTCATCTCCAGATAAAGAATGATGCATCTTAACAGGTGATGCGATTGCTCCTGTTAGTGAAGAGGGAATCAAGTACATTCTCTCGTGGTGAATTTTAGGCGTTAAAACAAGGTTTATGGTATAAGCTCGAAAATGGGGGAAAAAAATGCGTAATGAAACAGAAAATACCTAAGCTATAAAATATATTTTTTTT
This sequence comes from Metallyticus violacea, assembly GCA_030762175.1. NCBI lineage: Eukaryota > Metazoa > Arthropoda > Insecta > Mantodea > Metallyticidae > Metallyticus > Metallyticus violacea. Next base: position 40,902,213 of record CM060839.1, read on the forward strand.
TAATTTATACAATTAATAATAGATGTAGAACATTAACTTTCACATTTATCGGGTATAAGAATAAGATACGCCCAGTCTTTCAGGACACATACGTAGTAGAAGAAAATATGTTATAAGGACATGGGTCCGGAAACGTTTTATTTCCATGCTAGAATTCATTTTCTACAACTCTTCATAGTATATTAATCATGGGAAACACACAGGAACAGAACGTACCAGCATATCACATGAAACTTTCTTACATGAAATGTTCAAAATGCCCTCCGCAAATAAATATCCACGTTCTAGACACATCTTCCGACACATCTACTTTGTTACAACTTATTTCATATATGCGCCAAATTACCTTCGTTCAAATGGAACACAAAACACTGGCGATGATCTAGGAATTATAGCTTAACCAGAAGTAACCAAGAGGGCATTTTAAACATTTCATGTACCAGGTCGTCATCAAATAATTGAATGTCCCTATGTGCAAACTTTAAGATTAACTAGAGAACAGAGGTTTACGCAGTGACGCCATCTTAAAATCGACCAATGAAAAGAAACAAAAATTAAATTTTGCCAATCACAGCCGGATTACATAGTGAAATTATATAAATGAAAATTAAATCCGTTTTATCACACGATGTTCATTTATCTTGTGTAGACAGCTCTATACCTCTACTAAATAATTTCTGAACACGCATCACTGACCATTTTTGCGTGGTAGGGAGCTATTGACAGAAAAAAAAAACATGGATAATCAACAATAATAATAACGCAAAATGGAGGGTTCTTCAAAGCGTTTTGGTGTTGCGTCAAATGTGCAAATTGATCTTATCATTAGGAATTCCAAGCAACAGAATACAAAGAAAAATAGGGACACTGTATTTTTTTTTTTCCCCCTCAGTTGGTATTAGAAAATCGAACGGTAGCGATTGAAATAGTCGACTTTTGTCCATTTCAGTCTCTCAGTTTCTGAATAGAATAGATATTCATAAGTACAACATTTTATACAAGTATTAATATTCTGTGCGCGAATACAAAATATAAATATATATCACTTTATTTCTTTTCTATTCACGAAATAGTGCCAAACCCGTGTTTTACCCTTCTCTATTGGCATTACTGACAGTCGGCATTCTTCTGTCTCAAGTTTGCTTGAAAATATTAAGTACAAATATGCAAGTATTATAATTTTGTAAGCCAAGTTTTCTGGAATTATATTTAATTTCTTATTTTATTCGTGAAATATCATTCGAGGTTCTGAGTTTTCCAGACTCACTACGTATGTGAATTTATCGGCTATCCCAGACCCTCTTTTGATATTACTTGTAATAATCTTCTTCTCCATTTTCTGGGGGAATAAAAACAAATCTACGGGGAGAAATTGCAAAGGTAAACCCACATTCTCTATTAGATATTAACTAGAATAAAAAAATAAAATCGTTGTGATGATTATTAAAAGTACGTTATTAAAAAATTGACATATTTCCTAAAATACAAACACAATAAACTGCGATAACAGATGACGCAAGAAGGTAAAATAATTAATACATAATTCATGTTTTCGCAGAACTTATTCTTCGTTCAGTTGGACATGAAGAAAAGCGATCTTACACTCCTTAAATCAATTTGGAAATAGTTTAACAGCAGTGGTTACGAATTTTCATTTGCAGGACCAGTAATTATATCATCATAAATTTCTTTCGGATTCGCTAATCACTGGGTATGTTAGAGAGAGCGAGGGAATGGAAGCTGGGGTATTTAAGCGTAATGAAACAATAGCCAGTACAGTGAACGAATTGAATTGGGAGTTATTGCCATCGTAAACCGCTGCCATTATCTGCGAGGTATTTTTTGACGATTCAGAATTTGAATTAATTAAATTTGTAGATAGTAGCTGGTAAATGTATATCTTTTAACATTAGTCGGGCCTATTAAAATGGCATATTGCTAAAGGGGAGTACGTTAAAATTAATGCGTAAAGAACGCTATTTTCAACTGTTAAAAAAATTGCCAAACGATGCCTAGTCTGCTTTTGAAAGACTGCAAAAAGTAAGTCACTTTCAACTGTTCAAATAACTGCCAACAACGAACGCTACCTTCTTTAGTTGAAGAAAGCAGATTATGTAAATTAGAAAAGAAAAAAAAAATCATCTGTGTGTTCAATTTTAAATGCGACTTCTTTTTTGAAATTATTGCTAAGCGGCCGATGTTGTTGGTAACGCCGCTTATAAAATGCCAATGTGGAGTAATAAGTTAGGTCGGTAATTTAGATCGCCAATTAATATCGACAATTTCGAATGGTTATTGGTTAATAAAAACACAAACTCTTGCTTAATTCTTTGAAACAAAATAAAACACATGCATAAATTATTTTGTTTCATTAATCAAACGAAATAGATTAATGGCTTCGGTTAGGCTCGGCAAACATTGCTATGACGTCATGAAATGACGTAAAATCCAACAGGAGTTGTGTGCATGAACTAAACTTTAGATGGCATGTTTAGGAACACGAGGAATATCATGCAAATCTGCGAGAAGCCTGTGGCAATGAATCATTGTCATATCGAACGGTGGCCTGTGGGGTGCCATACTTTCGACAAGGACGTAACAGAGTGGAAGATGCACCATGTTTAGATCGTCTTGTTCTTGAGGTGCATTATGTTGATTTGATTCAATCACTGCCGGAGATTCGTCATTGATGGGCAGTGAGGGAGTTAGCCGCAGAAGTCAGAACAAGGCACACTTGTTATGGGTGTGTAGTGTCTGCGTGTAAACTACTGATTATTATGTTTCCATTATTTTCTTTAAAGCCTTCGTACCAGGTATCAGTTAATAAGAAACTAATAAAAGCGGTCTCCGCTTCTCTGCAGATGATCTGGCGAGAGTTTATTTGAAGTATAAGTTTCTTTTAAAATCACATTCCATGACAATAAAACGTGCGGCATTGCTTTAATTTGTAGCCGTTTTTCACTTGTCATGGTTATAGAAATACCACCTACAAAAGAACTTTAGTTTTAAATCTGACCCAAAATAAAAGAGGCCACAGTTGGTACTGAGGTTTATTTCCTGTCAAGTCAACAAGCTATGTGGATAAGATTTTTTCGGAGTTTTTCATTATCCTGAAAAGATGAATGCCAGATAACTTTAAGATTCCAAGAACTCCAAGTTCGTTTACGCCATCATTAATAATTTGGTTTCATTCGTTCCTACAGGCTACAGACCTACACTTACTTCTCGTTCACAAGCTACAGATGTCACGATAAGAACAATACAGTCAAAGCGATAATAAATAAATTGTAAATATAATATTAATAGCTCACTTTCCAAGCTCGCCGTGGCAATCAAGTTGATGAAATAGCACAGAAAGTCGGAGTATCCACGGAGACAAATGATGCAATACCATTATCCGCTACTGTACGTCTTCGAAAAGATCCTGCACAGCTCAAAGAAAAAACGAGACAATTGCGACCGCATTACCAGTAAGAAAAATAGACTAATGAGAATATAAATTTTAATGATGATATATCGGTAGGCGTTTAAACCAATAAATCTGAGCATTAGAAAGGAGTGTGACCTGCTCAATAGATTAGTTAAGATTAGCGCAACCCAATGAGCGGCGTTGAACTCCGCCTTGCAGGGCGTGTGGGCCTCAGCATCGTTAATTAACACCCTGATGACGATAACAAACAACTAGCATCGTGAGGGGCGCCCCCATCTCATTATCTGGCAACCGGAATAGCGTGCAATGTCAACCCCCGCCTTGTTTATCGCAACCACCGCCGGATTAAACAAACATCTCCGCAGATTTATCCCCCCTTCCCCTCTCTGACGTCCAGCTCCCTAAACAACTTTTCAATCATCTCCAGGAAATTCGTGCGAACACTTATCCTTTCATTATCGTCCTCCCAGCAACGCTTTCATCCTGTGTTAAAGAGCGTCCATAAATAAAATAAAGCTTTCATCCTGAATATGCGGTCATAAACAACTGCCCAACGAGGTGGTCATTATTATTGTATCTTTGTACAAGTCAACCATATCAAACCATTTTATTTTGACTATAATTTAACGTAAGTAAATGTTCTCTTTTTCAAGGACTTGCAATAACTACGATATTCGGTGGGAATAAACAAGACGTACTTACGAAATATTTGTAAACAAAATATAAAATAATGTGAATCAAAACTTCTCTACAAGTAAGCACAGCTCTTTATAAAATACAGAACTTCCAATAGACATAATCTTCCTTGGCATAGTGAACCTGTTTTGGCTTAACCTCACTTGCAAAGGAATTAAATATAATATTCTGCTCATACCATTCATTAAAATTCTCTTCATTTCCCTACAAAACCCGCTTCATACGCTCTTTCGGATCTTTCCTTTTCATTAACCCTCACTGTCAGATGAGATAGTAGATTAAGGAAAATTTAACAAAGAAAATGGCCTTCCTAGCCTCAAATTTTAGTAAGAACTTTTTAATACACACTACAGTTTCATCAATAACTTAATAACTTGCACGGTGTATACTGTTCATCCACTCCTCCTTAATTACCTCTATTCAGGCAATGTAAATATGGTATTATGCGGTGTTCTACCATAATTAAGACTTACAAGAGCAATCTATGCTGTACTATACTTTCTATTGTGCAAATGCCTGGCGTGACTTCTATAAATTAATTTTAGCTTAGTATAAAATTAAATTTCAAACATACTTTTGTTTATTTACTTCCAGCTATAAACTACTGTAATAAGCCACGTTAAAGTGCAACAAACCAAATAAATAAACCCAAGTGTTTAATAGCAGCAACAAGTAAAACTTTATTACGTATACCTCCCTCTGCATAAACTCACCAGCAAACGAATCGAAACATGTTATAACACCAGGATCACTAAAACTCTCATCATCTCGATCCAAACCATGCTTCATACGTTTTTTTTTTTTCCGAATTTTTCTTTACTTTGCTAATCCACACCGTCACATACGATGGTAGATTACAGAAATGTTCTTCCTAACCACAAAATTTGATGCAATAGGTTTAATAGACTCTACAGTTTCACCATTATCTTCGAATTTGCACGACGTATATTCCTTATCCACGCTTCCTTTTATTTACTGCAATTTAGGAAATGTAAATATCGTATAATGCCGTGTACGGCCATTTGTCGTTAATTTATTTGATTTATTTACGGACGCTCTTTAACATCTCAGGTCATCAGAACCCCACTCAATTCAGGGCGTGAAACGGCCGACAAATTTTGCACAGAGGTCTCTTTTTTTAGGCTTGAGGTTCTTTATCGTGTCGTAAATGTCGGGTTTACTTCCCTTCCGAAGGGAGCCATACTTAGGATTCTTACGCCCGAAAAAATCGATCGATCCTAGCCGGGTTTGAACCCGCGATCTTCGGTTTTGAAGGCAAGTATGTTTACCACTACACCAACAGGACTGACGTGCACGGCCATAATAAAAGAGCAACTCATGTGTTACTAACACTTTCTACTAAACAAGTTCCTGATGTAATTTTACTAAATCAACATTGACTTAATAAAAAAAAAAACCAAAAGTAACACGCTATTTTTTATTTACTTCCAACTATACACCAAGACAATAAACCAGGTAGACAAGTTCTTTGTTAATTTGGTTAGTTGCAGTTACTGGTTTATAGTTGGAAGTAAATCAACAGTCCTTCCTTCGGAATTCGCTAAAATTGAAAAATAAACTAACTCCTGGAAAATCTAGCCAAGATAATAAGAACTAGGGAAGTAGAAATAAATATAACACTTAATAGCAACACCAATATCGCAATATTTCTAACCGCTTATGTTCTTCAAAGGCATAAAACTAGTGAAAGTGGTAAAAATAAATATTGAATATCAAAGATTAAGCAATGCATGGGAACAAGCAACAAGTAAAGAGGGAGGGACAAGAAAAACAAGACAAATAAATATATTAATATTCCCATTTCTAATCTATTACTATAGTTTTTATATTTTTATACTATTTCAATTGATGTATCTTCCTTTCTCGTTTTTATTCTCCATTCTTGTCCTCTTGCTCATATTATATAATTAATTAATTAATTGAGAGAAGTTTTTTCAGGCAGTAATATTTTGAATTCTCATGCGGGAGGTTCCGGATTCATCCCTTTGTTACAGAGTCGCAAATTTCAGGGGAATTGGGCTAGTGCGGCGTGATGGTAGCTTGCGTTATGGAAAGATTTCTGCCGCGTCATCTGAGTATGTAATCGGTCCTTCTGAGGGAATGAATCTCCTTAGTGGAAGGAGGAAGCTCCACGGCGTCGGGCTGTTCTATTTTGAAACAATGTGAAGGACGCCATCTACAAATACGATCGTGCCTCACCGGCTACATGCATAATGCGAACCAAACTCGTCTCCTTATTGAGACCCTCCTTAGGAGCTATCTAGTACAATGGTAACGAAAAACACTCAGGCAAACATGTGACGTGTAGCTAGCATTTTTTTTTACACTCACTAACAATTATCTAGAAAAAAGAAAGAAGCAATCAAGATTGCGGAACTGGTAGATAATTACATGCCTATATCGGCATCATTTGCATCTCGTGATAAAGATTTTGTATAATGCGTGTGAAGATTTCTATTACAAATTAAATTTTTACTTTATTATTCCACAACCAAAACTTAGGTAGTTTTGGGAAGTATTTAGTAAAGGTGAACTATATACAAAGAAAACGACAGTCAATATGATACTTAAATACAGGAGTGGAAGTTTAGCCAACCTGGAATATGTTAAATATGCTTTATATTCAGCAGTTCCTTATAAAAAAAAAAGGGCAAATTCTTTTTCTGTGACACAAATCAAAAAGCATGTGAGCAAGTTTCCAGCTACACCAGATTTTAGGATCTGCCAGGAATAAAGCGGGAAAGGAAATGATAGGCTCACATTTTACATATTTATTGACCTTCGATGTAATCTAAGTTCACAAACTACCTACAGCGGCCTCAATGCCTGATGTCTCCCTCAACTCATCCCTTCCTCCAGCATTGTTTTAGCTATAATAAAACAACATAAGTTCACATTAAAGAATCAATTGTTCCTCTCTGAATTACATAATTGTCGCTTTTAAGTGAACATCAAAGTGAAAAATGACATTTTTGGTAAAAAAAATTGTTTTTCATTTTAAAAATTACTATCAACCCCAGGGAATCTACCTGAAATTTCATACTTTTATGGTCTATGTACATTTGCTTCAGCAGATTTTTTTAAATGCCTGTCATCTTTAAATTACCTTCGATTGTTCTTTAAACATCTAAAAATTCCAAACTTTTTGTGTACATCCCTGAAACTTTTTGAGGTATTCTTTAGGCCTTGCTTATAAATTTAACATGCAATTTTTTTTGTAATAGCAAAAAAAGCTAACAAAAATGTTTAGTGTGATCAGTTACTAACTTTTTCATGATTTTGTATTTAATTACATATAAGCATTTTTTTAAAAAAATTCTATGTCAAAATTAAAAAGTAATGTTAACTTTTATATCAGATAAAATTTAAAACACATTAACCAAAGTTTTGCAGAATATTTCTCACTTTTATAAAAATTGAATAAATGTTAAAAACGTTAGTGAAAAATTGACTAATTAAGCAAAACGTTTGTACAAAAAATATTAAAAATTGAACAATGTGTGTGCAAATTCCTAGGTTTAACCATTCAAAATTTCGGTGTCCCGAGGTGAAATACTTTCTTTGTGTCACTACTTTCATTTCAAACCTCTTGAGTGCTTGTCAAAAACCCATAAATTTTCTTAATGCTCTCGCACGTTAAACTACACGAAGAACCGTTACATTTTTGCTGCAGAGTGGCAGGAGCTTTATAATTCTGCTGGTAGTAGTGATGATGATACTGCTAGCAAATTAGATGCATGGCACAATACGGGTCTTGTTACGCATTGTTCCTGCTCACACATTTTGTTCTAACATGCCTTTTACAGCTAAACTGTTTCTAAGGTCCGTATAGCTGTATTTGGAAGGAGAGAAAGCAAAGATGGTGTTAGATTTCCTACTTATTTAAATATGACGTAAAATATAATGTAAAATTTCTAATTTGTCACATGTTCATGCTGTTAGAAAATGTACAGGTCTTATTGATTAAAGCAGAACGATAGTTTAACTTTCTTTAAGATTTGTATTGAAAGTGTTAGGTATTTTTATGACAACTGTCTATTTATGCAGTAGTGGGTCTAAAGTTCTGAAATGTGACACTGCGATCGCTGATTCTCAACACTGCTTTGTACTCCCTATAACTTCGCGTATACCCATAATAGTACCGCTCTAAACCTTACAACATCTTGTGATGTGAAATTCAGATCTAGTTTTACATTTGATTTATCACTTAAAATACACAGTTCACGATAGGCTGAACAGGGGGGGGGGGGTAGACTGCAACATGAGATGTCAAAATTAGTGGAAAATCTAATTTATGTAAATATATAATGAAAATTAATTTGTAATATTATCATATTTTGTTACTTATAAATTTATGGCATTTTCACTATAAAAATTAAATTAAATGTAATATTAATTTTTTTATATGATTCTCCCTTAAATCTGTTTGAACCTATATAAGTCCAATCCTTCGGTACTTTTTGTGCACACTGTTGAAACGAATTCTTGACATTTCACCAAATTTTCTTTTCTCTATAATTAGGTACCGCGCTGTTCCGCTGCAGTTAACAATTACGTAGAAATACAGAGAAAATTGTTATAAATGAACAGTTACCAACCTATTATAGGGTCCTCCGCAATACAACCTAAAATATGGAAATACTATACTTTAAATTAATATTGTCTCTGGTTCCTTTAAGGATGTTCGACTTCAACAACTTTCTAGAAGAGGACAAATATAACCAAATTGGCTACGACCAATGCTAGCCTACACAGTAACGTAACTGCATGAAAGTCCTCTTTTACTTCTACCTGACAGATACTTTAAAATTCACTACTATGCTTGCGCAAGGCAGGATGAACCTTCCATATTATTGGCGATTGGCTCTCTATGTCACAGAGTACTAATTCAAATTAGAAAATATTGCAAGTATGTTCGATTTCAACAACATGCTAGAAGACGACAGATATAATCAAATGTGCTAAGATCAAAGCTAGCCTACACAGTAACGAAAATTGCATTAAAGTCCTCTTTTAACTCTTCCTAATAGTCAATTAAAAATCACTACTATTCTTGCATAAGGCACGATGAACCTTCAACCGTATTAATGGTGATTGGCTCTCTACGTCATAGTGTACTAATTCAAATAAGGAAATATTTCAATTTCTCAATAAAATATAGAAAAAGGAGACAACAGTAGTAGATTCTGTCTTACAGCCTTAATGGATGCTTTGCCTCCAAGTTTAGATGGGTGTTTTCAATTTCACCTTCACCGTTTCTGCGACTACTCCTTTGAAACAACTGAGACACCTCGTCAGAAAGTTAAGGCTTTCGGACAAAAATGCCTGTTCTTTTTGGGGGGAAAAAAGCTCACCGCATTCTCGATGACTTCAATGTTTACTGCATAGTATTTTGCTACCTCTATTAATGCTCCCCATCTAACTTTACACATTTCATGGTAAAAATAGAATCCAATTTTGAAATACTGGTGCCTAATAAAATAGATTTCAAATTATATTTGAAACCGAAAATATAGAAAATGTATCAACTAAAATGTTTAATTATGCTATTTATGCGAGTTTTATTCAAATATGCAAAAAATGTGTACTATACCTGGAAGTATGAAACATTTGGTAATTAAAATTCGTTTTAAATCACTCAAAATATTCTTATTCGTAAATATATTTATTGAAAACTGGGTAAGAGGAAGACAATGGGTATCCAATTCTTGTGAATCGAATGTGTTACTTGATTTTAACTTAAAGGACAGACTAAAGACTGCCTGATCCATTTTAAGCTGTACCATATTCTTATGCATCATTTCAACCCCATGTAGCAATGACATACTTGAAGATGAGAAATTTAAAAACATGATTTGTACACAGATTATACATATCGACTTATCAGTAAGATAAAACAAATCGTATTGCGGTTAACATAACTTCTTCTAAGGACCAATGTCAGATTTGGCGTTTCAGACTTCTTTTTGTGACTGGAATTTTTCAAGAAAATCGAAGAAAATTGCTAGACTAAGAAAATATTCCGATAGCATAAATGGTACATAAGAATTAATAAGTATATCGTATTTTTTAAATCAGCAATTCTTGCACTGGCCTTTTATAAATTCCTGAATATACTTTGCACCTGAAAAAATTCAAAAATTGCTTTTAGAAACCCTTAAAAACATTATAATGTATAAAAATCTTTTTATCGCCACGAAGTGACTATTTTATTCATCTTGAGATATATTTATATAAAACGGATTATGTATATGTGTAAATCTTCCATTATTGCTTACGTAAAGTTTTTGACATCCAGGTCTGAGTGTGTGTTTTGTTTCGCGTCTAGGTGAACAAAGCAATGACGTCATTGCTGCTGCTGCTGTTGTTCAGTTCTTGAGGCTATGAATGAGACCTGGGCACTTATCGCAAGTAAGTTGCACCTTGCACCTGTCTTGACCCGAAGACACGCCAACGTTAATTACCCCAAGCTAATGGTCTCAAAGTACAGAGCAAATAGCTGCCTCTTTTACCTTAGTTCCAATCTTTATTTCTTATATTCACGTCTTTTTTTGTTGGTATTTTTACAGAGAGAAAATACGAGGGGAATGCTTTAATTTTTAAATTAAATCGGAATAGTGTAGATCATTTCTAGTGATATTTTCGCAGAGCAAAAGTCAAGTATTCAAGTTAGTATTATAATAGTATGCACAAAGCTATGTAATCATTAATGCACAGGGCGTTCTAAAAGTTAGAAATCACAAGATTTAAGAGAACCACTTTTTCTTCTTTTTTTAAAATTTTCACCTTAGTCAGTTGTAAATCAATACATTTAGTCCAACAACTTTCTAACTTTTTAATACCCTCAGTAAAATAAAATTTGTCCAACTGTAAAAAATAAACTCTTATTTCAGTTTCAACCTCAACAAAAAGTAAACTATGGGAGCCAAATTCCGCGAATATGGCGGATGTGAAAGCACTTGGAAGTCAAGGTCATGCTGTTTTGCAATAACACTTGTGATGAAAGACAACTTTCTTTCTTGCAAGGTGTGGATATTTAGGTTAAATAGCATTCTTCAGTTGGTCCAACAGTGAAGCGTAATGCTACCCGATGATAGCTCCGTCCTTCTGGAGGTAGTCTACGAACACCACACCATGAGAATCCCAGAAAACCGTAGCCATGATTTTTCCTGCAGATGAAACCATTTTTACTTTCTTTGGTGCACTTTCACCTATTGCCACCCATTGTTTGGACTGCTCCTTCGTCTCTGGCGTTGTAGTTATGAACATGTTTCACACTGGTATGAAAAGTCTGGAAAACTCTCTGGAATTACGCTCGGATATATTAAATGCCACCACAGTAGCTTTTTACTGTTAGAAACACATCCATAACAAACAATAAGATAAAATTAGAACCTAAATATATATATAAAAAAAGTCAGATTACTGTAGATGTGCACAGGAGTTGAGAAATGTTACCAACATTTCAAACAGTTCCTACGGTCCACCTCCACTTATATATATATATATATATATATATATATATATATATATATATATATGTGTGTGTATGTGAGTATGTGTGTGTTGCACACCTAATCATAATATTTTGTGCATTTTAATAACTAATTTTATGCATCCCTATACATGTATATTATGAAGTATCATTTTAATATGTTAATTGTATGTCGTCAAAAGAGAAAGTTCTATGGTGTGACTGTCTATGGTAGTCCATTCAGAAACGGAGAGGAGTCAAGGAGGTAATAAACCGCTTCACAAAGGAAAGGGATAAGTGCTGTGCCACTTCTTAAAATAACTTTCGTTAGCGAGGGATATTAAGTGCAGGCTTTCGAATAAGTCAGGCCTTAGGGCAAGGAACTCTGCAGCCGTTGTGCAATTAACTTTAAACCGACCAGGTGAATTTGAAACAGCCAATAGTGGATGTATATTTTGAATTTTTAAAGCAAGGCGCGATATGTCAATGGTTAGTTCATTTGAATCAAATACATAAGGAGGCGTTTGCTACGCTGGGGCTCAAGTCAATTGGGATAACCAGACGATCAGCTCAGTTCATATCCTCAGCTAAGATCAGTGTAGAAGTTTCATTCAGAGAGAATCATTTCAGCTGTCAGAGTAGTTCAGACAATAAAATAAACAGATTCCTTGGAAATCGCGGCAGTCAAATTTATATTCCACGTAGCTAAGTTCTAGAACACCAGAGGGCGCGAAAAGACCTTGAAAATAATAAATTACCGTATATATTATGTCGCATCGCGAAAATATTTACAAATTGATATCTTCTTCCAGCCCTGTTGAGCACGAGTGACAAAATAATGGAACAAAATCCTGAGATATGAAACTTGGGCAACAACACCAAAGCGACCAAGTGTCAATTAATGATACGCCGCTACAAAATATGGCGATCAGCAAATAAATCCCTTCATAATTGACTATCAACCAGTCCTCACCTACAAAACTGCTTCAATTTTAAAGCTATTTTGAATTTTTTTTTTGATTTGAAGTATGTACTTCACTTATAAAATAAAAGTTAAACACCCTAATGAAAAACATTTCTTATGGTTTTAGGATAACAACCAAGACAAAGAGATACTGCAAGATATAATAATTTGAAGGTAAAATTAATAGCTTTGGATATATTGATAATTTTGAAAAAAAAAAAAAAAAAAGCTATTGGCACTTGTTTTAAGCTCTTTGATCATCACACTAAAGTCCTCTTCTTTTCTTATTTATGGAGCCGGATAGTGTTTAACTTAAATAATTGCACCGCTATTATTAATTAGTGTTCAATCTTTGCATTAAGAATTTTCATATTGTAGTTGTTCTTTCTTATTATTAAAAATATAATTGGTATTTTTAGTTCAAAATGTTTCAGTGTGGTTTGCAAACATTCACAAATAATAAAATGTAACATGCAAAGCTTTCAACTATATGGCGTAGTTATTCTCTGAGGGACATTCGAAGCTTCTCCCTACGTTATTCTTCCAACCATTAACCACTGTCTCCAACAAAACCGGTAAGACATACATTTTTCTGATTGAGGGACATAAGGATGTCGGTTTCCTGAAGCAAGCTAACTAAGGATGACATCGTACAGAGTTCGCCAGATGGTGAACTTGGACAGTCTAGCCCCTCCCTCAATTAATTCTCCCCGACCACCCCAAAAAAGCCGCCCTATAGGTTACGGTTCATCCGATAAGGCGGTTAATCCCCTAGATGACGTCATCGATATTGCGATGTCAACAGCAAATTGTAGAGTGCCTGCCTGCTGCGGTATCGGGTAAAGTAAGTGGTTCTTTAATGCTCTGAGGTTGTAAGTAGATTTTATATTTGACGGATTATTATAGAGCGGTCTGGAGACACAGGGGATCGCGGCCTTCGAGCAACAGTGATTTAAACGCTGGAGAAGCACAGTACACTTTCAAGACAGGTGCCTAAGATTAAGATCGTTAAGTATAGATTCTGAGAGTGGACCCCATTGATCTTAATGGATTATTGGCAATGAATTAACTTATATAAGGAGAGCTGTATAAGTATTGCCCACTCGTTCGGTTTTTCTTAATGCGGCGAATGTGACGCTAAATGCGAGTTACTGGCACCATTCAGCACTGCTGTAAATGAGTTTTACATCAATTATTCAAAAAATATTGATAGGCACCCATCTCTTTGTTTTTCATGCTTTTAACACCCTACATCTTTGTTCCAATCGTGTTCCAACTTGACAAGGCGCTGTTCAGTACATATGAATCATAGATACGCAATAAAAACATATTTCAAGCAATCCAAAAAGCATTCATACACTAGTTTTACTCGCTGCGCGAGCGATTGATATTTGCATAGCTCATCCAGCAGAAAAAAGTGACAAATAGCAAAATCATTGAAGATAACACAGAACTCTCATTTAAAAACTTGGCAGTTTTAGAGTGTAATAGTTGTGGTTTGGTAAGGGGATTGTCAAAGTTTTAAGCTGCATTGCTGTAATATTATACATAATCAATTGTATTTTCATCCTACAACCCACCGCCACGGGTGGCCGAGGTCGTTATGGTGCGTACTGGTGAGCGGAAGGTCTGGGGTTCTAATCCCACCGGGACCGTCCTCCCTGGCTGGGGTTTTCTCCAGGTTTTCCTCAGTCCTCATAACTAGCAAATGCCGGGGAGGTACTCTAAACTTAGGCCTGGAAAGTTTCCTTCCTTAAAAAAAAAAACCTTTTCCCAATATATCATTTCATCTCATGTATCATCAGTGTCCACCGCCTGTGGTGCCTCAGTAGTAAAAACGGGCGTTAAACACTACTCATAAAAATCCTACAACTAACTTTTGTCTGCCCAAATTCAAACAATATGAACAATCCAGGTTGACAGGTAACAACAGAAAATAAAATATGTGATAAAGGATAATTATGTTTAAAATAAATGTATATTAAACAGGTATTTATCCAGACTGGCAAGTTTTGTATAAAGTCATTTATGTTTTTGAAAGTAATGCAGGAAGTTAACTAACCATTAGTTGATGTTAATACCTATGCAAACTCAGTATATTCCTAGGGTGCACCGTTTTCCGGTATTGTTGAATTGATTCCTCGTGCAAGAATCCGACTGGATCTATGAATTTTAATGCAAGTACAGGTAGCGTTTGGTTTATGTATCGATGATTTATTGCATAACGGGTGAAGAACGGTGTAATCAAGTTGTTGGTTCCCGCGGCAAACAGCAATTACTGTGACAGCTCCTGTGGTCGAGATTATCTTTACGCACTTATGTTCCATCCTCTACTTTCGCCTTAGCAATAACGTGTTTACAACATGCACAATACAGACATTTTCCCTTATTTTCCACTTGTTAGAGGGAAACTGTTGTTGTTATAACACAGGCACTTAAGAGATATATATTCTCGCTTCCACGTCTTTGAATATTAACTTAATAATAAATATCAACATTTTTATAACAGCCATGAATTTAGGCGATCCAATTGTGCGTTTCTTATTTTAAATCAGATGACAGTGAAGTTTGGGTGGTTTAATCATAAACAATGCTCACTTGACCTAACTTAACCTAACCTATGTAAAGCTTGAGCCGTTTGATGGATTTAAACGATTTTTTTTTTCAGATACTCTTATTACAAGACTATAGCTTACATAAAATTTTGGAAATAAATTATCCCCTTTCTTAATTTCACCTCTCTGACATATAAAATTAAAGTTTCGCTTTGAGTGATTGGATAAAGAGCACATTACTCTTTAAAGCCTTGTGCATATTTTGGCTAAAAGTCATTTTCCCCCGATTTAACTACCTAAAGCAGAAAGAATGAAAATAGCCAATACTGATATCTTATACATCAACAATCCCTCTTTCACTTAATTAACTCTTTTACATGCCGTAAATCTACGACATGGGACCCACACTTGACCTCCCTTCCGAAGGAAGACGTACTTAAGATTTTTACACCCGAAAAAAATCCATCGGTCCTGGCCGGGATTGAACCCGCGATCTTGGGTTTATGAAGCAAGTATAGTTACCACTATCCCACCAGGATCGACCCGGAGTACGCCAAAAGTCATACTTATCAACAAAGTTCAGAGACCGCCACGGATGGCCGAGGTCGTTAAGGCACGGACTCGTGAGCTGGAAGTCTGGGATTCGAATTCCGCCAGGATCGTCCTCCATGACTGAGTTTTTTTTTCAGGTTTTCCTCAGTCTTCATAACTGACAAATGCCGGGGAGGTACCTAAACTTAGACCTGGAACGCTTCCTTCCTTAAAAAAAAATCCTTTCCCAATATATCATTTCATCTCATGTATCATCAGTGTCCACCACCTGTGGTGCCTCAGTAGTAAAAACGGGCGTTAAACACTACTCAAAAAAAAAAAAAAGCTCAATGTAGACTATAACCATAAAATGCAATATTTAAAATATTCTAAGACTGTATGTTGTAAAATTTAGGATTTTAATTAAAACACTTTAAATTTTTACTGCAATTTGAATATAATGAAAGAAAAATATGTGCACATTTTAGGATTGTTTTATTAATAATATTTTGAGATTTAGGAAAGAAGCATTTAAAATAAATTTAATCCACTTTTCACAATAAAGACACATTTTCCAGCATTACCTAAAATATTTGTAATTTTTCGCACAAGATCTTTATAGCATGCCAGTTCTTTTAAGGCAGAGAAAAAATGAAATTTAAGAAATAATTTTTTTAATTTGTGACATTTTTATTTAAATACACAAAATATAAAGAAAAAATAATTGAACTACCAAATATAAAGTCTTTATATTATTTTTAATTACACCTTTTCGACCGCCTCCGGAGTATAGTGGCAGCGTTTTCTACTACTAATCCGAAGGTCCTGGGTTCGAATCTCGGTCAGGTCAAGCTCTGTGTAAAATTTCTTCCGAGGTTTTATTTGCCCTGAAAAGATGAATGCTAGAAAACTTTAAGGCATCAAGAACTCAAGCTCATTTGCGCCATCATTAATTTATTTCATTTCACTCATCCGTACAGACTTACACGTATAGCATTCTAGAGATGATTTTTTTTAATGATTTATTTATGGACGCTCTTTAACAGCTCAGGTCATCAGCGTCCCATTCAACTCAGGGCGTGAAACGGCCGACTAATTTTGCTCAGAGGCCTCTCTTTCAGGCTTGAGATTCTTTTTCGTCCCGTAAATATACGACACGGGACCCACGGCTTTACTTCCCTTCCGAAGGAAGCCATACTTAGGATTTTTACGCCCCGAAAAAATCCATCGGTCCTCGCCGGGTTCGAACCCGCGATCTTGGGTTTAGGAGGCAAGTATGGTAACCACTACACATCTACACATCTACAGAAGCAGGGAGAAGACACTACAGTCAAAGATACAATAAAAATAAAGAAAAGCTAGGTATTAAATTATATAGTACACCTGTGAGTCATAAAATATATTACAAGATTATTTAACTGTTTTTGGAACTATGGCAGTAGAGCCTAATAGCACATACAATAAACTCTAGATGACAGACTTTAATTATAACGTCTTTTTTATATAAACTTTTAAAATTAAAATTGCTTCATTTCAGGAAGTCCAAGATAGTGATAGTAAACTAAGGAAAGTGGCTGAAGTGGGCATAATAAAGGAACTTTAGCTGTGAATATTAAAGTGTTAAAAGTACTGGGCAAAAGCTTCATTTTTTAATATTTAACAATATTGGCCAAAAAATCTTATTCCTACTATTCAGATCGCTTACTCAGAGACAGACTGGTCTATTTATATTTGCAAGCACAATTAGACACATTCTATCAGTTACAGAAATTAGCTTCTTCCACAATTTGTACATTTTCCTTACAGCTGCAACCTGCAGAAAAATCTAACCCTAATCACATGTTTCGTATCGCCACTTGTATCGCTGTTGCAGTGGACTATGTTGTTGTCCTTATCTATCCCGAGCATCTCACCCTAATGTGGAATTGAACCCCCTTCCCCGATGCTTCTGTCTGGTTACTTTGGGATGCCCGTTTAGTAATGAACAGTCCTTCTGCCCGAGCACCCTTGGCAAACAGGCACCCGCGTTTGTTAAACAGAACCTTTGGTCATTACTGTAGTTCTCGGGGCGAATTCTGGTGTCTGCTGGGAGAAACTACAGCTTTTCAACTGACAGCTTTCATATGACCATTATTCAAAATGTAACGATAGCCCATACGGAGATTTAGAAGTGTGTTGGGTTGCAAGGTGTAGATAATGTCCTGTTATCCCACCGCTGACACCAAACACAGAATGAGACAGGGACCGTTCACATATGCATTTCATAATAGTCGCAGTTAAGTTTGTAGAAGCAAGTCGGTTGCCTTTAACCTAACATATCACTAGATGAATATACCTGAGGTTGTACCGTAATATACAGGGTGTAACAAAAAGGTATAACGCATTCCTCACGGGTAGAAGAAGAAAATATGTTACATGAACGTGGGTCAGAACGCTTTGTTTCCATGTTAGAACTCATTTTCTATAACTGACAGTGCATACAACATACAGGAACAGATCATACACGTGAAACTCTTTCTTGCATGAAATGTTCAAAATGCCCTCTTGGTTACTTTTGGTTCACTGCCATTGTTTTGTGTTCTACTTGAACGAAGGTTGTGTTAACCTGCGATTCACTTCATTGTTATTTGTGGGGATAGGAAAGCTGTTGTGTATCGAACCCGGTACAAGATATAGAGAGCCTTTGTGCCGATACTGTGGAAGCCTGAAACATTACGCACTTCTTCAGGAATATATCAGCACATCTGGTATTGAATGCGATGGGGGTTTGATGCATGTATCAATGCTAGCGGAGGGCATTTTGAACATTTCATCTAAGAAACAGTTTCATGTGGTATGCTGGTATGTTCTGTTCTTGTATGTTCCCCATTATTAATGCACTATGAAGAGTTGTAGAAAATGAGTTCTAACATGGAAATAAAGCGTTTCTGGACCCATGTCCCGATAACATATTTTCTTCTTTTGAGTGTGAGGAAAATGTTCTGTAAGTTTGACCTTATTGTTAAACCCGGTATACAGGATTGGCTTGGGTATTTCGTGTGATCAAATTCTGAGTGCATATGTCAGAAAATTGACTGTACTACCTGTAATCTTCTTCATAAATAAATATGTCATAATTGAATACAAAGAGAGGACATTTATTACAGATAGGCATATTTTGCCATGGAAACCCTAATAATAATAATAATAATAATAATAATAATAATAATGAATGTAAAAATTTTGTATTTACTATTGGTGCTAAAGTTTAAGCCACTGAGTTGGTAGCGATTGGATATTAGGTTGGCACTATCCGCTCATGGAAACTAAAGCCTACGCGTAATTTTCTGCTTGCAAAGAATGTGACACTGAAAAATGCTCCACCGAATAATAATTTATATAGGATTCAAAAAAATCGGGCGATCCTTTCTTCTTCTTCTTCTTCTTCTTCTTCTTCTTCTTCTTCTTCTTCTTCTTCTTCTTCTTCTTCTTCTTCTTCTTCTTCTTCTTATTATTATTATTATTATTATTATTATTATTATTATTTCAGGCTATGTTAGGCTGTTATGCAGTAAAACGCTGTCACGAAAATGAAAGAAAAACAATTAACAACTCAAGGTGATATTTATGCTCTTAGATAATAGTTCATTTAAATCGTAATTTTGCAGAACATCATTTATATCTCTTTACAATAGTCTTCCCTCTAAGTCTAATAGTCTAACCTATTTTTTTCATCAGAAACGTTAAAATTCAGAAATTCGACACTTTTCAGCTAAACATAAGGTAATATTAGTATTGCTCTAAAATGCTTTACTGTCATTCAGAAATCATCTATAAACAAGCAAAACCGAAAACCAGAATAGAGAAAACGATTTACCTACTTTAATTAATGTGCTGTTCTACTCAATTACCTGTTGTTTCAATGACAAATATTGAAGTTCACGTATTTTGAAAAGAAAAAGTTTTTATCAGAGTTAACGTTTTAATTTCTGAACCTGCAACTTCTATGTTTAACCACTGTTCGTTATGTTAGCTGCGGCGAAAGTCGCGACATCAAGTGGATTCACTGAGAAGTACACCCAACTCGGAGAGCAACAACATCAAACGTGTCGACGCAAGCTGTCCATTCTGTATATACTGTGGTGTAACAAGTTAAAGGACCGTCATTTGTTTGTTTCCATAGCAACGGAGTTATGAAGAAACAACTGAAGTTCGTCCAACATCAGTTAAACTCCCAACAAATACTTAAAGTAAAAAATCGCAAGAACGTATAAACTAAAACTAATGGTTAAATTGCAACAATGGTCGAAATTACGACAGGTGGTAAAAGGTAAATTGGTTTTGTGAGAAAATGTCAATCATGAACAAGGATGTTTGTAATTTAATGCATTGTTATGAGCATTTAAAAGAGTAATTTCTTTTAGAATGAACCTTTGTCGACTGTACCATTTAAATACTGTTATAGTAAGATCACATTATAGCGATTGCATAAGTTTTATATACGCAATGATTATTTTCTCTTATAGTTACGTCTACGAATTTCTATCATTGACACTACAGAGCCTTCGTTTGGACGCGTGGCCGGGTTAATTGGGATTTGCCTGTCCTGCACTACGCTGTTTCTAATTGGTTCTGTTCCACCCCACTTCCACTTTCCCTCCTCTGCGTATGCCGGCCGGCTAGTCGGTTGACATAAATTTGTTCTGTACACAAGTTGAAACGTTGTGAGACCAGGTGTTTCAGTGTTACAGTGTGTTAGTACTATTATAATGTCAAAACGTTCATAAACTTTAGCATATGGACAGAAATCAGGCAAATTCCCTGCTGTTCGTATGCCTCACAGAGAAACGATCCATAATCTTGTGAATATATTTAGGGAAACGGATCTGTTCTTGATAAGAAACGAAAGTAAAACGCAGTGTTCTTACAGAGGAAAACCTTGATGACATCGGGGAAAAGTTAGAGCGAAGTACAAAGAAATCTCTGAGAAAGCTTGCACAGGAATCAGGAATTTCGCAAACCTGGGCTTGGAATGTCACTGAACGTTTAAAATTAAAACCCTGTAAGCTATGTTTTAAGATAACTAATTCAGGAATTGCAACCACGCGATGTTGCGAGCAGAATACATTTCTGAAATTGATTGTTCATTTATTTTATTTTATATATATATTTTTACGGATGAGGCATAGTTTATTTACATGACCATGCAGCGACAATAGATGTGCAGGAAAAAAAATCAATATTGTACATGAAATCCATTGTACCAAAAAAAAAAAATGTTTCATGTGCTTGAATGCTTACAGTTTTGAGTGCCTGTAAGAACTGACATTGCAGCAACTGTATTGTAGTTATTATATGAATGAGAAATATAAGAGCTTGAATTTAAGGGATTATGAATATTCGATTGATCCGGCAAACAGCGTGCTTCCCGGTGCCAAGCAAATCCCTGTTAAGCCGGCCACGCGTCCAAACGAGGACTCTGTATAACATTCGTGAGTAGTATTTATTTACTATTGTGCATTTCCTTTTAATCGTCAAAGAGATGGTTGGAAGTGTTTAATTGCCTTTCTATAAAATTACGTTATATATTTTTATATATACTTTTGAGTAAGGAAAAACGTGAAATAAACCTACATAGTTTAATAAATCTGTAGGTATCGATTACCATACAATATTCATAATTGCGACAAATTCGCAATGAAAGTAAACAAATGTTAAAACTCCTTGTTTGTTGGTTTTTTTGTCATTGCCATGTGAAATTAAAAGGAAAGTTCACCATTGTTGATATTTTTACGATGCAGGTGTCTGTGATTTGATGCCGGAAAAAATTAAGAAAGCAAAATAAACTGCCATGGCTAAAAATGAGATAGGACTGATTTCTAGATTTTTGCAAAGATATCACTTCAGCTTGCATTAAAAATACACCACATATTATTATTTTATATTTTTTACCATTCCATTAATTTTTATAACTAATAAGGGTGTGCTTATTTAAAACACACATATGAACAAGTGAAATCATCCAAAATCCCTAACTTAGATACCTAGGAATCCATTTTTCATTTGCTTAGAGAATTATAAACCTATTCTGTAGAATTCTTTATCTTACCAATAAAATAAAAGTGTTGATATATCTTATTTTTTAAAGTCAGCTCTCTAAACGACCGCCTCCATTTTTTTGCAGTTTCAGAACAAAATGGCTGGCCACTTCCACGCCGGAAGTTAACAAGTGCTGGATAAGCAATTGGCGCAGGTAGATCCGTCAGTTTATACAGGGCAGGCTTTTGTTTAAGTAACGCAGCCACGTTACGGGATATTGTAGATACGGCCCGGATATTGAGGTCAGAACCCTAGACTGTGTCGCCCCGAAGCAGCTAATTTGCACATGCAACCATAAAACAGTAACAACGGCAAACAAGTCTAGTGTCTGCCGCCCCGAGGCTGCCAAACGATGGCCTTAATTTATGAACGTCGAGAAGTGTGGCTTGCTTAACGCTGTGTGTTCCGCCAAGTGAGCTTCTCTCAACAGCAGCCCTAAGCTTCATTATTTAAGAATTCCAAATCTCCCATTTCCATAAGGATTATTCCTGGTCCATTTTTTTCTCGTTCCTATTCAAAACTATCTAACATAACATTTCCGTTTCACGCTATGTTTCATTAACTTATAGAAAATTTAAGTTTTGAGGTATTTATTTACTTTTATTTTCTATTGCCTAAGTACAGTGAGGTTATTTGTGTTACAGGCCGTCTGAGCGCTCCTGCTTATTCGCAGAAAATGGAGACAGTGTCGCCACGCGAAAATATTTTAGTATTTATATTTTTAATGAAAGCATAAAAAATACTAAATTTAAATTTGATAATAGTAAATAATAATCTATTTTATATGACGTGTTGAAAAGATTTACATTTCAAGTACATTCGTGTATTTCATCTAACTTTTTTTCCTCAACAACTTAGTGGCTCCGAATATGTTTCTTATTAATGACAAATCCAATCTCTTGTACGTTTTTAACAAGTCTGCGAACAGTTTCTTACGTGGAACATAATTGCCAGTTCTTATCACTGCTCTGTAACAATCCGTTTCACTCATGGATCGTACATCACAAACCTGTTTATGCAGTAGCATAATTAAAGCAGATCAATTTGCACGCGATTTACAAGCATTGAAAGTACAACCATTAGCTGAAAAAGATTCCTCCAAACTAATTTTACAAGCTTGCTACCTGCGCATGCTCTATAGGTACTTGATGAACGGATTCACCTAGCATGCTGCTGCGTTCTGCCAGATATAGATAAAATAATCTCACTATAAATTGAGATATGCTTCATTACTAATGGTGAATTACGTTAGATTAGGTTAGAATGCCGGCATGTATTTTTTTTTTTTTGAGTAGTGTTTAACGCCCGTTTTTACTACTGAGGCACCACAGGCGGTGGACACTGATGATACATGAGATGAAATGATAAATTGGGAAAGGATTTTTTTTTTTTTTTTTGTAAGGAAGGAAGCGTTCCAGGCCTAAGTTTAGGTATCTCCCCGCCATTTGCCAGTTATGAAGACTGAGGAAAACCTGGAAAAAAACCCCAGTCAGGGAGGACGGTCCTGGCGGGATTCGAACCGCAGACCTCCCGCTCACGAGTCCGTGCCTTAACGACCTCGGCCACCCGTGGCGGTGCCGGCATGTAGATCAAATAACCTCACTGTAAATAGAGATATGCTTCATAACTAATGATGAATTATATTAGGTTAGGCTGCCGGCACTTAAATCAAATAACCTCACTGTAAATAGAGATATGCTTCATAACTAATGGTGAACTAAATTAAATTGCCGGCACATAGATCAAATAACCTCACTATGAATAGAGATATGTTGCATAACTAATGGTGAATTATGTTAGATTAAGTTACCGGCATGTAGATTAAATAACCTAACTATAAATAGAGATATGCTTCATAACTAATGATGAATTATATTAGGTTAGGCTGCCGGCACTTAAATCAAATAACCTCACTATAAATAAGGATATGCTTCATAACTAATGGTAAATTATGTTAGGTTAGGTTGCCAGCATTAGATCAATAACCTGACTAAAAATAGAGATATACTTCACAACTAATGGTGAGTTGTGTTATTTCAATTGAAATGCAGTTATACCAGAAAGCTGGGTTCAAAGACTTTCACGTAGTTCTGTAGAAGGCTTTAAACGTGGCCCATATCAATTGACAAGTAATTTCCTTTTACATCCTGTTTTCGAATCCCAGTTGTGACATTTAGATTCATACACGCACGCACGCACGCACACACACGTAGTTTGCAGGGTTGTTACACGTTTGGAAGAAATATCAAAACTGTCATGACTTTTGAAATAATTCCTACAGATGATCGATGCAAGTCGTACTGAAATAAATTCTCCCAAAATCTGGAAGAAATGATGTTGAGTAATTTTTTTTTTTTTTTTTTTTTTTTTTTTTGTTATTTCATTCATCGAACAGTAGTTCTGAGAGGATTTATGCAGATCTTCAACGGTGATTGTAGAGAATGGTTTTTGTGCTATGTATGTCGAGAAGCATCTAAGACGCCCGAGATTTTCCCTTCAGCTCCTGATAAATTGAAATGAAATAAATACTAAATAAACTTTTTTAGCATGAGCAGTAAATGATCATCCTCAAAAGGTCTTTTAGGATATTCCTCTCTGTGACGAATTATTTTGGAAAAAATATATTGTCAGGCCAGTTTATTTGTCTAATGGTTGTATTTATTGTATCAAGGCATAATTTAGCTACATTTTTGTAATTGAATTTGATATTTGAAAGCCAGAAGTGAAATATTTTAATATATATTTAAATATAAGAACATACATCATTGATGGACGGTTGTACTTTGAGACAGTGCTTTTTGGAGTCGCACTAAAGAGGCTTTCAATATTCCTATACTCTCAAGGAAAGGCGCTGGACATCCAACCAGTATCCATTTAATCTGTTTGAATATCTCCTACTCAACTATTGCTTAAATAAAACTTCGAAGATCCTCTCTTTGGCTACCAAGATCATCGCTCTTAGCCAATTATCCTTCTTGCAGATCTCCTCTTCAGAAGCGCTGAAAAGATTGTAGAAACTTGCAGAGTAAGGATTCGACCCTAGAACCACTCTAATGCTTCACGAGCAAAATAGAATGACGTAAGAAGAAGCCCCTCCAGCTCTCAAATCCCTCCCTCGACAAGCATCGATCCCACGCTTCCCTACACAATGTTAAGTTGCAAGTCACAAGTCCAAGAGGAGGTCATATCGGTGAACTTGCTGCTTTTGCACATAATTCTTGCAGAAGATGTGCATTTGAAAGGATCGGTTATCAGCTACTATGGTCTAAGCTGGAAGAAAAAGAAGTGGTTTCAGAAAATTTTTGGTGCAATGAGTTCAGTACTGAAGACCGCTATGTGATGGAATACCAGTACATCAACTGCAGCACTTGGTATATGCTTTCTTGAGCATTTTGATAGGTGAAGTCAAGCTGGCTGGGGTGTTGCAGCATGTTTCTTGGCCATCATTTGAATACAGAGAAAACAAATAATAATTTGAACCTTAAGTCTCAAAATTTTAGATATTTAGAATTATTGTTTTCAGCAAAGCTACCTGGCGATGTTCATCAGGAAAAATTTTAAACTGCCATTTTGTTTCAAGTATCCACAAATGAAATAGAAAAGCCAGTTTGGGTCGTTGGTTCCCGTTTTCGGGAAAAGTATGCCCTTGTAGCTTTCAATCCTCGCCGTGTTTGGAACAGAAGGGGTAACTGGTAACGCTGGAGTGAACACAACAGAGCAGAGGTTTTTGAAACCTCATTACCTCTACGCATCCGACATATTTCACACCCTGGTAGAAGCGGACAAGCGGTGAGTGTGCGATTTGGTACATTTCATTAGGCAGAGGCTTGCGAATGGTGCTGACCTCTGTGCAAACAAGGACAGGGGAGGGGGTGTGTAAGGGCGGGGAGGGGGCTGGATGGATCCGTGTAGCGGCGGTGGTGGTGGTGGTGGTGAATCAACAACAAGCCAAACACGACGAGCTCTGGCAGATCCCTTGTCCAGCAGCGAATTGGCAACAATGTCAATAGCAATTAAAACTGTCGGAAACATTAACACGGCGACTTCGTCCCGACAACAGCGGCGCAAAGCCCACTATTTGTACAGGCGCAGCGCATTTGTTTAAACCGAAACACAGTAGTAATGTGGAAAACTTTCTGTGCCTACTCTGATACAGGGTGGGCCGTGGGTACCTCACGAATTGGTAGACATATAGGCGAGTACGTGAGTTATTGAGGCAAAGCGCAATGTTTGCCATGCTGAACAGAGTGACTTAGTTCTCATTGTTCATTACGCAACGATTGTTTTGTGGAATGTTCGGCGTCATGGTGTGTGCCTTGCAGGAACACTATGACGTTATAATTTCCGAGTAAATGCTTCCGCAACGAAGAAGAAATCACCAGATTCTGTACACCATGAGCGCACCAGAAAACATCGAAAGAGTCAGACAGGCAATGGTCAGGAGTTTTAGTTGCTTAACCAGAAAACACGTTACTGCCTTACGTTTATCGTATATCAATTTGAGAAGAATTCTGCATAAAGATTTACATTTTCATCCTTACAAGAAGGTTGTAATTCAAGAGTTAAATGATCGTGATAAAGCAAATAGAATGACATTCTGTGAAAACTTTCTCATAGTCTTTACTGATGACATGGTGATAAACACACTTTCATTTAAATGACACAATGAACAAACAAACAGTTAGATATTGGTCTGATTCAAATCCACAGTATCCACATATGAGCCCTCTGCACAGTCCACGTATAGCAGTCTAGTGTGGCGTTGCCAGTTTTGGAATCATAGGTCCTTGTTTTTTTGAAGAGAATGATAAAGATGTCACAATGACTTTTTTACTACTGAGGGACCACAGGCAATGGACATGGTTGATACATGAAATAAAATTGTAAATTGGGAAAGACTTTTTTTTTAAAGGAAGGAAGCGCTGCAGGCCTAAGTTTAGGGAACCTCCTGCAATTTGCCATTTATGAGGACTGAGGAAAATCTGGAAGTCAGGGAGGGTGGTGCTGGTGGGAACCGAACCCCAGACTCCATTCACGAGTCCGCGCTTTAACGACCTCGGCCACTCGTGGCTGTTAGTGACTTCTGATCGATACATGGAGATGTTCCTGAACTGCGTTATCATGAAACAGATCTCAATTGCATCTATTTTTAACAAGATGGGGCTACAGCTCACACTGTCAGATGTCCATTGCAATGATTAAAGAAATGTTTCCAAACCATGTGGTTTCCAAAAGAAGAGAAGTTTATCTCAAATCTAAAGTGTGCATTAGGAAACCAAGGGACATTACAAGATGTATATACAGGAGGAAAACATACCCATAACAAGCAATAGGGTGAAATCACTGATACAGAATGTGCGTGACAGATTGCAACAATCTGTCTTAATCATCTTAAGTGATGAGAGCTATTTAAAAACTGAGTTAACGTCCCTAATGGAACAGTATTAAAGTTATAATATGCATCTTATATTGTTAATTATGTATGTTAAAATCGTCAGGTTCCCAAGACCCAAACTGTAAAATTTCAAATAGCTTCAGCAATCACTACAACAATCTTTAAAAGCACCTGAAAACAAAAGGTTAACTCAAGATATTATATATGCATTTTTCCAGAAAGCAGCAAGTTTATTATTCGCAGTTTCTCTAAGCAATCTAATATACATACCCTGATATCTCATTTCACAATTTTCCAGTCTTAATTCTATTTTTCAGGAGAATTTTAAAGCTAGTACTGATTATATTTTAGATTTCACTCCCTTATATAAGTCATCCCCTCTTTCAACTTTTACACTTACATTTTAAAAAACATTCAACTGTTGTTACATCTCTTGTTTTCTGTCGTTACATAACAACATGAACTGCTATTATCGGAAATTGGTCTAAATAAAAAAGAAAAGTTTGTAGTAGGATGAAATGCAATTTATTTTAGTTAAAATCAAAATTATTAAAGAAAAAAAAAGGCCAGGAATAGAGACCGACAATAATTTACTGGCAAGCTTTGAAAATAAAAACCCGGAAAGGTGTATTAAATAAGCTGCCACATTCGTTTATTTCTGTAACAATTTAGAAAATGAGATGACACGCAGATATTGTGTTGAATAGCGATGTTTTGAATAGTAATTTAATAATTAACAAACTCTTCCGTAAATTTCAAAGGTGCTTTTAGAAAGAATATCAAGGGTTTAAAGTTAGGATAAAAGGAAAATTTTCTGTGGGGGGGGGGGAACAAAAAAAAAAAACAATTAATGCTCACCTAAAGGCGAGTGAACGTGTTTTTGCAGAATATGAAGTCAATTTCACACAATGTTCCCTTAATCCTACCCAAACTAACCATTTGAGATTGTTATTTTTTTGAAACTTTAAAACATAAACTCAACAAAAATAACTCACATAATCTGAAGGGACTGAAAAATAAAATTAAGAAAAAAAAAAGCCTTTGTCTCTAAAGACTTTCTCTAGAGAATGACGTGCACTTTCCTAAACGGATGGTAAAACATTATGGAACAAGAAAACAGTGTCAGAATCTGAGTGATAAACTACGTTTTAATATTTAATAATATTTAACATTATATAATGTGATTTATGTGTCACTGATAGTGTGCTGCTTCCATTACCGCCGATAAAGTTACTATTTCTACGGATATAACAAAATTAGATCTCCTTATACTGTGTACAATTTTCAAGTTATGAAATAAATAATGATGTTAAACAAAACAAAACTGTATTAGATTCATTATTAATAATCATTCTTCATTACTGTTATTTTGGGCTATAAAAAGCATGAAAATGCAACATTATTAAGCATATAGTTGTCAAATATTTTCCTGTGCGGTGTTTCTTTGTATGGCTTGTCGCCGCCATTTTGTAGTCTGTTTCCAGGGTACTTACAGCGTACGCTTTTGGTCATTTTTATTAAAAGTTACCTTAAATAAACAAAAGAGGAGCATAAAACTCATAATTTACAATAACTAATTGTTTATAGAACAATTAAACTACACTAATCGTATTTTGGTTAACGCGAAACCACTGTCCATATTATAGGATGGTAACTCATTATTTATATAACTTTTTTCCCCTCAGGCGTAGCGGAATAGCGCAGTATCTTACAATAATTATTTATAGAGGAATCGTAAAAATTACAGTAAAACATAAAGAATTGATCTCACCTAAAGAATGATTAATGTATAAAGTGGATTAGAAATCAATACGAAGTCATTATATATACGATTGTAGAATTTGTTTGGTTTATTTACGGACGCTGTTTAACATCTCAGGTCATCAGCATTCCATTCAAGTTAGGGCGTAAAACGGCTGGTAAATTTTTCCCCGAGGCCTCTTCTTCCAGGCTCGAGGTTCTTTTACGTGCCGTAAATATAAAACATGAATCCACGAAGGAAGCTATACTTAGGATTTTTAAGCCCGAAAAAGCCCACCAACCCTGGCCGGGATTGATCCCGCTAACTTGGGTCTACTAGGCATTTATGGTTATCACTAGACCACCATGACCAATGCGAGTGTAGAAATGTTTTACTTCCAATTAGACGTGGTATGATAATTTAACGTTTTTTATGGTTTCTCCCATAAGTACACGTTAAGAACTATTCACCAGACCATCTCTCTGCATTAGCATTGCTCATGTTGGAGATTTTACAGTAAGTTTATTTTAGTTGCGGGCCAGCAAATCGCGGCTGCTTATTGGGAGAAGTCAGTCGTCTAGGGTCTATAATGCATATGCAAGTAGCAGCTTGTAGTAAGTATGAAGGAAGCTTTGTCAGCGAGTGAATGTGCGTTTATGTGTTACTGGATACTTTTATTGTTTGCAAATTGTGTGTTAACGGTTCTTCGTTATTTATGCTATTACATGAACAGAGTCCTGAAGAACGAGTTCTTATGTATAATTACATGAGTGAAAATAGAGCAGCCAGATGAAATCCACGACTTTCCTACTCAGATACTGAGCAGCATCATTTTCAACATCTCTTATGATACAGGCTAGTTCTTATTGTCAGTTTTAAATATAAATGTTATTATGCTTTCAGTTAAAATATAAATATTAACTTTAGGAGCGGCGGCTCTATCTCCCGCTTTCCAGTTGCAAGGGCTGCATTTCCCCAGAAAGCAGCCAAGTTCTCGCGGCCGTAACTCAAATAACCTCAGTGTACTTATTATTATTTTTAAACTAAAGGTTTCTGGCATTTTCTTGAAAAACAAGTAGTAAAAAGCGCCATATTGAGTACGTAAGCTTAGATTCGCAAGCGCAGGAAAAGCTAAGGGGGGTACAGAATGCCACCAAAGGCATCTGTCCGGCAATAAGTGAATTTCATACTACTGTAGCTTCAAATGACTAGAGACCGATGGAATAAATAAAAGTTATAAACAACGTTTTTAAATATCATTTTTACAATTTATCAGCTCTATAACTGGAAGGATGCAGCAGGTATTAGGTGAAAGAATTGTGTAGAAATTGTGAAGGGGCATGGCATAGATTTAGATTTTACTTGGCAATATGTATGGTTGCAATTAAAAATCAAACAGATGCGATGGAAAACGTTCTCATATTGAAACCTCACAAGCTGCCAGGCTTTACGTTCTCCTCGTGTGATAAAGGGCGAATCTCTGCTAAGTAATCTTTAACTCGGCTGTGTAAAGGAATCGGTAGACAAAGTCGTAAATTTTACCGATGAGATCTGCCCTCCTCTCTACGCTTCTCGTAACACCGGTAGGAGGGCGACTCTCTTTCTCTCCGTCTCTCTCACACACACACTAAAAGGGCTAGCCACTATATAGCAGAACTGGATTCCTGATGATAGTGCCACTATCGCCGGCCACATTTCCGGAAGACCAGTACTACCGCCGCCATTGTGGGAGGTCTTGGTGTAACAATGCAACAACGACATAAACACTCTTTAAATTTCAATCGGCTTGTAGGTTCTGAAACCATTTGAAAGCTGCAAATATGAAAATAAATCGCATTTTATTTAAAATATTCAAAAAGGTGCACATTTCACAAGAGTATTTATCCCATTATTTATCACTAGTAATTGGATGTTTAGGAAAATGTATATTTTATTTGAATATACACATTTAAAGACATTTAATACGCGTACGCGAATCACGAAAATAATAATAAAATATTTATTTTTATCATTAGGCTAGGTTAAATTTATTTTAGTGTTTAATATCTATAGTGATTAGCGCCCCATTCAATTCAGGGGTGAAACGACCAATACATATTTCTCTTTTCTTTCAGGCTTGAAGTTCTTATACATATGTACCGTAGATCTACGGCTTTATTTACCTTCCGAAGAAAGCTGTACCTAGGATTTTTATGCCCTAAAAATCCATCGACTTTGGCCGTGTTGGAATTTCATAAAGTTAGGTATTTACTTCAGTTATGAATTAACCCAATACAGCTGTAATTTAATTTAGTTTCCTTACATGTGTTATTTGTTTTTCATGTGTGTTTTGCTAACTTTAGATGCAAGCAGGAAAAAAGAAACATATTCATGTTTTGTCCTCCAATTTTCATATTTTTCAAGGCCAATTTTAATATTTTAATACATTTTTGTACAGACCTAAAATATGCGTTGTTTTTAATGTCGTGGCCGAGTGATTAGATTGATCGAGATCAATTTGTAGACGAGCAGTATGGGTATGATTTTTGCTCCATATCACCTTCATCCCCATCTTCACCTTCATCATCTAGCATAAAGTAGTTCGACGATACAGGTGCGCTGAATATAAAAAAGTGAATTGCACTTGTGCCTTCGTCAGCGCCAGTGCGAAACACCCAATTCGGCAAGTGAGTTGGAATTAGCACCGATTTACTCATTCAAGGTTTATGATTATTTTACGTCATTTACGCGGGCTAAGTCATAAGTCGTGGTAACTATTTTATTTACTCACTAACAGAGAACAACACGAAAAATCTAAGATGTACAATTGAAAGTGTATGGAATGTACTTTCTAATGAAGCCTCCAGATTGTGTACGTGAGCAGAACTGCGACTCTCAGCACGGCCCACAGTTCAGTTAATGAGCGACAGTGGTCAGAAATGGAGGCCAAGAAGAGAGAACAAACCGCATATGTAAAAATAGTATTTCGGCGCGACAGGAATGCACCAGAATGCCACACAGAGATACGGAGAGCACTGGGTGCGCGTATCCTGCCTTATCGAACAGTGGCGATGTATAAAGAGGCCTACACACAAGGCTGAATATAAACTGCCGATCTACCGCACAGTGGGCGTCCTGTGTCCGCGGACATGTAGGGATTATGTTGGGCGCTGGACTCTTATGGAAATAGAAGAGCACACAGAAATTCTGGCAAAAACAGTGCAACGCATTTTACGAAAGGATCTGAACAGGCGGGAAATGTGTGCAAAGTGGGTGCCACATTAATTAAATGATGTACAGAAATGGACTGGCTACGAAACATGTCGCACCAATCTGGCGAGATTTCAGGAAGAAGGGGACGCCATGTTGAATCGCATCATTCCAATTGATAAAAAGTGGACAAGGGCGTATAACCAGAACGCAAGCAACAGTCCAGTGAATGGCCGTCATCCTGGGTCACCACAAAAACACAAGTATCGCCAAACTCCTTCACCAACAAAAGTCATGGTCATTTGGCGTATGACAGTCAAGGCGTGCTGTGTGTCACCCAGTTTGTGGCATTCTCGTGCATTCCTGACACGGAGAAACGCTATTTTCACATACACACGTTGTTTACTCTTCCTGTCCTCCAGTCCATACACTTTCAATCGTATATCTTAGATTTTTCTTGTTCTAGTTCGCGAGAAAAAAAAATAGTTGCCATCAAGGTGTCAAGACATTTTTGTAGCCTTAACAAAAGATTACACATCTTAAGGGAAGTATTAAAGGAAAGGGGGGGGGGTCAAAATAATATTTTTTGTAGATATATGGACTTTTCTATTTATTTTGATATGATCTTTGTTAACGTTCCTTGGCTATAAGTATTTTAATAAAATTTTAATAATATCACTTCAGAAGCCATTTTTTTTATTTCGCGAGCACTTGTTCAGTTAAAATCCTGTATCTCAGGAACTATTTGTTCTAGAAGGTTGCAGTTTGGCTTTAATGATAGAAAAAGTTGCATTTCATAAGTTGACAACGTTTGTTTCCATACATCATCCTGTGCGTTACAATGTTGGAGAATTTTTAGCTGATGCTTCCCTCAAAAAGTTAGTTTTTCTGTAAAAATATTTTTTATAGCTGCAATTGTTGAAAAAATATATTTTTTTGCATAGGTTTCCCATTTTTAGGGTCTGTATAGTTTATCACTTTGAAACTTTTACCACCTACTCATGAAGCATGGTGGTGATGAGGATTTATTATGGTAGATTTAGGACAAAATGTGATAGCATAAAAAAATAAAATGGTGAGAAATGTAGAAAGAAGCAAACAATCAAAAGTAGTTTATAATTTGCCTCGTAGTCATGGTATAATAGGGAAAATAGTTTAGCAAATTTCAATTACATGGATCTGTATGCCAGTTACGTTTCATTTTATTAGCTTTAATATCCCTTGAGAAAATGGGAACTGAATTTGGTAAACTTAACATTGCAAAGTTAGACCTTTCGGACTCCCCTTAAGTGATTGTTGTGAAATATAAATTTCACACAAATATACGCTCATTAATAAAATTAAAGATACTCATATATATATATATATATATATATATATATATATAAAATACAAAATGGCAGCAAGTTTTTAAGTTGCTAGAGGAATTATCAAATTATTAATATTTAGGATAATTGCATAACTATCTTTTTTGGCAACGTTTATCATGTCATTTATCCAAAATGTAGCGAGTATTTTAGGCAGCTTTAAGCCGTTTTACTTTCTATCTGAACATCCACCTATGAAAAGCAAATTTCGTTTCTATTACGTCTCTTATGATATGCTGCAGGTTCTAAACCAATCCAACCCAGTCTCTTATGCCACTCTTGCATGCATTCTGATTTTAATTACATAGTCATATCGCTTCTACATGGGTCTTCACTCACTCATGCCACAGGAGATGCGAGGAAAAGCGGTTTATCAATCACAGAATCAATAATGATGCACCTCTACACACATTCCTGCAAACGCTTACGTGTTTCAAAGAACGCTATTTAAATATGGTCTCCCCCCCAGAAATTTGTCTCATTCGATTGAATATTTCTATGCGATATATGGTACGGCAGATGCAATTTTTAAGCACGCAAGCACTGACATTTTTAGGCATATCTGAGAAGTTATATTGCTAATACTGACAAATGAAAAATTACGTGAAAAGCTATTAATTATCACTAATCTACACACTTTTTGCTGAATAAAAAGGTTCATATTTTCTGATTTCTTACCATATGGAATCTCTCAAATTAGCCTTAATTTTGTTTTCAGAAACCATTATTATAGAAAATAACAACTTTTATTATTTGTTTGTTGAGCAGATACATAGAATAATTTTTTTTATTCTGAGAGATTTAAATAAGATAATAAATTGTTCACTATGTGAATGTGACAGTAAGACTAAAACAGAGCATTGGATCAGACAAAATTGGCCACAAAGGAGCAATTTAATTCCTGGAGAATAAAATGTGAAGTATGAACCATTGGTTTCTCTTTCTAATGTGTCGGTTCTGGTGGTCTAGTGGTAACCATACTTGCCTTGTAGATCCAAGATAGTGGGTTCAATCCCGACGAGGGTAGATGGATTTTTTCGGGCGTAAAAATCCTAAGTATGGCTTCCTTTGGACGGGAAGTAAAGCCATGGATCCCGTATCGAAACTTTACGGCACGTAAAAGAACCTCAAGCCTGAAAGAAAAGTTCTCTGAGCAAAATTTATTGGCCGTTTCATATTTTGAATTAAAAGGGACGCTGATGACCAGAGAGCGTCCGTAAATAAACCCAAACAACAATATTTCTAATATCCTTCTTCCAAATGCCCCATATTAAGTTAGGCCTGATGAAGAAATTTGTTACTGCTCTGAATAAGCATAGTGGTTGTTTCAACTTTCTTGTTACAAAGTTGCCACAGAAAACTGAAGTTAAGATAGCAGCAGGTACTTTCGATGGATAGCAAATTCGTGAGCTTATGCAGGATGATACCTTTCCTCAGTCGATGTCCGAGTTAGAGAAGTCAACACAGTTGGCATGTAAAAAAGTTGAGTCAACTTTATTAGCGACAAGAAATCTGATAACGATAAAGAAAGTGTAGAGGAAATGTTACAAATTTTAGAAAACCAGAGTGTAAAATGAGTGCTAAAGTATATTTTCTCAACAGTCCTATTGATTACTTCCCTGCGAATCTTGGTACAATGAGTCAAGAACAAGGTGAGTGATTTCATAAAGACATTAAAACAATGGAAACCTGCTATCAAGATCACAGGTATGTGTCAATAATGGCTGATTACTGTTGGTGTTCGAAAAGACACACTAGTGAACGACATATCACAGCTTCGAAAAAAATTAAGTTTTATTCTCCCTAATAATGAAAATAAGTTGGAAATTCATAATTATGGTCACATAGTTTTTTTCAATATATTAATATTTAAGTTAAAATGAAACCTACAAATACATCTTAGCTATATGTCTTAAAATGTATAATATTTCATCAAAAATAAGTATATTAATACATTTGATGCAATTTTATTATAAATCTACCCTGATACGGTAAAACTGAAAACATTTTTGAACTCAGGGCATTCATATTATACATATGTACGTGGAAAAATAAAAAAGATATTTTTTGTACACCAGTGCTATTAAAAAATTAATATTTATACATTTTTTGTTATTAAAAACATTTTTTGTAATATAACGATGATTTTTCTTATTACTAAGGTAGTTGTTCGTTGTTTTGTTTTCGTGAAAAACAAATGAACGCATCAAATCTACCTGCATTATGTTAATTAAAGTAAATTCAGCAAGCCATGCATATACTTGATATTTCATCATTTTAGTATTATAAACTGAAACATTCGCTGGTAAAAAAAAAATAAATAAAATAAAATATTTATAGCGTATTTATTTACATTTCATTACATTTCAACACGATTATTTACGCCTAATTTAAGCTATTAGTGAATATATATTATTTTACATTCATTGCTCTGTTATTTTATGACCGCTTGAAATATTTATATTGTTTTACCACAAGCATAGATAAAGATAACTGCTATTTTAAATAATGCAGCTGTAATATATAAATGCCATTTTGCGAATAAATACTGTAACATTAAATATTGAATAGTTAAACTAATTGAAACTACCAAGAAACAGTAAAGTGATAAACATATTAAAATTGTCTAAGGAACAACACACATTTTAAATAAAAGTTTTGTTATATCTAAACAAATGATAAGCAGTGAGGAAATATGGATGCTTTGCTTTGCTCATTTGTTATCAATTATTACAAGTTGTATACTTAAACACATTGTGAATGAGTAAATAAGTTCCTTTTTAATATAAAAATCTACCAAATTTTCTGTGTTAAAATATTCGGGAAAGTGACAAGAAACTTTTTTAATAAATTAAATGAATGTTCAACTTTGTGAAAAGTTTATAGCAATTGGAATAATAATAAAAGTGGAACACAAACTGAAGTTGAGGTTCTGAATATCATTAAGATCCGTTATATCCACTTTTTGACAGTTCAGAAGAACAACATCTAGGTAAACCAAGGATTACGAATTGCTGTCCAAGATAGATTTCTATGAGTTAAGTGCTCCGAGAGAAAGGAGTGTTAAGAAGTGTCGTACAGAATGTCGACAATTTAAATATTTCAACCCAAACTGTCACAAATAAACTTCAGAACAAGTTCTTGAAAATTAGAAGAAATTTTGGATAAGAATCTGAGGTCGTAAATTAAGTAATGCGGTCATTATGCATTTGATGATTGATGCGGTTGTAGGGGAATGTATCGGCTGAAAAGCTATCGTTCAAGGCCAGTCGGGTTATACGAGTTGGGACTGACGAGTTTTCCGAACTGCTACGTTGGCCCTGAGTTTCACTCCACTCATTCAGTATCGTTAGTATATTGAAAGAGAAGAAATCCTTAAGTCTGCTAAGAATATTAAACGACAAATACTAGGCCTAATTGTTCTATTCCACAACGAGTGTTTATTTATGTTTTATACTATGTCCTTATCGAGTCCTTTCATGGACGTAGGGGGTAATTTCATTAGCAAATGTCAGAAATGTGTGAAAAATGAAGAAGGGAAGTTCCAGCCTCTTTTTTACGTGACATGAACGAGAACATACTCTTATTATACTGTCACTCTGGTGCTTCTATCACCTTCTAGTATAACTGGATTGACCATTGTAGTCCTGGCGCCGGATCGGTCATCAGATATTTGGGTGATCCGTCGAAAAGCTACCGACTAAGTTTTTAAAGTATAGTTTTGTTTGAATATTGATATATCTTTCTTGATATAACTTTACTCAACAGTTAGTAAGTCTTTGAACACCCTTTTAGTACTACCATTTTGTCTTCGTTTCTAGCGGACATTTTACCTTCTAGCCCTCTAACTATTGAAAAGTCGAAAGGCGTCAAGCCTGCACCGTAAAGAGAACACAGAACATTCTATCAGTTCATTTCTGCCCATGTTTAAAGTTTTTAGTACATTGAATCCGTTTTGTAAATTATTTCTCTTAACTTAGATGGTTTTATTTTATATACTTAGTACTATAGACATAAATTATGATTTTTAAATATAATTCCTTAGCAATCTTGCTACAGCCATGAAAAACGTATTTTTTACTGTCCTTGAGGTTGTTTTGGTCTCTTTTCTGCCCCAAACGCTGTCTATTTTGACGGACAAGAACTCCATATTGAAAACGAGATAAGCGTGAGTAAATACTCATAAAGTTCGTTATTTTTAACTTGAGCAAAGAATAAAACTGGAAGGAATACTATCTGTACAAGACTACGCCATTAGTTAGCGATTTCTTCTCCTATTAATAGTTACACATACAAATCACACGGTTCTGTCACACCTAAATGCAGGTTCAAATCGTCTGGCTGCGAGGTACAGCATATGATGGCGTGAGACACGCACTTTCTCATCTCTGTTTGAACAAGCGGCGCGGGGCGCCGGGACGCCACGCCTCGACCTGCTGCTGGGGGCGTGTCCCGGCTCGGCGCCAATTACCGTCCCTTCTGTGCTGCCTAATCTCTTATCTTCACCGTGACGCGCGCCGGAAGGATAAAAAAAAAACAGACCTACTGGTATACAATGCAACTAACCTATGGGAAAAGTGGGCATATTTTAATATAATTTTCTTAATATTGATTGAGAATATACCCTCTGGTACTGAGAACGTGTTTTTGGTAAATAAATATTAAAAAGAAACGAAATTTTCGCGTTTAGCTTATTAAATTAACAAAAATATCAAATTAAATATAATATATATCAGGCACAATTAAAATAATTTCAAGCTTACTAACAAAATTCATTGAAATTAAACAAACCAGAATAGTCGGGAAAGATAAAGGGCTAAAATGGCCAACATTTCATTAAATTAAACGAAAATATTTCTTGATACCACGAAAACTGAATATTACCTTCATGTTTACTGTTTCTCTATCTTTACATAGTACAAAAACCTGACAGAAAAAAAATAATATGCATTATAGTTTGCTCATATGCGAGAATCACTTGAAAAGTTCTCGAAACGACCCACAGATTGCAGCAGAAGTTCCGAAGTGGTTTATGTTATCAAGACCTGCCATCTTCCACAAACATTTGTGCAATAATACATGGATTGGTCAAGAATCGTAGTAAATATATCTGTACGTTGCAATGGAAGTTTGTATACCGGAAAAATGCAAAAGAAATATCGAACATAATCCAGTTATTACTTGGTAAAAAGGGTATGATGCAACAGAAATGCATACTTATGACAATCTTGGGGAATCTCCATCATCATTTTCAACTGTTTCTCTCACACAGAGTTCAAACGTAGCAACAAAAGCTTGGAAACGACCCAAGCAGTGGATGAAATATGATAGGAAATATATGAAGGATGATGCACATTGTATTTCTAAAATATTCAGCAACAATATTTTCCTGTGCATTATCGTGGTACAGCATCCAGCTTGTTGCACGGAAATGTAACCTTGCAGAGATTTGAGGATACGTTTGTAGTATGGCCAGTTACAGTTGCGTATGCATGTGTGACATGCTCGTGAACCATTCCTTAAATATTGAAAAATGAGATGATTATAATTTTCCCAGTAAAAGCAACCACATTTGTTTTTTTAATGTTAGTGATTAAAATGTCTACACAGAGCTTTACTATTTGCTCTCATTATTCATGTTTCATCAGCAGTGATTGACTTAGAAATAAACTCTTCGTATCATCCTGTAATACCATCTTCAACTATATGCAAATCTGCATGCGAAAGCCATTAATCTTGGAACCCACAGAGCACAAACACGTCTCATATGCAACGTTTTTGTTGTCTACTTGTGGGTAACACCTACTAACATTTTTAAAATTTCTGAAAGTATTCTTCGACGATCCTTTCTCACAATAACACCAGCTGTGTTAATATTTTCTTCCCTTAGAGCACAAACTGGAACTTCCAGTACACCTTCTTTTCAAATTGATTCCTCTCCTTTTTGAACATTTCAAACCATCTTCGAGCTGTGCTATATGGCATAACAAACTCTCCTTATACCTCCTGTAACTTGTTTACACCTCAGCTGAAGACGAAAGTAGAATTTCAGAGCAGCACGTTGTTCGTCACCTTTCACTTCCATTTTACTGTAGGCGGAACTGAACATTTTTCCACTTCCACATTTCTTACAGGCTTGAACGGAAATGATAGCAACGGAACTAGTACTGTGTGTACATTACGCATTAAAATAACAAAACATTAAAATTATACCCGTAAAAGAATTATCATTTTTTATTTAACAGTCCTTGTAAAAAGTTTCAGCCCTTCCTTGTGCAATATATTTTCTCATCTAAGCTTTAACATTAAAAACAAGACTAATTAATTAAAAATATTACGTTCCTTGCAACTATTTTATTATTCAAAACAGGCTTATTATTTAGAATATATAAGGCTCTCCAAATTAATGTGAAAGGATTATCATCCGCTGATAGCGAAAGAAACTGATATTCAGCCATAATAAAACAAACTGATATTTGACAATTATTATATTGTTAAACTTTTGTATTGCAACTTAAATCTTTTGCTAAGCAGGATGAACGCAACGCATGTATTTACGTAATTTTATAACTTTTTAAATGTCTACAATACGATTTTTATTTTGACCATCTCCATGTTCTGATTTAATTGAATAATTCAGGTTATCAAATTCCCATTCCATTCAGGGCGTGAAACGGCCAATAAATTTTGCTCAGAGGCCTCATCTATCAGATATGAGGTTCTTTTACGTGTCGTAAATCTACGATATGAGACCCAAGGCTTTCCTTTCCTTGCGAAGGAAGCCATCTTAGCGTTTTTATGCCCGAGAAAATCCATCGAACTTGACTGGGAATGAACCCGCGATCTTGGGTTTACGAGACAAATATAGTTAACTGCACCACCAGGACCAAATCCGTTCTAAAGTAGATAAATAATTATATATTAATTCTATGGAACGTAAATAAATCTTAATATTTATCTTAAACTTCCCTAGTATAGAAAAGAGTACTTTAAGCTATAAATTGTCTGGGATTTTTTCGTAACATTTTTCTGATTTTTATCATTTGCATGACTATGCCTATATGCAATTTATAATAAAAATGAATTACAAATTGTTATCTAAAGGTACTTAAAATATTTATCGGAAAGACTGTGAGACAGAAAGAGAGTAAACATGGCTCATTAATGAAAATTATAATTTCTTAATTTCTTAGTAGATTTTCCTTCATTGTAAATTTTAAAAAATGATTCCAGTATTATAAGCGGTAAAAATAAATAAAACAATTAGAAATATAAACGTTTAAGCATTGTTCATAGAGCGCTAATGAAGGAATTTAACAATCAGCACAATATTACTAACTATTCTGTGCAATTTTGTATAAAATGCAATTATTTTATTATTTTGGATATATATTTGGCACATATAATATCTTATTGAATTTATATATGCTAAAAATGTCTCCTTTTATCCTGTAGAAACCAGCAATTCTTGAGTAAAGATTTATCCAAAACATAAACAATAGATACGAGGGTAAGTCCATAAGTTTCAGGCCTTGCTGATTAGGATTATACCTTCACGAACCCCTTATCTGGTGTCATACTTTATCTGTTAATAAATAATTGCAGGCTGTAACTTCCGCTCCGCTATGTTCAGTTGTTCAGATATAGTTGCTTAAAGACGGCTATGTGCAAAAATTGCGACATGTTCAAAATGGAGTTTCGAGCTGTTATTAAGTTCTTCACAAATGAAGGATTTACTCCAAATGAAATTAAACAGCGATTGAAGGGTGTGTATGGGGAAGCATCCCCCTCATATTCTACCGTAAAAGTATGGGCCAAACTTTTTCGAATGGGTCGAGAAAGCATTGATGACGGAGAGCATAACATTTAAACATGAATAAGTTTAGTGCAAGATGGGTGCCTAGACTTCTTTCCTCAGTCCAAAAGCAGCAACGAGTCATCTGTTGTCAGGCATTTTTGGAGCTCTGCCGTGGCAATGAGAGAGAAGTTCTGCAAACCATTGTTACAGGAGATGAAACTATGATCCTCTACTATAATCCCTTGTCCAAAAAAGAATCAATGGAGTGGCGTAAACCTGGCGAAGCACCACCTCTAAAGGCCAAGGTCACTCACTTCCATCAAAGAGAAAAGACGAGGAAAGCTGAGTGGTGGTGTGGGACTTCACGACAACGGGCCTGTGCACACATCTCTTGTTGCAAAGAAAGCTGTGAAGAAATTTGGCTTCAAGGATATCGACCATCCACCCTACAGCCCAGATCTAGCTCCCAGTGACTATTTCCTCTTCTTAAAACTCAAGAAGGGCTTTCGAGTAGGGAATTTAAGTGTAACGAAGAAGTGGTGGGTGCTCTTTATGCCCATTTTGCAGACAAGACTTCTGTCTATTTTTGAAGGGGGATTGAAATATTAATTCAAAGGTATGAGAAGTGTATTCCTATATTGAATAGTGAAATATAATTTTTATCTTTGTTATACCTAGAAAAAGGTTAGGCCGGAAACTTATGCACCTACCCTCGTATCTTAGAGAGACAGTCAAAGAAATTCTTTACCAGTAGACTTGTTAATTGTTATAATTTGTTAGGATGTGTAAACAGCGTAGCTGAGGGGTTAAAACGCAACTGTTTTATTCTTCAGCATAATAATCCACTTGTTTGATTATTTTATTGGAATGCATCTGCTTGCCACAGGTGTTATCAATTCATCACGTTTAATTCAAGAGCCTTTGCAGCATTTACATGGAATGGCCATAGAGGGGAAGATATTTTAACTTTATCGAAACGTGTAAGATAAATTGATTATAGCTACTGGTTTTTGTAACTGGGAATTGTCTTAATAAGCAAGCACTCATGCTGGCCAAACATGTCTGTCTGTCAGTTGTTTTGAGCTAGAACTTCGGTCAC
Source organism: Metallyticus violacea (assembly GCA_030762175.1). Lineage (NCBI taxonomy): Eukaryota > Metazoa > Arthropoda > Insecta > Mantodea > Metallyticidae > Metallyticus > Metallyticus violacea. The sequence continues at coordinate 40,944,551 of CM060839.1, forward strand.
GCAAACCCTCGGGCTACTATAAAAACACTTGAATAACAACATACAACAAAGGAGGTAAATTTATAATCTGCAATAAATCTGGGTGTGCTTTTAGCGGTAATGGGACCAAGTAGCTAATGCTGAATTTTTTTCGTCTCTCAGCTTGGAAGTTTCTTTAAATATAAGACACACAAAGTGACTGAATAAACGAGAATACTGTATTTTAATAATGATAGTACAAAATGATAAAACCTTAAGAAACATGTCATCTTTTGTTCGAGTTAAAATAGGAACAGTGTCTCAGTATTGTTGTTTAAAGCTATAAATATAAAATATAGATTTACGTTAATGAACCCAAATAATATTTAAGTCGTGCACGATTGTGTTCTGTACCATTAGATCTTGAGTTAGCATTTTTACTTAGGTTAATGCTATGTATATCAGAACACACAAGTGTGCGTCTTGTTCCATGAACACATTGAGAGAAGCTAATGGAATTTCCTGCTAGATTATACAGATTGCTCCTTTCGCCAGATGTCTCAAACTATTATCTATAATATATACTGAACGAGAAAAAACAATGTAGAGAAAATTGTAGAGCAGAAAGGCAGAACCAAACTAAGCATTTTGAGGATAGGAACAAGGGGTGGCAGAAGATTTTTACTGCACTACTTGTGTCAACACTAAATCCAGAGCCTCAGATTGTAAAACTTGTTTTGGTGTGCCAGCCGTAAACAAAACGCACTCTTGTACAGTGTTACATCAGACGAAAAATTAGTTGACAAAAAAAAAAAATCATCAGAAGCATGGCATCATCGGCGTTGCCACAGTTAACAGTTTACGGAAATTACTCAGTAGCAACTCTTTTCAAGAGAATTCGTGAAAAGAAGAAGGCATTCTAGTAGAAGTATTGGAACGTTTTATGACAAATTTCGGTGGTTCCAGTGATTTCATTGCCAGCAAAGAGAAGCAGGAAGGAGAAGATGATAATGCTCTTGGAGTGCAACCGTTGAAGATGTTTCATGAAGTCAGATTTCATTTTCATCGTGCAGTTCTCCTGTTATTTTATTGCATCTGCGAACCCACGTTCCTAATCTCAAAATGCTTATTTTGGTACTGCCATTCCGCTCTACAACTTTCTGAAAATTGATTTTCTGCTCCCTGTTTAATGCCTTACAAATTTCTATAAACACAATGCAAAACCGCATGGATTCGTCTAGTTACTTTCATTTGTTAATGTTTTGCGTCACCGCATTTCGGCAATTATGACTCGACAGATGGTGATTCACAATATATACAAATGCAGAGCGCGTGTTTTTCATTTGTAAGTACTAGCAAACAGGGTAATTTAAAGCGTGCCAGATGGCACTTCGAACAGAATTTTGATGTGCTATCAAAGTGTTGGTTAAAATGTCATGAGAAAACAGGACGCCTTTTCAGTAAATATTCAGGAAACCTCAAAATTGCCTAAAGAAACAATAAAAGATTACTGACGTCATCTTCTAAATCATTGCGTACACTTTCCCATGCGGCCAATCACTCATATACCAGTGTCAAGAAATAGCAAAAGAGCAAGCTACGCTCTAACAAGTTCCTGTATTGAAAAACTGAATTAATGGACCAGGAGGAACCTGTTCGGTTTTGTTTTATGGTTTACAGACTTTCTTACACAGAATCCTGGAATTTTGCAAATGAAGCATGGTCTCCCCGAGCGGTTACGTTAACTCTCAAAACACGCTCATATGAGCAACAGAAAACGCTCTTGCTGTGCATGAAAAACCATAACATTCACGGAGAGTGGTGTGGCTTGTCTTGTAGAAGTAATTTTCAGCATAGATTATGAGCAGACCTGTTAGCGTTGAATGTATGTGAATATAAATTTACAAGTCATTATCTAAATTATGTATCTTTTTACAGTCAACAGTTTGGGGCCTTTAGCAAAAGAACTAGTTACTCTGTATTTTATCAAAGTGAACACAGATTACAAGTTCTAACGGTGTCCACTGCAGAAAAATTATATAAAATATCTACCATACGTAGGACAATATTCTCAACTATTTCCGGTTTCAGCCTACTCGCTGATCGGCACCAGTAGATCAGAATATAGGTTAGGAAGTCCTCAGCTCTGAGGGAGAAAAATTTCTATCTAAGATATTTCTTAATTTAAGAACTTATATCGGGAGAAACTCCAGGGACGGTACGGCCCAGGCCTCTATCATCAATTTCTTCTGCCCGCGGATGATCGAGCCCCCGTCCGTCACGGTCCGCAGGGAAATCAGAGCTTGGCGACAGATAACTTTCAAGTCGAAAACGGTCCGGTACAGCCAGTCCATCACACGATTGTACAGAAGATGATATTCCCTTGGAACAGCACAAGTCGAACGTGCGTCCGTAAAGTTTCAACTCAGATCTTGAATACATGTGGCAGTGGTTTTTAAAGAACTTTTGAAGCAATAACACACAGAAATAGTACTAAATGTGCATTTCGAAAAAAGATTCGAGATTAAAAAACTGAAATTATCGCAATGTTTGTGCGTTAGACTCTTTAAAATTCTAATATAATAAAACTCATATTTTTAGCCAGATAAGTTTTAACTCTATTGATGTCTATTAGAAAAGTTTGCTAAAAATAAATTGTTGTAATTTTGATGATACATGGACTATCAGTAACATAGCAACATTTTGTGGCGGAATAATGTGCCATCCAGCGAACTATTCCGAAATTGTTTATAATGAGACATCCGGGTATTACTTCTGTCGAAATTCTCAAAACTATCTCTCTTTAGTTCTGAATGTTTTTACCAACTCTTACGAGGTATAAACCGCATTTACGCAATGTAATGCGCACCTCAAATTTGAAACTTAAAAGCATAATAAAATATTTTGGCATATTGTATGGCGTCTTAGAAAGGGAGGCTCTTCCACTTTATAAATCAGAACACAGAATTTATAAGTGGACTATTGTTACATCTTGGAGCACGTAGGACAAAGTCCATTACTCCTGCTGTTGCCAGGACAGTTGGCGTAGGTCAAAGAAGAAAACGCTTTTCTTATGGTGTCAGTATTCACAGGTTTTTACTGTTCATGTACAAATTCCAAAACGTTTTCTTCAATGTCAGGATGTCTTCCTTTGCGAGGACCAGTAAATTTCTTCCTGCTAGTTTTAGTTACAAACAATGTCAATTTCTGTTGCAGACACAAGCGAACGTTGCTCTCAGCTGCATTGAACTCTTTTCCTACCTTTCTGTTACTATTTTTTTTCAGCATAAAGAATTACTTCGGTTTGAAAGTAATAACATAAGATGCTCTTCTCTGTTTGCCCTACTATTTACACGCTCTAAGCAGTAATAGGCCAGCAGTAAATGTAACGAAGTCATGGATTGTAGCAATGCATTACGACGAAACAAACGATAAATATGAATGAAGATAAGGGTGAACTACGGAACGGATTTACACTCGAATCCATTACGCCATTGAATCCAATACGCACCACAGTTTTGAATAATGCATTTGGATAAAAAGTGTGCATTAAATTCGCGTAAATTCAGTAAATGCTGCGCCGGGCACACACTATTATTTTTTTTTTTTTTAATTTTAGTATTATTTCTTATTAAGAATTCGAGGGATTCTAGGAATTAAGTATCTTTTAAAAAGATTTTAGAATTCGTCCCACTGGTAATAAATACCCATGTACTTTGGCAATTTCTAATCACATAACTGGTCTCTCTCTCCAGTAAGTGTAATTAAGTTTTCTGAAGGCTAGTAATTAAATGTGAAGCAGAAAATGTGTATTTTGCAGCGTTGTGCCCATACAAAATATGACGTATGAATGTAATTTTGATACATTTTACACAAAGAAAATTCAAAGAGTTTTTTTTTTTAATTAAATCATGATTCCTGCAAGCCCCCCAAAACGTATATTGCATATTAGAAACCACATAAAGTATCAGGGTTGTAGAAAACAATCGTACTATAACCGAAAAGTAATTTATATTTTGAAAGCTGCTAAATGAAGCCGTAACTTTTTGCATCTTTTGAAATCGCAATATAATTTAAATACTTATATTTTTGAAGGCAAACATCCAACAAAGTGCGCTTTTTTAAGATACTGATAAGAGTAGAACGTGGTGAAAATGTTAGCAATTGAAATATAGATAATTGGTTGCTATATTTGTTATGTAGCCATTTTCAGAAATCAAGAGAGGATGCTGCAAAGGGTGCAAAACATTGTTGTTTTATATTTTACTATAAGCTACAGACATTCAGGCCTGTTGCCACTTACTTGTTTGCTTTATTTATAATTTCGACAGTGCGCTATTTCATGTAGGTATACTGTGTTTATTTTGGCCCATTCTTCGTTGGGCACTCCAGCAACACGTGTTATAATACGATGTGATCTAGTGGCTGCAGCTGCGCCTTGAAGAAGTCCTGTACCGCAGGCTGCAGTTCATTTCTATGTTTTTCAAAGTCATTTTCGTTTTCATGAAACTGGTATTCTATTTTACTGTGAAAAGTTTTTCTAATAGTTCCACTAGGCAATGTATTAATTTGATTACCGATATCCACTGCATTTAAATATTAGGGCAACCGAAAAGTAATGGCAACAATGCTGTTAAGTTAGTGCTCCTAGCGGTGATCATTGGAATCTTTTATGATGCTACGGAGCGACAATTGTTTCATAAATCTGCAATAATAAAAGTTTCGAAATTTTGTAAATATTGTAATTGTTTTTGAACAGTAGTAAGAAACACCGCTCTAAAAATGTTAAGAAGGTATGAACAAGAAGTTCGTGGGAGTTAACCCCTCCCATACCGAACGGTTGCAAGATGGGTCTAAGTATTTCGTCAAGGACGAACTGTGAACACAGGCCAGTCGTTGCAACAGACGATTTCCATTTGAGTCTGTGAGGGCTGAAGAAGACAAACGCTCAAGTGTGTTGCAGATTCGTCTGTTCATAAAAACTGAAAATGCCCAAAGTTTGTACCCGCACAGCCCAACAGAAACTGGACGGTGTCAGCGTATGCAAACAGTATGACTACAGCTATAGGAAGCATTTCTTCACGACCCTTATGACTTGTTTTTGAACATCAAAGAACGAGGCATTTGCTTTCAATCAAGAATTGACATGCAAATAGACCGAATAATAAGAAAGCTATTCAGAAATTATGCTGCACTGTTCATCTTTCAAGGGATTGGCGAATTATTGTTGACATATTTGAGTATATTATGCTAATATTATTTTTCGAAAGCCTTAGTAGTATATATGACATTCAAAAAAGTTAACTGAATTAGACTGCTCAATGAAACAAATTTTCAACACAATACTAGATATTACAATTACAAAAAGTTTTATTGTCATTATTAGAACGTATTGGATTTTGTTGAACTACACCAAAACAAATCCAGATATGGAAAAAAAACTTCATACAAGCACTTTGAGATATGGTTTAGGGTCTCGTGTTCAAATTTCAAAGTTATGGTATAAAGTTTCTAAAAGACCACAGCCTGTCGTCCTATCCATAAAGTCATACAGTCAGTGGATAGCTCTGTTAAACATACATAAAAGAATAAAACAAAACAGGAAACACTAATGTTTCAACTTCTATAGTCATACAAGTTAAGCAAAGAGAAAAAACACAACGGCAACACGTTTTAAAATTCCGTTTTACCTTTGTAAAGCATTTCACGTTGGGATTCTAAATGTCAGATACCTGTAGTTAAATTAAACCGTTTTATTATAGTATGCTTTTGCTCAAAGCTTCATGATTTTTGAAATTTGAATTATTATTTATACAGCTCTACATTATAAAATATTAAAAAGGGAACTTTCTCTGTTCAAATAATTACTTAGGCATGTATGTGCCAAATATGAAGTAAATCAGATGAAAATTGTTTGCTATGGAGTATTTTCAGAAAAAAAATTATAATAAACTCAAGGGTTTAAAGAGCTGGGCATGGAAATTCAAATGTGACCATTATTGTAAAAATAAATTACATATTAACCAAAGTAGTTTTTAATATACAAATATTAAATTTTGAATTTTTGTCACATTAAAAATATCTCAACGATGCATTCATTACTTTTAGGATACGAGTGTGTTTACACATCTAAATCTTGTAAATCTATTGACAGGCTATTGAAAATTCGCTAACCCGGTTTGAAGACATTCTAAAGCAACCTTTTATTCCATTTCGCATTTAGTTTTAACTTCTTTATTAGCAAATAGCTCTACGGGTTCCCTATCTCAAATTTATGTCCAAGACCCCTCTAAAATCTCTCAAATAATTCTGGTGAAGCTCATTAACACCCAGCCAGGCCTTGAAAGTCTCGTTATTTTTGGAAATTGGGCCGCGAATGCCAAAGTTCAACTCTCTTAGAGCATTTACACTATTTTTACTAAGTGTCATATAATATTTTTGGTGCCTGGATTAGTTAACAACCCAGGACAGTGCATTTTTTGTTTGTTTTTACAGTTGCTACTAAACAAACTTGGAAATACCTTTATTAAAACTTTGTCGTTCACACGTTGTTATTCCCTCGACCAACTGCCGTTCGAAGCGCAATATGATGCAAAATGGCAGAACGGTTGAGGAAGAGCTTTTTGTAGTCTCGGGGCGGCTTAGTAAGGGATGATACCCCTTGGGGAGGAGAAAGATACAAGCTTAAAAACCTGCATTGTATGGGAGATACCGGATAGAGAGAGAGGGAGGTTAAAATGGTCCCAAATCCGCTTCGGTAAATAGAGGGCACCCACCCCACGGTGAGGGCTGTTCACAGACACAAACTACCCTATCGCAGGAGAACACAGTTTCACCCCTCCATTGCAATAACACCCGATCCTGCAGTTTTAACTGCACAATATGGACGCGCCTCTGTAACAGCGCCTTTGTCATTCGCCGAGGAATTAACAAGACCGGTTGTTTATTAGCATCAGTTTAATCTCATTTTGGAAATAATTCCTTTGGTGGCGTTGTTTCTTTTGTGTATTCACACCGTAAGAATGAACAGAGAAGGGTACAGAAGCAGCTGTAAGAACAAAATGTTGGGTGCTGAACACTAGTGACCTCTTTAGCATTCTCGTAATACTAGAAGAAATTTAAAATAATATTTCGTACTGTCATTAAACTGTACTCTCTCGATGGAGTTTTTGTGCATTAGGCATAGTTTTTGCTTCTAAGCGTCTTGTTATATCGCAGTATTTCATTAAAACCGTTGGAAGTATGTTTAGAAAAAAATTTAATGCAACAAGTACAAAGGAACGAGTTTTACTATAAGTAAATATGAACTTTTAAAGATATCTAACAAATAACGCAATTGCAACAATCCATTTGTTAGCAAAATAAAGGAAAATTGTGGATAATTTACACAGGAACAGAAGAATTAACAAAGAATTCATCTTCTTTTACGTGTATAAAAGAAGATGATAGTCCAGAATTCCTGCCAACAAATTTTTACAACTTAGTATGCTTGAGGGTGGCATCTAGTCAAAATTTTCGAGAAATTCAAAAATTTTGTTTTAAAGCTTAAAAAACTGAAACGTTTATTTCGTTGGTTGCGTAGGCTTCCACGGTCTGCTACTGGTGTACTAGAGAAACAACCCTGCAGAAACTTCAACCATGTTGAGTGAAACGTTTTTAAATGACAAGACACGACTCTCTCCGGAAATTCAGTGTTCCTACTATATATGCTTTTTCATTGTAATGTGTGTAGAATAGTTTAGGAACATTAGTAACTTCGAATATTAAATACAAGAACAATTTTAACCGTATTTTTAATAATTAAGGGAATCAATTGGCTTAAATATATGATCCTGTAGTAACGAAAAGGATTATCAAGAAAATATGCAGAAAGAATATCTAATTCAGTACGATATTGCACCTAATACAATAAAATTTTTAAGTTTAGTGTAATTAAAATAGAAGTTATTACTAATATTGATATTTTCTGTTTCAAATACAAATTTCAGTTTCCGGCATTTTAATTTGTGTATTTTTTATAAGTTTCTCACTAAATATGTGGTAAATAATTTCGTTCGGTGACTCATTCTCTCTTAAAGTAAATAATTAAGCCTCTTTTGATACTATTTTCTTCATTTTTGCTTGCCAAATAATGCAAAACTATATAAATGTACATGATTCAGTGGAAAAATAAATAAATGATCCAGAAGGCTGTTGAAATTGATACTGCGACGCATTTATGACAGCAGTCTTAAAATGAAAAATAAGGCTTCAATATTGACCAATGTATTATAAAGTATTTTAATGGTAATTAGTTCTGAGAAAAATATTAATTTAATATTGTAAGAATAATAATCTTCTCTGTGCACTCAAAACCAAGAATTTATTACTTGGGGGTGAACCTAACCTAATCCTGTTGTTTATCTTGCTCATTTGTAGCTACACTTCTCCAGAACTTAGAAAAACATCTGCATATCGAGGCGAGTTCGATAAACATTTGCACATCAGAGGATAAAATCGCAATAACAATTGCACATCGATATGTAAACTGGTCTAGCGGTTAAATATATTAACTTATCATAACAATACAACTCTTATCTCCCAAATCTTCAACTCAATCAACTTTTCAAAAAATAAATAAATAAATAACACTAATAATCGACATGCAACAGATATTGGAGTGTTAACAACGAAATTTTCTAGTATTTTGAGACGCTGATGATTAATTTTTGTGATTATACCAGCATTTAAACATTCGTCTGTCAAATTGCTCTTGAGGCAAGACGGAACGCCTAAAGAAGGGTTAATACTTCAAAATAATCCGGAACCACGAGCAAGGAGAGTGCCCGCGTCTTAAAAGAAACTCTTTATTTATTTTTTTGCCTCGAACTACTTTGTCGTTCCCCGCTCTTCATGAGGGATCCTGCGTTACCGTCAATTTTGGTGAGCCGAGGCGGAAAACGAAAAGCGATGCCGCCCCATGACCTTCTATGTCGCATTCTGGCGCTCAAACACCGGCCGGCATTCGCTTGGCTGGACGCATGTTTATCTATCACTTTCCTCTTTTTGTCCTTTTACCCAATCACGGTCATTCCTATCCGACTTACTTAATTTTCACCCTTTGATGGTCCTTATTCTTTTTCCTCTAATAATGTGGGGTTGTGCATTAGATCTCTCTGTACCTCAAGGTCCCAAGCTACCTCTTACGAAGGCTGCCTACAGCGACAAATTTATCGCATTGGGTTTAGCATTTTTATACTGTTAATTCTTAATCTCATTTGCTATTCGCACGTTCAAGTCGAGGATAAAAATGCATCGTTCTCTTAAATAAGCACATATGGGGACTATGAAAGGTATCCTTGTAATGTTAAATTTACCAACTTCAGTTCCCATTTGCTTAAGCACTAGTGAAATGGAACTTTTTCACCAAACAGATACATGCATATAATTTAAATTTGTGATCTATTTTCACTACTACATCATGATTATGAAGAATATTATACACTAATTTCAATTATTTGCTTTATTTCTGTGTTTTCCCAACATTTTATTTTTTTACGTTGTCAAATTTTGTCCTAGCTCAACTATAACAGATACACACCATCATAATAGTATCATGAATAAGTGGTAACAATTTCAAAGTGACAGCTTATACAGATCCTAAAAATGGGAAACTTATGCAAACAAATGTAGTCTTTCAATAATTGCAGCCAAAAATGTTTTTACAGAAAAACTAACTTTTTGAGGGAAACACCAGCTAAAACCCTCCAACATTGTAAAGCAACAAAGAATTTCATGGAAACAAACGCTGACAATTTATAAAATACATTTTCTATCATTCAAGAAAGCCACAGCCTTCTAGAGCAAATGGTTTCTGAGATATAGACTTTTTAAATGAACGAGTAAGAACTCGCGAAATTCGCCCGCAAAAAAAAAAAAAAAAAAAAATGCTAAATGCTTCTGCAGTAACATAAGAAATATAAATGAAAATCACTACATTTAACAGATAATTCCAAATATTAAAATTGTATAAAAACAAAAATATTATTTTTGAGCCCCCTTCCCTTTAATACTTCCCTTAAGATGTGTGGAGAAGCAGGATTTTGTATTTGAAAGATAGGAAAGTGAAGTGAATATAACTTCGCTTCTCAATGGCAGCTGCCAATAAGCAAAGTAGGATATATTCACATCTGATCAATAAAGAACAAGAACTTATTCATTTAGCAAGTTTGTACTAATTCTGTATTATTGTATAACCCAGTCACATTCCAGGGTGCAATAAATATGCTCGATGTTATATAATTATTCTGCTATTAAAAATCTTCTTCAAATCGTTTTTATATTATGTAACTGTGGCTTCTCGAAAAATCTGCAGTATCAACGCCGTGAAAGCTTCAGCCCTTGTGTATTTATAAGTCTCGAGGAAGGACAGTAAACTATAGTGAAATTTCGCTAATGAATTTTGGGAAAGAGTGACTTCGGTAATCCAAAATCGCATATTTTCCTATATTCATTATTTAAATTTTTAAAGCCAGAAAAAATTCATGTTAAACACATCGATATTCTGTAATAAACCAGACATACGGATACATTCCAATAGTTCTTCCTTCATTCTCCTAAGCTGGATATGTTTTTATGATTTTTCTTTATCACTTTAAGTATGGGTATTTCACCAAAGAACGTTTTTCGATAAAAAAAAAGAACGTTAAATAAATAAAGACGAAAACTAATGTTCTTATGTCTTCATATTTATTGATAGCTGAAACTTTAACTGAATTTAGGGACTTTTGAGTTTCTACGGTTGAGCACAATGTTCTGATTTCCTTACAAACCGTGGATATTTAACAAGTAATGACAATAGCTGTATATTTAGCATTTTTGGATATTTTTTGTTATTAAGAAACTAATTTTATTATTTTTTTTTTCGAGTAGCCACTGTTAAATCTATTTTTAAATCAGCAATTTTGTTTATTTCAATGGATCATTTCCACTAGCAACTTTTGATTCAATTCGCTGCCAAATATTCACTTCTTGACTTACGTAAAATAAATCAAGATAATTTATATTTTCTCTAGTTTATAGGCAAGTAATGAAATGGAACAAAATTTAGAATTTTGACCAATCTCAGCCTGTAGTGAATTTATCTGCTGGTTTATTAAATCCCTTTACCACGCGACGAGCATTTATCTTGTGGTCAGTGTAGTCAACTTTATAGCTCTCCTATATACTTCCTGAGCACGCATCACTGACCACTTTTCTGTATTTTCAATAATTATAAATTTAACTAACAATGTTTATTCACTCAAGCAATTGTTTTTGCGTACTGAGCCAAACAGTCTGAAATCATTTTATAAATTGTGTAACAATACCTGCCTAATAAACCATAAATGTCAATAAACATGTTGTTTAGAACGGTAAAATGTTATCTCTCATTTGTTTTTCTCGTTTGGCATTAGTAAATTGAACAGTAGCAATTGTAACAGTTGACGATCATCTATTTTAGTCTCACGGTTTCTGAATATGTAGGTATTCATAAATAAGTGTAGCATTTTATACAGTTGTTAATAGTCTGTGGGCGAATTTCAATTTTTTTATTCTTATTCTATTTATGAAATAGTCCCAAACCCATATTTGGCTTTTCTCTATTGGCCTTACTGACAACTGACATTCGTCTGTTGTAAGATGGCTTGAAAAGTTAAGTATTCATAATACAAATGTGCCATTATTACAATTTTGTGACCAAGTTTAGGGAAGTTATATTTACATTTTTATTTTATTTGTTGAATAATATTAATAAATATCATTCGAGGTCTGAGCTTTCCAGATAAATTCACTCAATACATTCGTAAATTTACCGGCAATCTCAGACCCTCTTGTGATATTACTTGTGACAAATTTCAGTATCTTAGATAAATTCTTCTAATTCTCGTTTAAGGAAAACATATCTCCATTCATATCCTTAAAGATCTTCTCTAGCTTCTATAAACATTCTATATGCTGCACAATAGCAGAAAGAAACAAATGAAAGAGGAGCTACTCTGTCCAGATTTGCTTTTCAACTGTCGAGAGTTGTGCTGACGGGGCAAGGTGTTCAAACAGTAGAAAGTGTTGTAACAGTTGTGCTAAGCTCTTGTTTGGAAATCTTTGTGTTTTGTGTGCAGAAGTCATTAAGAGAAAGGGGCGGCAGTAGAAGGTAGACAAATGTCAATATGTGTTCGGCTAAACGTTTTCCCAAAAGTGTAGGGTTACAAAGCATCTGTCGCTGCCACATCCGGCTGCCAACTTTCAAAATATTGATACTAAGTTTTCCTCAAATCCAGGAAGCATGGGCTAAGTTGTCGATATATATTTCGTTATATATTTCAGAGGTTTGTTTATTCTCACTTCATTACTTCTCTCGTTCCAATAAAGCGCTGTTTTATTTTGAAGGGTGGTAACTTTAATTTTGACAAGTCATAGATTGCAAGACGGAAACCTTGCGTAAATAAAATTACTAATTACATTTAGGCATTTTCCTTGCAGAATTTCTTTTCTGATCAGTTGTTGTTCCGTAATTTCCAACCTGAACCATTTTCATGCTGTAGGATTTGTAAGAAAGGGAAAATTTAGCCTCTGAATTGTATACCACATAATATTATCAACTACCTTGGCTCACATTTGATACTAAATTAGAACAATTGCATCAACTTACCGTCAGAATATGTGCAGTGTTGGGGAAAATTAATTGACTAGATCACTTGCATTTAAAAGAATGAAATAACACGTTAAGATATTCAGATACAAAAACCTTAAGGATTTTCATGAAATATTAATTTATTTACTATAATAATATTTATTATTTCAGTTTACTTTAGAAACCGTAAGACATCATTGCTTAAAACACTTTAGATAAGCTGTTATAATAACTATAAAAAATTGGTTTTGATTTGGAAGAGAATCCAAGCAGTGGAGAAGAAGTTATACCATCCTAGTGGAGACATATGCTTTAAATTTTGTAAAAGATTCCAAACGAAAAACGAAGCATTAGCGACATATTAGAAAATGAAATATCAAAAGAAATGCTAGTGTGTACGGTAAATGTCGCTTTAATGACTATTTAGGCCAACCTAGATGTAACAACAATGGAAGTAATAAATTCAACACCAAACATATGTATAATTTAGAATATTTTATCCAAGTTTATTCATTTATATTATAATCCATATTTATAGTCTTCAAACTGCATACCTAACAACACGAAATCCCAGGTAACAACGATTCAAACACTGGCGAAGAAATACGAGCCGGTCGACATACGCGAAACTGGTCTGGCTGTCGAGTGGCGCTCCCACCGGCAGCTATGAACAACACCCGCGGAGAAAACTTGAAACGTTTCGTTCAATCGCGCAGTAGGACGAAACGTGCTGGAAGTCATTTTACAAACAATTTAACCTTTAGGTTTCGGTTAAAACATAATTTTCCATTTATGATATGCCTTTTTTTTAGTTCTCACACACAAATTAAGTTTAATTTCTCTTTAATTGATTTATGTTCCGAATCTCTTATTATTTCGGGTGACTAGCAAATCTCTTTGAATATTAGGCCTAATGAGCCGCTCATGTTCTTGTGTTTCTTACAATGAGAATGCTCGATGACTTGGTGAACATTCACCGTTTGTATTTCAATAGTACCGGGAAATAACTTTTAAACGTGGCAGCTAAAACGTTTAAAATTTAAGCACTGCGTTCCTGTAGGTTAGAAATAATAAACAAATTTGATCTTTTGCAAACAAAATAACAAAATAATGAAATAGTTCTTTAATTTAGATATCACCGTGTTTCACACATAAATATTTATACAAAAAGTATTTATTTTTTATTACGAAGTTTATACATAAGGCTCAAGACATAGATTTACCAAATTTTCTGTTTATTTTATAAAAAACCTTCTTTCACTGTTATGAGCACTTAAGGAGTTGCAGTTTTTCGCAAAAATGACTTAAACAAATAAAATAAACTATAGAAAGAATAATAAAGAAATATCCTTTTGAAACTCTAAAATTTTTGTACAACAAAATATATAAAGCTTAAACATTTTAGGAAATAAGGAAATGCAATGGTACCTTATAATTATTGATACAGTGAGGTTATTTGAATAACGGGCAGGCGTACTAGGAGAAGCCGGTTATCATCAAGATCGTATAATGCATGTGCAGATACCATCTTGCATGTATTTTGAAGGTGAACTTAGATAGATAGTGATCGTGCATTGTATATTTGTATGTGCTTTCATTCTGTGGGCTAATAATTATTATTAGTTAATTATGCCATTACATGTAGTCTTATTTTGTACAATACTTAAGTGAAAACGGATTCTTGCAGCGAAATACCATGGTAAGGCAATTTGCAGGAAAATCACGGCGATCGTGTTTCAGGTGGAGAAATTGTTCGCCAACATGTTAAAAAAGTTACGAGAGGTATGTTCTTGTAGAAGAAAAGTTACATGATAAATGGGAATTTTCTATGGAGATGCCAGCAATGTATTGCCACTAAGGAGCATCCTTTTCAACATCTCTTATAACACGGGTTAGGATTAATATCAATTTTAAATATGTATTCAGTAAAAACAAACATATTAGCTTTACTTACTGCAATTCTATCTCCGTTTTTTCGATTGGGCACCCAGCCAGCCAGCCAGCCAGCCAGTAACTCGAATAATCTTACTAAATTGAGAGGAAAAATAAACTTGTAAAATAAAAAATATTTCATTGTACAGAATATAAATTTCTTCATGTATAAACAAATGTAATAAAACAATGATAATATTTTTATTAAATATTTTCGTGCAGCAACTAACAGAACTGTTAACCTTTATGGGGAGTTTAGAAATTATCAATTTCGAATTGAAATATGGGTTTTGCTTAGGGCGATAGTTGAGGAAGTCTTTCATTTTATACTTTTTGCTACAGGTAAATTCATCCCTGATTTTGTATCTCCAACATTTGCTCCCCAAATGTTAATAAGCTATATCTTTTTTCGAAAGAGTGATAACTCTTTTTTACTAAATATCTTTGTAGTATTAAACGTGGACCTAACTTCTAAAATGCATCTTTATTAAAACTAATTCATTTTGCAGTTTTCATTTAAAAACTGAAATGAAAAACATTTGTCCGTGCTTGCTCGAGACAAAATCAATGTTCTCTCTGGTGAATCGTTTTTATTAACGCATTTCACACTTACGCAATATTTAACCTGTCGCGGTTTGTGAAGCATGACAGCTTTTGTTAACCAATTGATGCATTCCGATACGCTGCAATGCCTGGTCATGGTCCATGATTTACCATGTTCAGTAGTTCGATGTGATTCACCGATCTAGAACAAATGATTTTTAAATATGAAATCGAACGTAACTGTGGTCAATTTTACCGATCTGAAATCGGCTATTAATGAAAATATTTTATTAACGATAAACGTTCTTACAAAAGCATTCAAAAAGTTTTATGCATGGGTCAATATAAAATTCGTATAATATATTCCTCAAGTAACACGCATGATTTTGTGTCATTTTATCCGTCCATTATCCGTGCACTTTTCCAACCATCGTGTATCAGATTCGGAACGCACTCATTTTCCTTTAGAGCTGTTTTTATTATTTGAAAGTTCACAATGTTTTTTACGTTCTCCGTCATTAAAAGTCGCTAAAAATATAACACATGACAACTTTAAAAATTATATAGAAAGTGAATCTAATGCTTTTCAATGTTGTTAGTTTAAGCCTTTTTTAAAGAAGCATTTGACACATTATTGCTGGAAATATAGTATATCAATATTTAATTACATGTTTAATACACTTCTGGCTATAAAATTGCAATACAATGTGTGTATTCATAATGGCCCTGCAGTCTTCTCCTTCAGTTGATTGAAGGGTATGTTTGGATCCTTCACGTCTGTGTGTTCGTTCTACCGCGATCCAATGATGCATAATATTCCTTTTGCTGTGTACGTATTTCGTCCAACACGAGCACCAATTTCTCGGTATGCCACAATTCTCCCTTGATTAAATTCAGACACCTGCTGGCATTGTTAAATTACTTCCAACGAGTAATATTCGTTCCTTCTGAGAAAATTTGGGGTCGGTTTAAACTGTGTTCGTGTCTGTCCTGGTGGTTTTGTGGCAATCATACTTGCCTCGTAGACTCGAGATCGCGGATTCGATCCCGGCCAGGATTAATGCATTTTTTCGAGGGTAAAAATCCTAAGAATGGCTTACTTCAGAAGGGAAGTAAAGTTGTTGGTCCCGTATCGTAGATTTGCGGCACAAAAAGAACCTCAAGCCTGAAAGAAGAGACCTCTGAGAAAAATTTATCGACCGTTTTACATCCTGAATTGAATGGGTCGCTGATGACCTGAGATGTTAAAGAGCGCCCGTGAATAAATAAAATAAATAAATAAACTTTTTGTTGCTAAAATGTTGCCATCCAACGCATATTATTATGTTACGATAATATTAACGAAACAATTTATGCAAGCAATTATTCACCTTCATCGTAGAATACATAATACTCGGCCTACGGTCTCGTGTCGCAAAGATTCTGCTCACTAATATATATATATATATATATATATATATATATATATATATATATGCGGTAAATCAATCTTCATTAACAATAACATTAGAGTAACTAAATAATTTCTATCGATACAATGATGTCATAAGTATAATTGAAGAAAGAAATAACTTTAGGTAAATTTATTAGAAAATGCACACATATTAATTTTAGTTCATTAATATCCACTTAAACCTGTGGTATAAAAACAGTATGAACCTCATTTATAATGTTTCATTCGTAAAAATTCCTTAGCTTGTTCCTTAAACATTTACACATAGTATAACCGCAGTATATGCAGGAATTACTTGCGTATTTTGTGGGACCGTCCCTCATATGCCCTGCATAATTAGAAACCGAAACATTTACTGCTGTTATATAACATGCGCACGCCATGAAATCCTAAATAATAATAATAATAATAATAATAATAATAATAATAATAATAATAATAGACCGTTACGGGTGGCCGAGGTCGTTAAGGTGCGAGCTCGTAAGCGGGACGTCTGAGGTCGATTCCCGCCGGGACCATCCCCTTTGACTGAGTTTTTCCCCAGACTTTCCTCGGTGCTCTTAAATGGCAAATGCCGGGGAGGTACCCTAAATTTAGGCCTGGAATGTTTCCTTCCTTTAAAATATCTTTTAAAATGTATTATTTCATCTCATGTATTCCAGTGTCCAGCGCCTGCAATACCTTAGCAGTTAAAGCGGACGTTAAACATTATACAACAAAAATGGGTTCGTGGTGGTTGGCAATAATGTTGGCACTACCCGCTCTTGTGAATTAAAGGCTGCGAAAATTTTCTGGCTGCAGAGGATACAACAATAATAAAAATTTTGATGCTGAGTCGAATTTCTCTGAATCACACGAGCAAATGATCCTAGAAATTCCAAGTTCACGTACGGGAAAATGTTAAAAACAATTAAGAGAGGTCAATAGAAAAATAATTAATATCGATAAAAGAAATCGCGCGACATTTCCTTTGTTATTACTATTGTTATTTCAGGTTATGTTAGGCTGTTCCTATGTGGTAAAATATTGCAAAGAATATTTACAACTACCGCCCGTTTCCGATCAACTTTAATCACCCGGGACCCTTCCGGAGTCGAAGCGGATCTTTGCGTTGGGACGGTACCTAGAGGCTAATCCAACCCGCTTTTCGGCTGCAGGCAAGCAGTGAAGTTTACTCCTGGATAATGGTTTCTTTTATATAGTAATTTTGCAAAAGGCTATTCTCATTTCTTTAAGCTATTTTCATCCGCCATTTTGCTTATCGTATGGTAAAAGTATTGTAAATGTGGAAAATACAATACCCACACATTTTCAAAGATCTGCCATTAACTCAGCTGACATTCAGTATGGATTTAGGAAAAAATAAAGTAATAATAGTAGTAATAATAATAATAATAATAATAATAATAATAATAATAATAATGCATAAAATGATCGAACCTTGGTTCTAAAATTACCAATAAACAAGAAAAACAGAAAACCAAAGTTACAACACACATACACACGATTGAGTCATCTTAATAACTAATGTGATATTATTCATTATTACTTTTTATTTCCGTAAAAAATACTGCAATTACATATCTATATCCCAACAAATAAATACTTTTTCATAAAGTTACATTTTAATAACGAATCTATTGCTTCTACGTTTAAGAGCTCAGAGTCCATTAAATTAACATTATCTGCCGCGAAAGTAGTGGCATCTGACAGATTCATTGAGAAGTACACCCAACTGAATCAACATCAAAGGTACCGACACGTTTCTCCCTACTTTATATAGTGTGGCTTAACATTGTAAATAATATTATAATGTACTCTTATTACGGTGTAAAATTTACACTTTTACGGAAACGGTCGAAAGAAAGGGGACCTCCCCGGCATTTGCCATTTATGAGGACAGGAAAACCTCAGTCAGGGAGGACGTCCTGGCGGGATTCGAACCCCAGACCTCCCGCTCACGAGCTCGGTCACCCGTGGCGGTCGATTAACGATACCAGCGGATAGATGAATGTGACTTGTTTATTTCCTTTGCTTTTAGCAAAGAGATAACAAAACAAAAAAGCATCTGAAACGAGTAAAATGACTGTCGCTCTATACTCGACTCACGTTGGATCGAGGTACATGCTAACAAATGTTGTGTCATTGCGTATCCAGCACACGGAGGGCATCATAGCCTCGATCCAGGTTAGAGAAAATGTCACAAGTGCGGGGAAGTTTTCCCTGAGTTATTATTCTTGGGAAATGAAATGCTATAACACAATAGTAATAACAGTGGTTTTAGAACCTTTTGTGTTTCGAAAACCAGCCATAAATAGAGTGAATTGCACAGCGGCGAACGAGTAAGTAATTCATTACAATTCCAAAAGGTTCCACGCAGGAATGACGTCAACGTCCGCGTCATTCTGCAGCGATTTTCTCCTCTTGAAGTCAGACGTTTCTTAGAAATGGCAAACGCGTGACGAAATGTACGACCATCTGCGCTAGAGCAAACATTGATTGACTCTATATCCGTCACTAATGTCTGATTAACGTAATTTGACTTTTGATTCTGTGTGGGTTATGCTAGCCATCTCATATTTGCCGACAGGGGTGTAAAAAGGGTGATTTTACTTTTCACCCTTAACTTTTCTTTACCACTTTACTTCTATTCTTCCATTTATTTATTTATACACTTTCTTTCCGTTCTCCTTTGTCGTCATCTTCTACTTCATTCGTCATTGTTCTGTTCCTTTTATTTCATTGATGTTATATTTTTATGTTATTTCTTTTATACGTTTTCTATATTCTTTCTGTTGTTGTAGTCTATCTGCTTTTCGCATTTTGGTAACCATATTTGCCTCGCAGACCCAAGAGCACGGCCAGGGTCGATGAATATTTTCGGACGTAAAAATGTTATGTAGGCCTAAGGCCTATTTTTGGGTCCTGACTGATCACATTAAACATCTAAATTTAGTTACACTTAGCACCTACAAATTTCAGAAGATAAAGTGTCATCTAGCTGTACTATAACAATTTTGTAATTCTGTCAGGTATGGAGTGCTTTAACGTGCCTTAAATTTGTTTCGGGATTGATACGTCTATTAACCATGATCAGGTTAGAAGCCACGAACTTTTTATAAGATGAAAGATTATTTACAATATAATATTACTTTCTCAAATAAACATATAATTTTATGTTTCACATGACACATATAAAATAATTCTATTCCTAAAATTACCAAATCCTTGTCGTGATGGTGTAGTTGTCATATTTAAGCAATAACTTCAAAATGATACTATTGTTAACATTACTTCAAAAATAACTTAAGAATACTGAGAAACCATAACCACAAAATAAAAAGAACATTAAATCGAAATATAAGTGAAAGCGATGAAAGATGAAACTATGGACAAACGCTAGTGTCTACTCCGTACTTAGAGGGTGAAATGTTGATGAAAAGATAGGAAGAGACAGAAGTAAATAATGTATTGTGTCGATACAAACGTACAGTACTTACAAAGCCGTGCTTGTCCGAGATGTTGTTCGTCAGCTTCAACTTGTGAAAGGACACCACCTTCTGCATCCACTGCTCTCCCGTAGAGGGCGAGTCCGGATGTATGTACATTCTCTTCGGCATCTCTGGGTCTGCCTTGCCCGCCACCATCCACCGACTACAACCCAGAACAAATTATTTCTTAAAACGCATTCACACTTTTTTACATCTGACAAATTCAACTGTAATTTTCACAAGTTTGAATTTATTTACAATATATCATACTCTGGTAACCATTAGGAAACTACGGACAATGTAAAAATATCAACGGAAGTACAAAGAAGATAGCCAATAATCATAGTACTTTTTTACAGGCATACTTTCTAGTGTTCATTGTTGTCACTTCCGGTACCCTCCTGTGAGATGTGTGCAAGTTAAGGAAACCAAAAAGGTAAATCTAGCAAATAATGCAGCATATACATTTTGTACTGTATCTCAGAAACTTAAAAAGTTATCAATATGAACTTTTTATGAGATATTAAGAATACTCAACTAAAGATGCTCTGTACATTTTAATTCTATAATGCACATAAAACGTTTTTTAAACAAAAATATATTTTATTTCCCGATAACTTAAATTTTTAACCTATATGTGCATTTTTTTCAGTATTGACTGAACCTATCTTGCTGAAAATTTGCACACGCATAATGTATGCAAATGTGAAGTGTGGTAATTAGAAGTATTTAAATATCACCATTAGTGATAAAAATCAATACTAATAAGAAATTAAAATAGTTCTATTTTTTTCAAAATTTTCAAATTAATTTCTTTTCAAACAACTAGTATATTATTCTAGTTCCCAGGATAGCATGTTATCTGCAGTTTAAGTAAAAAAAAGTATATTACAACACCACAGATAGTTTACAAGAAAAATGCATAATTATATCACAGTTTTTCAGTTTTTTAAAAGATTTTATTTTGATTAAAACATAAGAAAAACTTTTTATGAGCATTAGATAATTATATTTACAGAACATTTATAGTTAAGTTTTCTTAATTACTCTGAAAATCTTCATATTGATAGCCTTAAAATTTTCTGATGTACAGCATAAAATGTATATATATGTATGTATATATACATGCATTATTTGCTAGATTTACACTTCCTGGTTATCTTAAGGCACATTCAGTTCTGCTTAAAGTGACAGGCGACAAACAACATGCTGTTCTGAAATTCTACTTTCGCTTCAACAAATCTTCAACTGAGGCCTTTATAATTTACGGAGGCTTATAGAAAGTTTATTTTTCCCTACGTTCGAAGATTGTTTAAAATATTAAACGAGGGGAGGTATTCAATTCCAACGGAAGGTGGACCCGACGCTCCCGTTTGTGCTATAACGAAAGAAAACAACAATATCGCTAGTGTCTTTGTGAGAAAGGGTTGAATAACATTGAGAACAATTTCAGAAACCTGAAAATGTAACTGAGTACCGTCCACACATTGGTAACAGAAAAGTTACAAATTAGAAGTTAGTTCCAAGACTGCTGACATTCACGTGCATATGTTACAAGAAAATGTGGATTTTCTTTCAAAGGAGATCACAGCTGATGGAACTTGGCTACATCATTTCCATCCTGAGAGCGAACACCGAAACTCTGTGTGGTCACCAAACCAACAAAATAGCTTAAGTGCTAGCTTTTGCTGAGAAATTTATGTCATCTCATTTGCCGATATTCCAGGATGTACACAAAACTGTAACTGGGTAACACTACAGAAAAGCCCTGAAAACTCTGAAAGGCCATATCACGTGCTAAAGGTCACGTTTCCGTGCAACAAGCTGGGTGCTGCATCACGATAATGCATGTTGTTGCTCAATATCCCAAAAAGCATTGTGAAAAAGTCTCTCACTCTCCATATTGGCCAAAGTGGCCTTTTACTTTCACCCAAATCGAAGAACTGCTTCGCTGATGATAATGCGAGGCATCATCAGCACCAGAAGAAGTAGTGAAGACTGCGGAGAGATTTTGTAGACTGTCAAGTAAATTATTTACAGTTTGTCTTTGAAGAAGCAGGGACAGATGCATTGTATCAACATCAACTACTTTGGGAAATATTATCAAAAGTAAGGTGAATAAAGGTATATTGTTAAAAAAGTATCATCATTCTTTATTGAACAGACCTCTATTGTTACAATTTACGTGGTATAGTACGGGATAAGTCTTAATTACATTTTTATCTCCTAGTTTATCTATTTAACGTTGATGTGATGAGTGTGAGAAATGAGATGTATCAGATTTTACTAAGGAGAACAACGTTGTCACGTCTCTGTAATTCCTTTCAGTATAGGCTTAATAGTAACAGAGAAGCGATGTGAAAGTGGGATTATTTCTTAATTGAATTATTAATTAAAGCACTCTACTCTCTCCTGCTACTGTCACTAATGTTAACCCGTGACAAGCAAATTCTAATATTTAGCGTTATGTTCAATTTCAGATAGTGAGCTTTATGCGAATCGCAGTATACAATGTTTAAAATATGACTCGAGAAATTCGAATGATTCCTGTATGTTTTTGTACTTGGATTCGAGAAAAATTTTAAATTATGACTACATGTGTTTATTAACATTTTGACTAACATAACTGCCGTGGGCGAAGCTTAATATATTATTGATTACACATACAGATTGAATGAAAATGCGCCAGATAACATGGAAGATCTTTGGTAAAATTCGCCGTTTGTGCTGGTATGGAGCTACAATTTTGGAGCATTTCGAAACTTTCAGCATCTTGTTCAGTATTAGTCACAACTACTTTCAATGGAAGTCAAATGCTCGATTCTCGCCAACGTTAAATATCGCAAATTATTACTCATTATCTCAGAAACTATTAAAGACAGTTGGCTAATTTTTGCATGGTGTACCTAAGGACAATTTTTCAGGTTCTGGATGGAAAAGAAAAAAAAGTTACACTGATTAGTAAAAGCTTTTTATTTTCAAATGCTGGATTTTTATTTTTTAAAAAAAGCTGTGCGTAATATTTTCAATTTTTATTAATTAAAATAGTTGTTATAATTTGTTTAAAATGGTTGGCAAAATTTCAAAATTTTATGCTCATAAGGAGCATTTGTAGCGAAAAGTGCATTTTTTCCCTCCAAATATTGCAATTAAGCACAAAGATTAAAAGGTCACAGCGTTAGAAAAAAATATAATCTTTAAATATTCCAGACTGATAGATCTATAGTCTATCAGTCTTTTGATGCTGGTATCTTTTTCTTCTTTGTGTTTATTTATCGAACAGTAAAAAAAGAAAAAAGACCCTCTCTAAGCAAATATTTACAAAAATTATTTATGTTTAACTAAAAGTAAGTAAATAAAACTGTAACACACAATTATAAAAACTTGAATAGAATAATTATTACACATTATAAATAAAAATTATAAGAAAATTAAAATGTTCCAATAATATACAAATCTAAACATTTCAAAAAACAACTACATCACTATTTTGTATTTTTAAAACAAATACTATTGGTAGCCCCTCTCACGAAATCAAGTGCATTTTTAATTGAAACTTTTGATATTTAAAT
Organism: Metallyticus violacea; assembly: GCA_030762175.1. Classification (NCBI taxonomy): domain Eukaryota; kingdom Metazoa; phylum Arthropoda; class Insecta; order Mantodea; family Metallyticidae; genus Metallyticus; species Metallyticus violacea. Next base: position 40,968,152 of record CM060839.1, read on the forward strand.
ATTGTCATCTAGTTCAACTCCATCTGCAGAAAATGAACCTTCATATTTTTAACAAAAATGTGCACTATTTTAAATTAAATTGTAACATTGGATATTTCGTCTATTCACGCTGTCGTTTTTGTCATAACTGTTATAATATTTGTAAAACGAAATGATTTTCAAACTTTTTAAAAATGTTTTTCTTCAATGAGCTATTGATGAATTTAATTTGCATCAACTTCTAAAGCATTGTTAATGTTCCAATAATAAATATCCGACACTACAAGTTTTTGGCCTATCGCAGCGATAGCTGCTCTCTACCTCCGTCTTGCGACATCACTGATAGAGTGCAGTATTACAGGTGGGCATCTCATCAAATATATTGCTATCAGGAAGCCTCCCATTGTCCTATGTAGAGTGGATGGATCTCGTTTCAGAAGAAAATGTCCAAGGAGGTGCTGGGGATCGCTAGTGTGCTATCACTAGATCAAGAATGGGTATCTAGATTCAAAATTAAATTTATAAATACATACGCTATACAGTTTTTGCCAGTAGCTACTTAAACACTTTCTTTATCATATTAAATATTTATTTATGATTTTTATGTCTTTTAGATTGACGTTTAGAAAATAGCCTCTTGAGTTTTGAAGTGTATAACACAAACTAAAGTAACAAACTTAGTTACCACAGTTATTATTTAAGTTCATTAAAGCATTTACGAATAAATGAGAATTCATTTAGTTTGTCAGCTTAATATCGAAAAGAAATGGCAGAATACGACAGCACATACTTTGCATTTTTCCACGTTACATTTATTAACGAAACTAACAATATAACTACTTTTGTATGCGGGTTGCGGCCTTGCCAGAAGTCTGTTCCACTTTAACTGTAATTAAGAACTAATTCTTTGATAATTATCCCCTTCCGCTTCTTGTTCATCCTCCGCAATTAAAATGGCGGCCGGCGATTGAACAATAATGGCAAATTAACTAATATTCAAATGTCAATTTGGCAAGCACATCAAGTGTGGCCTAGAATGTTTATTACTAGCATGAATTAAAACTGTTTTTCACCCTTATATTCCACTAAGCATGCCCTACATGCTTTGTTTACAAATTAGGCCTATTTACTTGAAGAGCATCTCGTGTCTCACCAACCATTAATGTTTAGTTGTAAATAAACTTTATTAATGTTAATAAAAACATCAATTTCATTTTTTAAAGCCAAGAATACATTTTAAAGGTTCTGAATTTCACAGAGTGGTTGCTTATTTTGAGTAATCTTTGTTTAAAATTGTATGCAATGCAAAATCTAGACTATTGGCAATACCTATTAGTTGTAATTTTAAGGGAAAATAATCTGACATTAAAATTAAAACAGTTAAAATGGTCCAGATTGTTTTGCCGTTTAATATGCCACCACAGCTTTCACCAACTACTGCGGTTGGCATCATCAGTGGACGATGAGCAACATCTGACTGCTAAAAGACTACTGTATTGATCCGTCTCTGTTTGGTTTTAGAAGGTCGAAAGTTGGTGATGGCTATGGTAGCATATTAAGCCATGGAACGCGGCAAAACAGCCCGGAAGATTTTAAATGTTTTTATTATAAAATCGGCCGTGAAAGCCTAAGAAGTATTATCTCTCCTTATTCTATTCTAAAATATTTTAAGTTAAGGTATATTCCATTTTAACTTCTTTTGGCGGTTTCAACTTTGTGAAGAAATAAAGGTAACCATTCCCCCAGTATTTATGCCTGATTTTTTTTTCATTCTAAAGGGTGCGCCCACGAAATAGGGGATAAGGAATAGAAAAAAAAACTTTTTCTTAAATTTCTTCTTTTGTCTTTCTCTTTCTTCCTAACTTTTCGTCCCTTTCTGCTACCTTGTGCCACTCTCCCCTTTTTATTCATGCTTATCTTTTATTCCGCAATTTCTTGTATTCTCTGAGGAAAAGGGACCAAGGAATTAAAAAAATCTATTTATGATTATTAATCTAAATGAGGCAATGGAAAGAACTAAAATCTGTAGAATAAACCGCAATTAGTAGCACTTAAATAGTTAAGCCTTTTTAAAATTAAATACATAATATAAAGTAAGTCAATTTAAGATAAAATAACTGTCTATTCCAGTTTATCTAAGAAAGAATGGCCCCAAACGGATTTCGAACATTCCGTTTGCGAATCAAATGGTACACTTAGGCTCTGATTCACATTTCCATCTAATTATTGAAAACCGCGTAAAAAATGTTTTCCAACGTCATTTATTATGAATATGAAGGGTTTATTTGGTATATTTTTGCACATATGGGCCATTTTGATACTGAGCTTAAATATTCCGTTACATATGTTCGATTTTTTTAAATACAACACATCATAATGCAAGTGCTACTAATGTTCCTAATACATCTCTCTAGAGAACGACACGTTCCCCTTACATGCAGTAGGCCAACAATAGCATAAACCCTGCACCTGTTCTTTTATTTCCTTCTGTCTGTTAGATAAGATGTCTGAATGTTTGAACTCATCTGTTTTGAATAAGTTACAAGTTCAATTGCATTTAGAATCAAACATTGAAACGTACTTTTGCATAACTTGAATTTTACGTAAAAGGAGAAATTAAGCTCTGCATTAAGGAAACCTCCCGATCTTTATTAACAGTCTATACACCAAAGGAATGCCTGTATGAATGAATGGCGTTTAACCCCCGTTTTTACTACTGAGGTAACACAGGCGGTGAACACTGAAGATACATAAAATGAAATGATATATTGGGAAAGGATTTATTTTTTTAAGGAAGGAAACGTTCCAGGCCTAACTTTAGGGTACCTCCCCGGCATTTGCCATTTATGAGGACTGAGAAAACCTGGAAAAAACTTCAGTCAGGGAGGACGGTGCTGGCGGTATACGAACCCCAGACCTCCCGCTCACGAGTCCGTGCCTTAACGACCTCGGTCACTCTTGGCGGTGGGAATGCCTGTGTGTGAATAAGTAAAGATGTAACAGCATACATTTCCTAACCACAAAGACCTACTGGTGAAGCTATTGAGATAAAATCTATCATGTTGCTTTCAATTTGCACAGTTCTGTGCTTAAGTGAACAAAAGTTCATGCCAAAAAAAATTGGACAGTCATAACAAAATCACCTATTTGTTTATTACCGTCACGGGTGGCCGAAGTCGGTAAGGCACGACTCACGGGTGAGATAAATGAGGTTTGATTTCTGCTAGGACCGTCTTTCCTGACTTGAGGTATTTCCAGGTTTTCTTCAGTCCTCATAAAAGACAAATATCCGCGACTACCGCAAACTTGGATCTGGAACGCTCCCTAATTAATAATAATCTCACTTATGTGCAACCTGTGACGCCTCACCATGGTTTAATCACTATTAAAATATTTTTACATTAGCATTTTGCTCTGTAACATAATGTAGTGTTATCTTTACATCCGAAGCATGGTTACTGAAAATATTAAGGAACGGTTAGTCGTATTAACATATAAACCAGCTTTATTTAATTGTTTCTGGAAACTTTTTTTTTTCAACTAGAAAATAAGCTAAGAAAAATATATTATTTATTAATTGAGTATAAGATTTGATAAAAATTATTGTTGCGATAGATTTTTGCATATTTAAGACTTTTTATCAACGCCCTAGCTATAACAATTTAAAATGTGCAAACGAAAAATATTTAAATGAACATACATTCTTAGAGAATTTTTTTTAATTTCTTGTCTTAGAAACCATAGAGAGATTTTTGCATAAGCAGCTTACGTGTACAATAGAATTTTTTTTATAGAATATTGCTATTAACTTAAAAGGAGTTAGGTTAATTTAAATCACTTAATGTCTCTTCCCTTTTAGTTAATATTGTTATTTTAAACAGGATGTGATAATTATTTTTTCTTCAGGCATGTTGGTAGGAATCAACCCCAGACCTCCCGCTCACGAGTCCGAGCCTTAACGACCTCGGCCACCCGCGGCAGTCAATTTAATTTATGCTAAAGTTGCTAAGTTGTCTATTAATATTCATTTCCAGCCCACATCTTTTCATTTAAAACATAGGCATTGCAAGAACAGAAGGAATCACTTCATGTTCACAATAATGCATTCAAAGATACCCCTTTTATATTTGTTAAAATCGTCATGTTGGTGGTACAAAAATCTACAAAAAATTAAAAACACAAAAGCCATAAAGATAACTGTTAAATGCATTTTTATGAAAATGCAAAACACGTGATAAAACAATTGAATGCAGATTATGGCATCCCATAATTGTTCGTTACATTCGATTCACGACTGTTCGATTTCTGGTAAATATTATTATGTAGTATTACATATTTTAATATAGTTAGGAAGTTGATCAAGATAGTGTTAGAGTTTCACTTGTTCTTTAATATTTTTTCTCGGGTTTAAGGGAGGAACGTGGAGGAGAGATAGGAGGAGGAGGAGTAGAAGAAGAAGAAGAAGACGAAGAAGAAGAAGAAGAAGAAGAAGAAGAAAGAAATGAGAGACTAATATTATGATTTTTGGAATTTAGATGGCATCCCATAATTGTTCGATTACATTCGATTTCCGACTGCTCGAACTCTAGTAAATATTATTATATAGTATTACATATTTTAATAGAGTTAGGAAGTTGATAAAGATAGTTTTAGATTTACACTTGTTCTTCAATAATTTTTATCAAGTACAAAGGGAGGAATGTGGAGGGGGAGGAGGAGGGGGGAGGAGGGGGGAGGAGAGATAGGAGGAGGAGGAGAAGAAGAAGAAGAAGAAGAAGAAGAAGAAGAAGAAGAAAGAAGAAAGAATAAACGAGAAACTAACTATTATGTTTCTTAGAGTTGAGATGACAATTTAATCTATGCTAAAATTGCTTAGTTGTCTGTTAATATTCATTTCCAGCCCATATTTTTTCATTTCAAATGTAGGTAATGCAAGAACAAAATTGCATTAAAGACACTAATTTTATATTTGTCAAAATAATATAAAACTTTGAATATTCAAATAAAAACGATTGGTACAGAATTTACAAAAACTAAACGCATACGAAATATTAAAATCATTTTTCTAAAACTTTCAAACACGCGATAAAACAATTGAATGCAGATTACGACACCCCCTAACTCTTCGTTACATTCCATGCACGACTGCTCGATTTCTGATGAATTTCGTTGCATCTGTTTGTAGAAAGGAAGCAACAGGAACTAGTGCAAACGCTCTCATGTTTAGACCCCTTTTCCACAGATTCCGTACGTACATCTCTTTATTGGTTTCCTTTGTCATTGCCACATATTCGGGCAGAACTTGTTTGTTAATCCTCTTGTAGAGCATTCTGTCTACACGGCTAATCTTTTTATCTTGTTTGTTTGTGCGTGACTCTTTCTGCTGCTAACTCTTCTTTTATATGATCTTGTAAACTGCATTCTCTCACTGCCGTAAAAATCTCCTCTCAACCACCTAGATTTCTCTTTAGAACCCTCGCGCATTGCCCATGTTTGCTGCCGAGTACAGCACTTCTGGAAAACATGGTGCGGTATATTGTCAGCAATAAAGAAGCGTCATGAAATGGTTCTTGTCTTTGTCGTGGTAGAGAGAGAAATATATATCGCTGCTCTGCTCTCAGCGGTCCGAGGTTCAAACTTCTGCCTCCAGGAGGCTGTTTTTGAAAGTTTGTAGGGTGATAGCGAAAGACAACCCATGGGTTTGAAATGAAAAACTCTTTTACCCTCAATAGAGTGCGCTATAGGTTTAAGACAGAAGCCACTACTACTTTTTTGTGTGTGAAATTTATTATTATTATTATTAATACTATTATTATTATTATTTTTACCGCTTTACAATTATAATTCTATAATATCTCCTTCATCCTGCAGTGCTTGTAAATTCAGGAACCTGTAACTTACACACAGAGGAGAAGCTATTTTCTGTGTTTATCGATTTCATCTACAAGTTTAATAGTTTTGTTTTAAAATTTTACATATACCGGGTGTTTTCGTAATGATACAAACTTTCAGGCATGATGGAGAATTTGAGACAGGAAACGCCGATCTGAAAACATTTGTGACAAGCCATACTTGTTTGGGATAAGCGGAATAGGCAAACGTGTGAATGTTAGTGATAATACTTTTATTCCATATGAAAATTCACAAGCTGCGAAGACATTTACAACATTTGTTCAAAATAGCGTTCCCCAGGCATGACAACCTTGCATTATGTTGTCAAACACCCTTGGAGTCATTGTAATGATGTCATAGGTTGCTAGAATTCTTGCCGAGAAATTCTTATACAGGTGTATGATAGACAAAACTTTTTGCAGCTACCCACAAGAAAAAATCTAATTCAGATCAGGCGAATGAGCAGGACGCGAAACAGGATCTCCTGTTACTATCCACTTTTCAGGAGTCGTCTGATTGTTTACACGAGCACTGTGTGAAAAGTGAGTTGGGGCCCCAACATGTCCTATCCACATGCAACAAATAAATTTAAAATTCTCGCCATTAGTGGAGTTTCTTTCTCAAATTGATCCATTATTCCCGAAAGTTTGTACCATCACGGAAACTCTCTGAGCTTTTTCTTTGTGTGTATAACGCTATTGCTTAACATGAACATTAAGAAGAGTTATGTATTGCTGCCTAGCAAAATTGTTGCACTTTGCTACAACAAGATGATTGATTTTTGTTTCAAATTACATGATAAATGTTTTCGAATAGATTCTGACAGGCCTAACTAAAGGTCAGACAAGGTTGAGATGAAATAGGCCTTTATTACGAGTGGAGAAGTCTGTCATACTTGTCGAGAAATCCTCCAAATCCTTCAAGCACTGAAATAACATTTAATTAACCAATCAAAAAGTATAATGTACACTTGAAATTTCAAATTAGGTCATTGTTGATTTTTTTTTATTTACACATCTCAGGTCATCAGCGTCCCATTCAATTCAGGGAGTGAAACGGCCGGTAAATTTTGCAGAGAGGCTCTTCTTTCAGGCTTGAGGTTCTTTTACGTGCCGTAAATCTACGACCTACAATTTTACTTCCCTTCCGAAAAATTTACCCCTTAAAAATCCATCAATGCTGGCCGGGTTTGAACCCGCGATCTTGGGTCTACGAGGCAAGTATGGTCACCACTAGAGCACCAGGACCGACTAAAAATTAGATTAACAGCAAACAATTCAACCACTTGAAAATACATCCTCCTATTATTCTGAGGTCATCAGCTTTTGTCATGAACTATGAAACTGGTTTATAATGTTTGTACGTTTTGGAAAAAAGTGAGACAGAGGGTAGAAGACAAAGAGGGGCAAGAGATCTGAGCTAATTTAGAGGATAAAAGTTCCTTACAATTATATAAAGTAGTTAAAATTGGGGACGGGAGAAATATATACACATTTGTAATCAAATATGTTTTGCATGATGCGCACAGGCATATAATTTCTAAAAGGACTAAGGATACATTGTTAAGAATGATACATTATGTGTGGGAAAGTGGAACGTCTGAATAGTGTTTAACGTCCGTTTTACTACTGAGGCACCACAGGTGGTGGAAACTGATGATACATGAAATGAAATGATAAATTGGAAAAAGAGTATTTTTTTAAAGGAAGGAGGCGTTCCAGGGCTTAGTTTAGGATACCTCCGCGGCATTTGTCATTTATGAGGATTGAGGAAAACCTGGGAAAAACCTCAGTCGGGGAGAACGGTCCTGGTAGGAATCGAACCCCAGACTTCCTGCTCATGAGACCGCGCCTTAACGACCTCTGCTACCTAATACGGTCATATTATTTTTGAAAGGACTGAGGACAAATTGTAAAGAAGTATACATTACGTGTGGGAAAGCAGAAAGTCGGTTCCATTGTTTAATTGAATGTGAAATGGTAAAATGGTGAGGTAGAGACCTGGAATGGAAAAAGGAACAAACTACAGCAAGAAAAATGTTATCAGATACGACAGTAGAGAAAATGAATAAGATAGGGGACTATTTAGGAAAAGAAAGGGATAAATGACATTACCTCCTTGATCTAGTGGCTAGTGTTGCTGACAGCGGATCTGGAAACCCGGGTTCGATTTCCGGTACCTATTTAGGATTTTTTCTAAGTTAGGGAGGTCTGGAACGGAGTCCTTCCAGCTTCGTGAGGACAATTGGGAAGCTGCCTGATAGAGAGGTGGCGATCTCCGATCTAGTAAGCCATGATATAGCGACCGGCGGGGTGCGGTGTGCGGACCGCATACCCTCCTGCAATACTGCACTTTACCAATGATATCCTGTGATGGAGGTAGAACACGGAGAGGTCGTCGCGATAAGCATCCCTAGAGGGATGTTGATTTACGCTATCCCCAAAAAATTTCAAAGTTTAATGTCTTATAATTAATGCTTAAAGCAGTTAATGTGTAAAAACATCTGTAAAGGATGTGCAAATTACATCCTGGCAAGTTTATAGATTATTTTGTTTGGGGGAGGTGAGGGGAAACAGTAGGAGGAGCCTCTTGCCCATAAGAGACATTGTGTGTATGCAGCATGCTTTACTGGAATCATCGCCTCTCGCTATGTGCATTCCCAGGAAAGTTTGTTTCCAGTTTTACACCACAAAACTGAATAAAATGTTTGAAAAGACTATTAGGTAATAACAATGAAACAGTATACAGGCATCATATATGTATATTAAACATGCAGTTACATTTAAGGTAACAATACTCTCACACAGACAATGCCTGTTACAGGTGGCCGAGGTCGTTAAGGCCAGAACTCATGAGCGGGAGGTCTAGGCTTGATTCCCGCAGGACCGTCCTCTCTGAGGTTTTTTTCCAGAGTCCCTATAAATGGCAAATCGGTAGTGCCCTAAACTTCCTTCCTTTAAAATAAATTATTTCATTTCATGTATCAGTCGCAAAAACGGGCGTTAAGCACTATTATACAACGCACTCTGCGATATGCAGTTGTTTTTGTTACCAGTCAGCTGTTCCTGAATGGAAGGTAGCGCAGGTAGTGCAATTTGATGTGCATTTGTCAACTATTTGCTTTCTTTCGGTTTTTTAATGTTTTATTTACTCTTGCTTTGAGTACATTGTCTTCTCGTGACCTCTGTAGGTTACAAACTGAATACTACAGGTGTAAGTCTGTAGAGATTAATGAAATTAATTAATGAAAGCGCAAATTAGCTTGGTGTCCATGGCGTCTTAAAGCTATATGAGATTCACGTTCTCGGTGTAAGGAAAAAGTTCGAAAAAACCTTAACCAGACAGCTTGACCTAGCCGGGATTCGCACCCAGGACCTCCGGAGTATTAGTCGCAAACACTACCACTACACTATGGAAGCAGTCACTTTTGTTTCGTATTGATTGAATGTAAAGAAAATTAACACTATTCAATACTTATACATTGTAGGCTATTTTACTTTGCCATCATTGAGAAGAAAAATTTGAAATAAAATAAAATAAAAAAAAAAAATGTACAGACCAACTGCAAGTATTAATTGTGATATTCAAAATAGGCAGTAATAACGCTTTCTGTTGAGACAGACTCCATCCAGACTTTAATTAAACTGTCATTGAAAAGTTTGTTGCTATAAAACCAAGGTGAATTAACTTTTTTGTTTAAATAGGTGGTTACAATGATATTTTTAATAAATTACACATTTCTTTTGTGTATAGATGGCACTTATGAGTGATAATTCCAGAATCTTGCTGTTCATATTCAGCAGTTGCAGTAGTAAATTTGTGCAACCTGGGTTTAAACTATCACGAAGGCAGAGTTTAACGACATTTAAATTTTAATTATAATAAAAAGTTTTAACCCCCGTATAAACATCACAAAACAGCTATTTTAGTTGAAGAGAGGAGAATACCAAAGCAAATGAACACACTAGTCTACTAAAATTACATTTCGCAGTTACGCTATCCATTAACAAAAAAGTGTCATTTTCAGCGTGTAACCGCTACGTGCAAACTAGCCCTATGCACCATTTGCTGTTGGGATTTTAATAATGTAGATTTAAACTCTAAACTTTCGACTCTGGTACCATAATACTATAATGCTTTACAAATTGTTTATGTAAACTGTTTTCCTGTTCGTTAAACAGGCAACTGTGTTAATGTGAGGTTTTGTTTTAATTCCGATTAAATGTTTGTGACTGAAGGTTATTGTAAAATTGTGGAGTACGTAAATATTGGGCAACGCTTTCACTGCAGCCATTTTCAAAAGGGTAAAATTTATTTTGTTCAACTGTTTTTTTATTATTAAAGCGTCGGTTTCTGTAAATCTGTCATTTGAAGCATGCAAATGATGTAGCTTTGGGGTTGGCAAGGTAACTCTTTTAAATTTAATTCTTCATTCACGGAGAGCAAACATTAGCATTTAATCTTAGTCTAGAGGATAAATAACCGTTTGTTTTCTAGAGTAGTCAATAGCTATAATATATGTGTAAAATGTTTTGGTATCTAATTACTTTTGTTTAATCTTAATTTATATAACCCTTTATAATGAGATTTTAATTCACCTGGTGTCTAAAATCGTAATTAAAACTGAGTAATATAGAAAGTGTATTAAAAGCAACGCTAGAAAGTAAACGACTTTCAATTGTTCAAACAGTTGATAAGTCATGCAAGACCTACTTTTAAGAGTAATTACTTTTATAACTAGTGCGAAAAATAAACGACTTTCAACTGTTGAAACATATGACAAACGATGATAGCTGATATTTAGTTAAGGAATGTAAAAAAATTAAATAAAACCTTTAATGTTTAATTTGTTTATACGCCGTGAACAGCTGTCTAATGTATTTATATTATTCAGATAATTCTGTTTTTTACATTTCTACCCAGTTAATTGCAGAAAATGTAGAGTACGTTTGTTACAACAATATCTAAAGTAGGTACTGTCGTATTGTAGTGAGTTTCAAAAGACTTAAATTAAGTCGTTAGTCACATGTTTATCCAAACAACTCTTGGGTTTTGGTAGGCTGTACTTAAACTATCGTAGTATTACTGGCAAACTGTTTATTTTGTTCTTCTTATGCATTCCGTGGCTTGCTACATATTTCTTGTTGGTGATATTCTCTATTTTTCCGGTAGAGTTAGAGGTAATAGAGAATTTACACTAAATAATACAAAATGTAGTAATGATTTGCCAAGTTTTCCTTTGAATTTAGGATTGACCAAGTATTGACAAAAGCTGTACGTAACCTACATATACGTGCTTTAAATTATTTTAAAAATATTGACTTTATTATTTAAAAACTATAATTTTATTTAGAATGTTACGGTCTTTGGAAAATATGTTTTATATTAATGCATAAAAATAGGTACTACTAATGAAAACATTTGAAATTTGTATTAAAAGGGGTAGATATAGTTAACTTTTAAAATTGTATTTTTTCAATTGATGAAAGTGTTCTGATCAATTCTATGACACAGTGTATAAATATACATGTAATTGTTTTAAGCTATGATTTAAATAGTATAGGTCTATAACTCGTTTCTGGTTAATTAAATTCTATCGATCACTGCTGTTTGAAGCAAAATTTTACACATGATTATTTGATAACAATTTGTAGGTTAAAAACATTCATATTTGCTGCTGAAATTTCAAAGAAGAAGCAACTTTTTATGCCCTTAAACCAGCACTTATCAGCGAGGTAACGCTATAACAATTATGGCTTTATCGTTTGTTTTGCAAAAACTACAGTTTATGAAATTATTTTCCATATAGCTCTGCTACTATTACATGAATCTATACCAAATTTTCTGAGTACGCTTGCTTATAATATATACTAAAATTAACTTATTTGCTCTAAAATTATGAATGTAACAAATATTTGTTTCAAATTTTAAGGAAGCTTCAAAATCATGCATAAATAATATAATTCACATTTGTAGTTTTAGAAAATGTTACAGCCTGCATATTTATTCATAATTTATTTAAAAACATTTGGAATATATTAAAAACTAGACCAGTTTATAGGGAAATAGTATTTATTTCTACTGAAAGAGGTGCCCATTTTCAATAGCAAAATACCATTTTTAGATACTTTATAGATCTTTAAATACAATAATTTTAAATATTATACATGCTAATTTGCAAGCCTGTAAAAGTTGGTGTTTTAATTTATTTTATAGTTTCATTATGGAATACTTTTACTATATTATTAGTGTATCTGCCTTCTTAAACACTTTGTATCTATCAATTGTTTTTAGTAATTTTACTGTCGATCACTTTTTAAATATACACGAAGCATTTGACTGGTGATTTTTTTCTTCTTTTTACTGTTTTATTTATTGTCGCTTTGACCTTATAGGTCTTTTTGCGACGTATATAGAATGAATGTGAATACTGTATTTCTTGTTGATTTGGTTTATTTATGGACTCTCTTTAACATCTCAGATTATCAGTGTCCCATTCAATTAAGGGCGTGAAAAGCCCATTAAATTTTGCTCAGGGGCCTCTACTTTCAGGCTTGAGGTTCTTTTAAATCCGTAAATATACGACAAGGGACTCACGGCTTTACTTTCCTTTCGAAGGAAGCCATGCTTAGGATTTGTACTCCCGAAAAAATCCATCGTTCCTGGCCGGGTTTGAACCCGCGGGTTTAGAAGGTAAGTATGGTTACCACTACACCACCAGGACCGGCTGAATAATATAGGTGTAAGCTGTAATTATGAATGAAATGAAATGAATTAATGGCACAAATTAGCTTGGAGTTCTAGGCACTCTAAAGTTATCTAGCAGTAATCTTCTGAGGGTAAGGAAAAACCTAGGGAAAAAATCTTACCTAGACAGTTAACCCGAACGGGAATCGAACCCAGGATCTCCGTATTAATAGTAGCAAATGCTACCACTAGACCACGCAGACGGTCTCTACTTTGTTTATAACGAGTTTCTTTGTTAAAAGAGCCCAAAAATACACTCACCAACTATTTTTCGTACATGTACCTAATCAGTGTTGCAAAGCATTTGCCCTCTTCACTTGCTTGGTTTATAAAAACCAAGATTTATCTTTTGAGGGAACTTTTCAAGTTTCTTCGAGTTGTACATAGAGGAACACATGCTGTTTGCTGCAGAGACAACACAAACACATACACAAAACACTTGAAGAAGACGCATGCTGCCGACCACCCACAGAGCTCGACTCTCAAAAAGGCCCGACAACAATTTTCTTGCTCTTGGTCCAATTTATTGAGGCTACTTTGCGAAATATCAGACTATAATTCCGACACGGCTTGGGGAGGCAAAAACCACGCTTCACAACAAGCGTCGAGGGGGTGTCTACGTGAACAGCCGAAAGAGAATTTAGAGCTCTTAACTTGATTGGTCGATCTCTGAGCATAACGACCAATGAGGTTACAGAGACTTTCATTTTCAGCGAGCATAAGTGTTGTGGTGGACAATTCTCTTCGCTTCAAATGACTTTAATCAAAACATTTATTTTTAGTTAGTGTTTTGGAATCATTAACATTAATAAACATTTTGTTTTCAGGTCTGGAGACCAAATAGTTTTTTTTTTTTTTTTTTTTTGTTTTGGAAAATTATTGTTTTGGGTTTGTACCTGTTGTGGAATTTATATCTGCAGTCATCGGCTGCCACGATGTCCATTAGAAGGATGTATTTGGCTTTTTTATCGAGTCCTGTTACTCGAACTTTGTAGGCCGGAAACATGCGCCTGTGGAGAAATACAAAAACAGGACCGTGATTTGGTTTGCTTGCTAAAATGAGTACCTGTTATGAAACTTGTATCTGTAGTCATCAGCTGCCACTATATCCAACAGCAGAATGTATTTCGCTTTGGAATCCAAGCCAGACACCCGGAACTTCATCTGAGGAAACATTTGCCTGCAAAAAAACATGAAACAGTAAACACTTGCATGCCGGAACCAAACTATACATCTATGGAAAGTGTTATGAAGCTATTGGCGACATCATGTGCGGTGTATTCCTTGTCACAAATAATACATTACTGTAATTTCACCTCAGATGTAAGGTGTTTTTGTATTGAAGTTTCTTTCTATGTTTAGTTAGGAATTAAGACATTTGATATCCCACATAAAACAAGAGAAACACATACATATATACACCACACTTTCTTACGTTAGTATTATAACTTAAAATACCATTAAAGTTATTTTTTTTTAAATCTAGGAATTTAATTATGGGCCCATTATCCAAGGATTTTGTTCACTTTAGTTTTAAACCTTGTCCGCACATACGGCGTTTTACGTTTCGGTTAATAAGCGTGTCGCAGCCAGCGATTCCGGTATTTCAGCTCCTAAAACATTTATACAACCTTACCTTACAATGAAATATTCCCTTTTCCTCGTCCAAACAGGCACTGTAGAGGGGAAAACACGTGTAAGTTCAGGCATTGTAATATTTCTGGCTTCACAGTTAATGCTTTCTTTTACATTTCGAATTTTGAGAGTTGCTTTTCCTGACGAAAGTTCAAAATTATGGCAATTTCGTTTCATTTAGTACGTTTTTGCTCGTATTTTTTGTTTTACAGTAAACCAGAGGATTCAAATTGCTGCTTAAAGTTTTAAATTGCAGTTCTAGAAAGAACGAATAAAATCCGAACGCACACATTGAGCTGATTCGTGTTTAAAATAACGTTTACAACAAAAATGTGTTGCTCTGTAGTCAGCCTTTTTAACTATCTCGCGAATGAATGTATACTGCCTTGATACCAGCAGGAAAACGTTCAAAAAGCGAGGTATAAGGACATGACATAGTGAGCAGGTTAGGGAGTTAAATTTACGCCTAGTATCCGAGATGTATAACACTCGCATAAGCGGACAAGATTTATAACTAAAGTCTATAGAAATATTAATGAAATGAGTTCTGTTTACACAACATGCATACCTCTCTTAGCTTTAACATAAATATTTTAAAACATTTATTCTTTATCTTATGTTTCATTAGTGTTGCAAATTTCGAAATTCTTTAAGCATTTTTCTTATAAAACGAAGTTTAGAACTGTTTAAATATCTTTCATTTTTCGTTGCATAGTTAATGAACACTTGGATAATCTCAGTCAAAGACTGCAACACAAGAATCTGTGTTCGTAGAATTTTCTAAAAAACGAACCTAAAGACTTTTTCATAAAAAGATACAAATTTTAAATTTTCTATAATTTCAGTATAGCCTTTCCCTTTCATTCATTTCTAAATTACCCTAGTAATACATTTGACAAAATGATGTTTTCCAAATTTAAGAGTAATTACTTTTGCACTTAATCTATAAAATAGGCACACAAAGTACCCACAGTTAGCATCTAATAGAAAATTTTCTATGCTTGTGTTTTTCTTTGTATACTTGGATGTTACTATGAAGATATAACAAAGACATATGAAATGGAAATATTTTGCATTGACTAATAGCTTTTTTTTTTTTTTTTTTATTTTATAAAGTTCATGCATCAAGCAGAAATTTTACTGCACTATTTCTGATATATTTACAGAAATTCTGGAAATAATACGATAATAAAGTGTGTCTGTATTTGACCTGCAGTGTAATTCTGAACAACAAAAATACATTTATTTATACCGGTTCTCTCAAACAAACAAATGTTAGCTATAATCTTGAATTTCCTAACAAAACATAAAAGTTTTTACGTTCTTAAATCATATAGAATACGCCCAAAGATTATTTTAAAATGACAACTAAACCTTTAACCAATTTACTGAAAGCTACTATTTCTAAATTTAGAGTTTTAGGGCACTTATCTCCATAATTATGCTACAGGAAACATTTACTCTTTGTAACACTGGTGTTCTTGGAAGTGAAAGGCAAATAAAGGGTTGACTTGTTTTATTATAGTTATCTTCGCTTTCAATATGAACACTAGCTCAGAAATGAAAGTTGATGGTTGAAGTACTCAATGTCCACTCGTGCCGGACACCCTTAACTTTCACTCTAAAGGACAGAGATCAGGTCAACAACTGTAAAGAATGTAAATTGAATGTGTAGAAATTCTTTATAGATTAGAGAACGCAATACATTACAACGGCTTGGAAATCTTATCAACTTGGGACACAGTACTGAAATTAGCGAAAATGGATTTGCCATAACTGAACTTAGTTTGTTGCTATAGCGTTGATTTAAAAAAAAACAACAACAACAACAATAATAATAATAACAACAACAATAATAATAATAATAATAATAATAGAATGAGCACCACCAGTTATAAACTTATTTTTACAGTAAGGCTATGCATTCAACAAATATCGATATTTGCAATTTTATAAATGGAAAAGTATAATGCCAGTACTCATAACAGCAGTTGCTTGAGATAGCCAAAATAGACTACCAAATCGTCGAACTTTTGTCGATGCGGCTCTGCGGATATGGGAAATCTTAGCCCGCCGGCACACAACGGATATAATGTAATGCAGAATAACACAGATGCTAAGCCCTTACAAGTATCATTTTGAATATTTAATATGACCATACTTTCACGCTTATTTGATGTGGTTTCGTTAAATCATCTTTACGTAGTAAAATTGTCAAGTTTGTCACTGGCCACGCTAATAGCCTGAAAGTAATGACTTTCTGTTGCGTTGTACTATATGTAGATACGAAAGTGTGTAGCGTAAACTCGCGTTCACGCACTTAACTTGATGCTCCACTAAGACAGATAACATTTAAACTCCAAACTCTAGTGCCCATTGTGCTAAACCGCTGCAGAACATAATGCCTGCTTTCTATATGACAATGAGTTGGTTTTTAACCCGTACACCCTAACAATAGTAGCCGTTACGTTAGATTTTATAAGAATTATACTCCTTCTAATTTTTATATTGTTTCAGAGTTAACCTGGAGCTAAGAGACGTTGCTTTTTTTTTAAAGGCGGTTATCCGATAAGTGTAGAATATGACTATTTATTTGTTGTTGATTTTGTTTATTTGCGGACGCTCTTTAACATCTCAGGTCATCAATGTCCCATTCGAATCAGGGAGTGAAACAACCGACAAATTTTGCTCTGAGGCCTCTTCTTTCAGGCTTGAGGTTCTTTTTCTTGCCGTAAATGTATGACACGGGACCCACGGGACTTCCCTTCTGAAGGAAACCATACTTAGGATTTTTACGCCCAAAAAATCCATCAATCCTGGACGGATTTGAACACGCGATCTTGGGTATAGGAGGCAAGTATGGTTACCACTACACCACCAGGACCAACTGTGGCTATTTATATTTTGGTTTTTAATAAATAAATCAAGTCTGCTACATTTTCTAGATTTGCTACAGAAATATACATCAATAGTCTTGGAAAGAGATTAGATCAAGTTGTGTCTCGCTCTACATAAAGCACTTTGCCAAAATCTTCAGAGTCTCAGCTGAAGAGATGCTGGCGGCGCCTCTTACTGATAAAAAAAAGACAACAAAAGCGGGTTGTACCTACATGGCACAGCTATTGGCTACACTGAGCAACTAAAAGGATTGCTCCAAGCCGCATCACTAAAAGGATTTCTCGCGGAGCTCCCAGTCTTTGAAGTCTTTGTTCGCTGCCGGTTGCTGAAGAAAGCTCCCATTCTGAGTGGGCACCGAACCCTGAGGATCTGGAGTAAGTAGCCCATGATACTGCGACTCAAAGTAACGCCGCCGATGCCTCCCTGGACGCTAACCAGGTAGCGCGACCACAAGACGTTCAGTAAACACCTCAACCGTTTACCCTTTTTGTCAACGGTGTTTGCTGAAGGTTCCTCAGGTTCCGCTAAAGATCTCAGTGCTCTGTATTTATTGCTTCTTCTTGCTTGCCTTGTTGAAAGATATGTAACTTCTTGAATAACTTTATATTTTTATATTCCTTCTTTTCCTTTACTTTCTTAGGGCAGTGACACTAAAAGCTAAATACCTTTTAGTTTATTAGCAATATAAATACATAAATAATAACTGCTCTAGTGTGCAGAATTTAATTTCAGACGAAAGTAGCTAGATGCTTTAATAACTGTCCTATAGTTTTTATTTCTTATTTAGAATTACTATTTTGAGCCCAGTAAGAGAAATGTATTAAAAATGCAAAACCACGCTTATTTTAGGAACTGTATTTTTGGGGTTGGAATCGGTTAAGACGCAATCAGCCTAAACTGTAAATTTGATATATGGGTGTGCTGGCCTGCATGCACTATTACTGCTTCTTTCCGTTATTAGCATTTTATTAATTAAGATATTTTTCGTATTTAGGGAGTATATAAGTTTAATGACCAGCTCATTGGTCTATTTGTTGACTGCTGGCCGGGAGGCCCGATTTCGATTCCAAGTACCCAAATTTCTAAGTTAGGAAGATCTGGAAAGGGGTCCACCCCGCCTCGTGAGGACAACTGGGAAACTGCCTGATGGAGAGGTGGCGTTCTTCGATCACGAAAGGACCTGCGATGTACCGGCATGCTGATTATGTGCCCGCCTGCAATACTGCACTCTATCAATGAAGTCGTAAGACGAAGGTAGAGGAAGCAGAGGTTACTACGGCAAGCCAAAGCTCATCCCCGGCTGTAGTACCAAATAAGAAGATGAGTTTTGTGTAAATTTACATTGCGTTTTGGTAAAGAGTGCAATATTTACTTACATGTCGGCAATTTATCCACATAGTAATAAAACTATTTGGCAGAATTGGAATAAACAGCATATGAACTGTTTCCCTTATTAAGGTTCCAAGTTCCACGATTTATAAGCATCAGTTTTTGTTTTCTGTTTCCTGCCTATTTTCTACATGTTACGTTCAGCTGTTTCTATATTCTCTTGTTTTGTCACAGTTTACATTTTTAAGTATAATGAGCTATCTTCAGCTGTTAAATGAACTTCTCAGCTACAAACAATTTTCTTAAAACCATTTATGCGACTTTGAAATCCAAATAATGGAAGGTTTTTTTAATAGTTTTTGGTAATACATGTGTTAAAAGTAGAACAAAATTTGAAAGGTAATACTTGTATCACATTCTGTATCTTAGCCCTTAGCAGCTATAAAAGTTAGTAATTATAAATTAAATGTACACCAGTCCTTCCAAAAGATCTTCTTGTTTAAAAACATTTTTCACTATGAGGATTACAGAAAAAACACTATGATAATTAGTGGTTTTCAGACCTTATTTGCTGGTGTAGAATTAATAATTAAGTTTTTATTTTCATTATCATATTATCTTTATATTTGATACTAAAATTCTGTTTAAAACGTAATTTTCTCCGGCTGAAAAAAAAAGCCAGAGTCATTTGGGCATGCATAATGATGGGGTTAGCTGTTATTGAATGTCTTCCAGGGTTTCCACCATGGTTACTTATGCAAGAAAATCTTATAAATCAGTTTAAAATTAGAACATATCACTAATTGCTCTATGGTTTGATTTTGAAACCACCATGAGGAATTTAAACATAAAAACACGTATTGTGTTGTAAAATATATATATATATATATAATGTATATCATTTTAAATAGATTAATAATTATCACAATAGCACAGGAGTATTATAAAAATCCTATAGCATAGATACAGTTTCTACTTTTAAGTTCCTTGTGTTAAAAAGACCACCTTTTATATAAGCTCTATAAAAAGTGATTTTGCTTCGATTTATAACAATAAATTTATAAAAAGCATATGTAAAATTATAGTCAATATCGCAAATGATTAATTACTATAAGATTGAATTATTTATTAAAATATTGTCTCTAATTGGCCCTTTTATTTATACTTTTGTACTGTTAATATAATTTTGCACTGCTTGTATGTATGTTTGAGTTTTAAATTCTTGAAAAAGAATTGAAAGTGTATATTTAAATCTTGTTAGAAAATTGAGATTAATGATAGGCTCTGTGTGTTTTGCATGCCACTCAAATCTCAAAAACACCGCCACGGGTGGCATAGGTCGCTAAGGCGCGGACTCGTGAGCTCAATTTCTGCGGATCGATTCTCACTATGACCGTTCGCTCTGACCGAGGTTTTTTCCACGTTTTTCTGAAGTCCTCACAAATAACAAATGCCAGGGAGATACCTTGAGCTTATACCTGGAAGGCTTCCTTCCTTTAAAAAAATCTTTTCCCAGTTTATCCTTTCATTTCATGTATCACCAGTGTCTACCGCTTGTGGTGCTCAGAAGTTAAAATGGGCGTTAAACACTATTTCAGATCTCAAAAAGTACCTAAACTACTAAATACTAAAATTTAAAACATTCTGCATTTTAAAATTAAACCTATATTGCACTTTAATCACCACTAATCTAAATTATTTATAGTTAATAAAACATTAATTTTCGTAGAACGAAATATTCTAATAAATGTTTTTATATTTCTATAGATCCAAGAAAGTTTAAAATGCCTACTGAAATATTGCATAAAACGTATATTTTGGAACAGACTGTAGGTGTAGGAGGTGTGGGAACACAGTAGGATGACACCGGCAGCTGCACATCTTCAATAGTATCATCACCTCTTAAGAGCAGAAGGGGAGGGGGGTTGGGATAAACCGTACTTTATTTCCAAAACACAAGGTGTGACGAACACCTTTCTTCAAGGGGTTTGTTAGCCCTTATCTATGATAATAAAGTAACATTTCTATAAAGTATCGGTCACTAGACATCTAATAAATAGAAATTTGTATTAAAGAAACTATTGTTTGAACTAAAGTCAATATTTCCTAACTGTAACCTATTTTCAAACCTCTAAGTTTCGTAACAGTCTAGCCGACCAGGATGAGAGACAACAAGACCAGCAGTGACACTAACGTGCTAGTGACCCCTTATAGTGACCTCTACCCTTCACCCCGATTAATTCAACGCAAAGTGTTCCCATTCTTCATTCCACACGGCACTCTGTTATTGCCGTTTGCATCTCACCACAGATGTCGAACATTCCGATATGTATACATCTCTGGTGTTCTGAGTCGAGTAGTTGTAAAATGTAATGTCTGCCGAGAAAGTTTGTGATAATATTGTATCGGGAAATACACCAGTTAAATTGTGCGAAAATGAAAAATGAAGAACGTTTAAAATTTATAACAGAGCAGTACCAAATAAAGGATTTAAAAAAAAAGTGTTCAGCAAGTACTGAAATTGCTGAGGTTACTGAAGGTAAGGCCAAATCTATTCCAGGGAACATTAAGCTGCACTTTGTAACATGATATAGCTTTGCTCCTGTCACAAGTTAAGAAAAACGCAAAATCATTTCCCTTAACCGATAATACATTTCTTGCTTGAACAAAACTAAATGATTCAAATTTCTGTTTAAAAATGTAATTTTCTCGCGCTGAAAAAAGTTATAGCATGCACAATAATGGGGCCAGTTGCTGTCATATAAAATATAAAAATAATTTAAAGGCAAATTAATGTACTCAAATTTAAATAATAACGTTAATGTTTAATATATACCATTAAAATATTACAATTAGTACTTTGAATCATTTTCACATGCGCGTATATTTTCTAGAGCAGTTGAAAGGCCAGCGCATGCACTTTTCTGTGTGTGCAGGATGATCCACACATATTTTTATGTTTAAATTCCTCGTGGCGTTTTCAAAATGAAACTATAGAGCAATTAGTGATATGTTCTAATTTTAAACTGACATATAAGATTTTCTTGTATAAGTAACCATGGTGGCAACAGTCATTCAATAACAGCTAACCCCATCATTATGCATGCCCAAATAACTCTGGCTCTTTTTCAGCGCGAGAAAATTACATTTTAAACAGAATTTTAGTATCAAATATAAAGATAATATGATAATGAATTTGTAAGAAAAAATTAAGCCTTTAAACCGTAGATGTTTTTCCACATAGTGTTGCAAAAATAGTCAAATAAAGATGGAGACATCTTTTCAAAACGCAATAACTGAAAAACTATTTATCTTATAGTAAGATTGAAACTTTCGCACAGATCTAAGTATGTCATAAAAAAGATGTGCTTGAAAAATTAAATTCCCAACTCAAAAACGCTGTAATATATAAATGTCATCCATTGTCTCTCTTAAGAAACCAACTCCATGTTTTCATAGGCAGCTAAATTTTCAGCGGTTGTCCAGAACTTCAAAATATTCACCGTGCAGTATTGAAGTCACATTTGAACATTTCACTATGAGGGAAACAAATTTTATATACATATTGAGTTTCCTTTATACACTGGTTGTAAATATTCCCTGTATCCCGCCTTTGTATGGCTGTTCGCCGACATCGATATCCGAGAAACGCGGTTAAACGATATTGGGTCACCCTGTACACACAGAAACGTGCATGCGCTGGCCTTACAACTGCCCTAGAAAATGTGCGCGCATGTGAAAAATTCCCGTAGTGCACTGCGCTATTTATTCAGAAGCCTCTTCCTCCCACACATCAAGTTTTTCAAGAGCGGCGAGTTTAAGGGTCTAAAACAAAAGGTAAAGGTACAAGACCCTGCGGGCGGGAAGGTAGTAACTCCCACACTAAGGCTTAAACAATGTTGTAGTGTGCTACTCAACATGGAGGTTGCCCGGTTGTATGCAGTCGATCTCTTCAGAGCTCTGATTAACATTTTTATGTCTTGTTACTCTTATTCGACAAGTTACAGCAAGCCACGGGCATGGATGATTTATATGCGCTGTTTTGAAGCGTAAAGCGACGGATATTAGTTAAGAAGAAGAACTTAAAATAGTCGTAAAATGAAATTGTGCCCTTGAGTAATTTGCAGTAATTTAAAATATCACGTAATTTTATTAATTTAGAATGTATTTACACATACTGATAATAAATGCGCCAGACCTCCTTCTAAAACTATATTTGTTGGAATACTCCGTTTCTCTAGAGCATATCATTGTAACAAAATAAATAAACAAACAGAAACGTTCATAATTATTGACTTAAATGTTTATATCAGACTATAAAACTGATCAAAAACACATTCAGCAGTTTATTTTCATTATTTTATTTTTATATTGATTTCCAGAGAGTTTAGAACCATAAATGCTAGTGTGAAATCAAGAAAAAGCAGCTTCGCACATACAAAAACTCCCTGATATAAAATTTAATGAATTTTTCTCGCCTTTTCGGGGTACTTTCTTATCCTTTAGAAATTATAACCAGATGCAATGCATTAGACATCTGCAACAGGAACTCTTGCAGTTTGTTTCAGAAGGTAAGTAAAACATCAATTTTTTAAGATCGGTCAACTACTATAGTGTCATTTCAGAAATTCGATCAACATTTATTCATGCCATTTTTGTCGCGCCTGTACTTTCTAAATTGCAGGGTTAATTCCCATTAAGTAAACAGCAATCGACAGATTTAGAATCAATGTGTGCCATATGACCACGAGTTGAAGCAGATATATCATCTACGGGAGGAGAGGTGTGCGGCAGCCGAGGCAATAGACAAATTGGGATTCGTTCTTGGCGTGTCTTAAATTCATTCAAATATATCATTCAACTTGACTAAATCTTATATATAGAATGCTGTTTGAATACTGAGAGAGGGAGAGAGAGAGAGACAGAGACAGAGAGAGAGAGGACTGACGATTTTAAACAAAACAGATCTCTCGTCAATTATACAGGAATCACATCTAAACTGCTATCTTAGGTCAAATTTACTTACATTGATGAGGAAATCTTGAAGTTGGAAATTGTTTATTCTATGAAATTGTTTGTGCCCTGAAGAACAATGATAGATGCATCATTCGTTCAACTATAGTAGGAGCGTGAAAAAAACAAACTGCACTGTACTGTACTGGTAATATTTTCCTAATTTTTATAACTTTATGAACAAACAGATAAATAAAATGGTAATTATATATTTAGCTACATTCTCGTTTAAATGTTTGATTATGGATGGGCTTAATAATGTTACAAAATCGAGACAAAAGCATCTATTTTATAAGAAGGCAATAAAAATGGACCTAGGACAGCCTTCATCATTTCCATCCCAGTAGACGACTAAATGCAGTGAGGTCATTTGAGTTACAAATCGACAGAGCGCGGGTATGCACTAGGAGAAGCCAATCGTCAAGGCCCTATAATGCATATGCCTATAGCAGCTTGTAGTTAATTGGAGGGAGGCTTTGTCAGCAAGTGGTTGTGCATTAGTTATTTATTAGTTAGACCGCTACAATATGGTCTTGAAGAACGGGTTTTTACGTACGATATGAGAAAACAGATTCTTGCACAGAAGTTGTAATGGTATTCTGAAGAAAATATCCTGGCGATCGTGTTGCAGTTAGTGAAACGTTGGCCAGCTTGTTAAAAAGTTATGAGGAACAGAATCTTTTAATAACAGAAACGTGTTTCAGACCTCCGCCGTGTTTTACAGTTGAAATTCAGAAATTTCCTAGGCTGATATTGGCCATTTATTGCCACTGAGGGGCACCGCATTCAACACCTTATCATTATAACAAGTTATTGCTAATTTTTATGAAAATTGCTAACTTACACGTGGTGCCTCTGCCTGCTTTGGGTTGCGCAGCTACAGTAGATAGTAAGAGGCCGCGCTCAGACAGTTCGTAACTCAAATAATGTCACTATAACTATATATATATATATATATATACACACATACAAAAATATGATTATGTATTTTTAAAAAATGTAAGGCAAGGCACTATATTCACGTCAAAACATACCGTTATAAACCAGATTTCCAATTATAGTATCCTAATTTTTATAAAAATAAATGAATACAAATACAAATAAAGAACATCAGAAGGTATGTTTTTCGTGTGTCTTTCTAGAAATACTGAACTGTAGCATGATGAATATTGGCAGTTTTAGAGTTAAGTAAAATAATGGTACATATTAACAACTAATGTAAATTTATGGATAATAATGCACTTGTTTGAACTTGGACCGCTCTTATCCGAAGTTCCATTATATCCAACCATTCCTGTTCAAGCACCAAAACAAAAAGAAAGGCGGAGAGAGAACGTTGGAATTATTTATTTATTTGTTTTTCGTGTGCCACCACCCCGGCGCCAGGATCTTAAGGGGGAGACGCCACGGGGGGTGGTGGAATGTTCATCCCTTGTTACCCAGGTAGGCCAGCAGGAGCAGTAAAAGAAGAAAGTAATAATAAGTTGAAGGATGGCCTCCATCAGTCGGCGCGCTATGGTTTTACTACATGATACAGCCACACTGGTGCCGGCCATTGGCTCTGCTCTCTGACATATGTTAGGGATAACACAACGGGGGCAATGTTCACATTTCTTGTTATAATTAGTAGCATTGTTGTTGCTATTATTTCCATCGTCATGGTACAAAACATGCTTATTATCTGGCGGGCCCGCGTTCTATTCCCGGCCGGGATCTGTTTCTTCGGCAAGATTTCTTCCTGAGTTTTCCTTTACTTTGAAAAGAGAGACAGGATAGCGGACTCGTTTACGTAATCATTTAATTCATCGTCTTGAAAGACATTAGTAGTTAATATTCACAAAATGTACTATTATTACATCATTATTATTATATTATTATATCGAAAATATCCTGAAGCCTACTTTCCTTAATGCTGAAAGGCCACAAACGACCTCACAAAGAGCATAAATAACTCATTAAAATAAATAATATTTAATGATTTTAAAACTACACGAATGTTTATAATATAAGAGCAGTATACCTCCGGATTCACTGAAATTCACTTTGAAAAATAGAACAATTTGCGTGTCAGAACATTTCCTTTCAATTATTTCACATTTTGTCACAATTTGTATTTACATTAGGATGTTGTATAATATTACATAGTGAGCAACAGCCAGATTTTACACGTTTCAAGGGCAAAGCACACTAGCGGTGTTTGCGGCCTTTGTCTCCCATTTTCATTCCCACTTTGTTGCTCTATCGGGAAAAGGCGGAAGTAGAAATGTGACGCACGCTGTATATAATAGAATGCCAGTGGAAGATATGAGTTTTGCTGCTCTAGCAATTACAATTACAATTAAAATAAACACTTTATTTTAAGAAAGGAGATGCTGGAAATATTGTCCTATTCCACATATTTCTAGCATCATTTATACACATCAGTACATCTTCTGAAATTACATTAATTTCTCGCCTGAAATTTTCTTTCAGTTTTTCTAAAGTGTGGGGATTTGTTCCATTTTCTCAATTTTCCCACAAATAAAAATTAATATAGTCTTGTATCTTTCTGCATTTATGATACACTAGAAAAAAAAAGTATTATTACTTTGTATAATACACCGATTTCCTTGTTATGCATTGGGGCTTCGCGCATAATTTTTTTCCGTTCTTCAATACTTTTCGACTTCCATTGAAATATGAGCACATAAATGGATCAGCAAATAATATTACGTAAGGATAAATTACTTTTATTAATCTACAATTACAGAAATTTACCCGAATATCATGATCATATGCCTATTATTCGTGAACAACAATGATCTTGCATGCTTTCAAGTTTAAATTGACTCAATTTTGGAAGTTGAATTGATATGTGTGAATGACAATTTTTTAAAAAGATGCCAAAAAGTCTGGATACAGCAGGACATTTTCAATATCTCTTGTTATAAGTACATGTTCATTTCATTGTAATTGTAATTGCAAGAAGTTGAATTAGTTGCGGGGATATTACATCCATTTTGCCGGGAGATACTGCTCTGACTGCCGACCTACGAGCTGTCGTGAAACGGGCGACATAATCATGAAAGACTGACAAGTGGCATCCGTTATTATAAAGTGGAAGTTTTAATCATGGTTGTTGGTGATTTGTTTTATTTACGGACGCTCTTTAACATCTCAGGTCATTTTCGTCCCATTCTATTCAGGGCGTGAAACGGCAGATAAATTTTGCTCAGAGGCCTCTTCTTTCAGGCTTGAGGTTCTTTTACATGCCGTAAATCTATTACATGTGACCCACGATTTTACTTTCCTTCTGAAGGAAGTCATACTTAGGATTTTTACTCCATCGATCCTGGCCGGGTTTGAATCCGCGATCTAGGGTTTACGAGGCAAGTATGGTTTCCACTACACCACCAGGATCGACTTATAATAGTTAAACATATCATTGAGCAAAACGCCATTTCTTTGAAAAGACGAGGAACAAATAAAGAAAGAAAGAAAAACAAGGTTGTTTTTTAGAGGAAGTAATAGAGAAGAGACGATTGAAGCTGTGAGGGCTGTTTGGGTAAAGAGTAATCATCATGACTATGGACGATGCACAAGAACAATGGGAGGTCCTTGTAATCAGAGTAAGAAAGGATGGACTTCGGAGGTAACGGGTGCCTTGAACGAAAATAGACATTACTTTCAGCATTTATGTACTTGAAAATCACGTGAGGTAATTCATAATAAATTATGATTTAAATATTTAATTTTGTTTATTTGTTTCTGCTTATGCTACTGTCCCGAGAGGGCCTTACACGAGGAGAAGAATGTCGCCACATTTACCGCCAGTGCGTTTCTTACCCTGCCCAAGAAAAACACACATCGTTTGCTCCGTTATTTTTGAACTAGAAAAAAGTTCTGATGAAATCACAATACAGTTTTATTACATGTTAATGCAAAATGTTAAATGCATAATCTGTGATACTAAAATTTAAGTGAAATAAGATAAACTTGAAGTTTTCCACTGTAATCAAACTGCTGTCCTATATGGAAATTGACAATACAGTCGATTTTTTTTTCTATTGTGGTTACGACATAATGAAAACTAATTTATGTTCATCACTAACAATACCCAAATTAATAGAAAGTTAAAAGCAGGAATGGTCTGCTACCTTTTTATGATAATAATTATTGATATTTTTAGGGTTTAGTGCGCATGTAATTTGATTCAGTGCACGGCCAATTGCGTTAGATTATCATATGAAAATATAATGAAGTATAATCTTGTATTTTACAACATGGAACTAAAATCTGTATCATACAATCAAACGTGTTAAAAGTGAGAAATAGATAACTGAAAGCATCATATTATAAAGTTATTTCTTTGAACATGAAAATAATGTTGTTTGGTGACTGTAAATTATAAAAAGATGTACTGTCAAGTTATAAGTATTCTTTGTAATGAAAATTCCAGTGTTGAGCTTAACTAAAAGATCAAATAATATGAAAGAAACGCGAAAATTCGTCTTTCCTTTGTTAGATGTTTAAAGATAGTTGTGACCTAAGAAATGAGATTACAGACCTGTCAAATAGTAACGCTAAATTAAACATTTAATGAGCTAGTGTACTTTAGAGCAGAATTTCATAGCTATTTAAATTTAAAAACTCACGGAAGTTCCATTAAGGTCAGATCAAGAAAGGGTATCCCGCAAATAACTCACATAACATGGAGAAAACGATAATGCTTATGATGGAGATGGCCTCATAAAGATCAGAATTTTGAAAAATTACAGAGAAGTAGACACTTTAATATCAATTTACTATATAGGGTGTTCGTTTATCTTGCTGGCCCAAAATAACTTACCAATTGTTTGAAACTATTTTTTATTTGAAGCTTCAGAAAAAAAGTTATTGCTGGTGAGCAAGATAAAAGGGACACCCTGTACATGCTTCATTGAAAGTTAGCTAAATACTTGTACATATTGAAAGTTAGCTAAATACTTGTACATTAGCCCATTTGTCACTTCTACGAGTAAAGCAAACACGTTGCAGAAAACAGACGTTTTAGTATTAAGTGAGGGATTGTGGTGATCATAAGAGGTTTGTTTGTTGTTTTAGTAACATTTTTGTCACCTGTGGCTACTTCTGGAGGACACGAGAACAGAGCTAAGAGCGGACCAGCGATATCATCACGGATAAAACTTCCAAAGAGCCACTTGCTGAATCGAAACCGAAGGTGAAGTATCAGGTCTATGTACAGAAGGAAAGCAAACAAGCCTGAGTGAAATCAACATATTGGATATAAATATACGACGACAGTAACTGTGGGTGATGGATGACGTAGAGGTTGCATACCTGTTAGGATTCACCCGATATGCCGCTACTACTACATTCAGACCTACTACTGGGATGAGCGATAGCTGGCCTCAGACCTCCTGTGGGTCTTCTCTTACCGCCGGTACATGTGGTACACATTCCTTAACTCCCAAACTATCAGCCTAGACTTGTTCTATTACTCAACATGTGTACTTATATCTTTAGAGTTTAAGATTAGCGTTGGATGCAGAAGAAATTCCTTTTTTACTGACCAAAACCGGTTGAGTTCGTCGTTAAGACACGAGTGGCAAATAGCTCTTGATTTCGAGAATTTTTCTTGTCTTCCATATTTATTATGTGCAGATATATTTCGATATAATTTTTGCTACATTAGTTAACTTCATGAATAGCCTACAATTGGTGCTAAAAGAAGAACAGGATGATACACGAGGCCTGGTCTATATGACTGCAATTTTACAACATTTTATTAGCTTAATTTCTAATGAACAAATGGAATCATTGTTTCCACCTGTGAGAGATGCGCCTATAACAAAATGGAAGCGAGGCGCGACGAATAATACGCTGCTTTAAAATTTCGCCTTAACAAATCTTCAGCTTATATAATTCTTTACCTCTGTTTAAACTACCGAGGCATCACAATGGATGGTGGACACTGATGATACAAGAGATGGTAAACTGGGAAAAGGTTTTTCTTGTAAAGGTAGGAAAAGTTCCAGGCCAAAGATTAGGGTACTTTCCGGCATTTGCCATTTATGAGAAATGACGAAAATCTGGATAAACCTCAGTCAAGGAGGACGGTCCTGGTGGGAATAGAGCCCTAGGCCTCCGCTCACGAGTTCGCGCCTTAACGACCTCGGCCACGTGGCAGTAGCTGATATCATGATAAGAACGCCATAAGCATACATAAGATCAAAACAAACTATCTCCAGATCGTGCAGAAAACATTTCTAGAGATTATGCAAGCATTTGGTTATTATTCATGAGTAATGGAATATATTTAGTATTTTATTTAATTGCTTCAACTAATATCCACAGAATTAGAGAAAGTATATTTATATTTAAAGTAAAGTAGCATATATGAGTTTTTTAAACATTTTAGAACCTTATTTAAGTAGACTGAAAACAAGAATTTGATTTGATATTTATTTTATAATGAACGCAATAATATCTATAGGAATCTTGACATCAGGTACAAAACCGTTCCTTTTGTTCATTGGTGTTTTCTACTTCTTTTAGAAAGTAAACTACCTGCTAGATTCTAACTTGGGGCATCTGCGGCGCCAGCTTTTCTTCTAATGGCTTTATTCTCTCAAAGCTACACTAATTACCACATAGCTCCCTGACTAGACAAAGGGTTTCAGAACTAAACGAGTACTATGTTCGGCATTTCAGACAGTGTTTTCAGCTGTAACCAATTAAGATCTGAGAGGAGACTGAAGGATCTGGGAGTGTGTTATTTCTTATGGGTGACATTAAAACTATTTACTCTAGAAACTTGAAAATACAGTTATAGTGAACAGTAGGCTTAGTGAGTGATTCTTTTACAATTATGTGATTCTTTATTGGTTCCGAACAGAACAAGGAATACTTTCCACGAAAGTTCCTTAAAATGACACAGTACTTTAAGGACTTTCCCTTCCTCAATTTACTACTGCCTACTGTTCATATTTTAAAAACGGATACGAATTTGAAATAAGTTCTATTTCCAAAAACCGCGAATTTAAAATTATTAACATTTTAAATGTTCTTGTAACATATTTTATAAAATATGTTAATCATTAATTTCGAAAGTGCGTTGTTTACTTTGAGAAAGTCTAAATGGTACAGTAATCTTAATCTGTGGGTGTCCCAATGAAATGTTTGCATCACAAAACGGATTACGTCTTCTGATGTCAAAAACAATTTCCGTTCAGCATACCACGAGCTTTCAGTTGCAGGGCTCACGTTGCACTGACATAACTCTCTAAGCGAGGAAGATGGTGCTCGACTAACGCGCAGCATTCATGCACATTTCAAGGATATACACGGAAAAAATAGTGGCATTTATTTACTGTTTAGTGTTCGTAATATTGGAATATTGCAGCAAGTATAGAGTTACAACATTTTAACACATCGGTTTTCCCTAACTTCGTATTTTAACTAAGTTTCTTTCGGCAATATTTAAAATCCCAAATATTTCATTCCTTCCATTCGGTTTCTCATTTATCTCATTTTGCAAGGATTTTAAAGAAATTATCAAACTTTACAAAATCTTAATCCAGAAATCTTTCTTTATCCTCTCCCCCAAAAAAATCTCAGAAGGAGATATTGAAAGTTAGGGATGATTTAAAATGAAATTACGTTAAAACGTGAAATTAAAACTTCACAACATAAACTTAAGAGAGAAACGTTGAACATTCATGATGGAATTAAAGAACCATGATATTATATATTGCTTTAAATAGCTAAATATATTACAACTATAAAATATATATCTTCAAAATAAAATAAAATATATACAGGATTTAATCAGAAACGATTGTTAAATAGCACAAGGAAACGAAGACTTAGAAAACAGCATTCAATTATTACTTATTCCATATCAATGATTCTTTTTATGGGATTTCATTTAATGTATGAAATGTTTTTCACACAAGCTGTGTGCTAGGCAAAGTTTTGGAAACATAATTTAGACATCACGGCCGGCCTATACTCAAATCACTGTTATTCGCTTTAATATACTACTATGCTATGTCCGACCAAATCAACAAATTTCCCCATTCCCAAAGTATTGTCTCTTTGAGGACATTTTATCTTATTAATGTTAAGTTAACGACAAAATTAACTATATTTATGTTCCATTTTGTATCAGGCTTACGTTTAGGAGATATAGATATCATAATATTGATTATATTACATTCTGAACTATTATTATTTTCCTTTATTTGATAGTCAAATACTATTATTTCCTACAGAAGTGCATGTTTAAATGTCTAAAAGTTTAATAAAGTGAAGCTTTTAGCTTTGTTAACAACGCTTGCAGGGGCAAATACATAAGAAAACGTTTTAATACTTAGTCGATTCTCTAAGTAATCTGTTTGTATATAAACAAAATACTGGCGTATTTCTCATATATATAAAAGGTTAAGAGAAGGGGCTGCGTGCATGCTATGGCGCCTAGTTTCTGTTACCCTGAACGTCACGCTGAGAGTGACCATTGTCTAGGGTGATGGTGTCTCCATAAAACTGTCAGCTTACCTGTTTCGGAAGAAAGGAACAACTCTGGCTTATTTACAGTTTTCAGAATAACGTACCCCGGCTACAAAAAAAAAAAAAAAACTGCTGCTTTGCTCCCAGATCCGTCCTTGCGATAATGGAAATTACGTCCTACCCCCAAAAACGAGTACTTGAAACAAGTGTTGATTTCTTTCTTTCTTGTAGTCCACTCACCCTACAGTGGAGCCTTTCAACAACCTTGCCTTCTAAGAAAGGACGGTGGGTTAGAAGTCACTAAGGTTGCAAGGTGTAGTGCTCTTAGGAAAGCTTGACATTCCAAACAGGAACGCGGTTTTGCTTCGACTGGGATGTTTAAAACTCACTTCGAGACAGTTGGCATAGCTTACAGTTGTGAGCTGTCATTGAACAATGTGTTTTTCCAAATCATTCACATTTTCAAAATCTTTACAAATGATTTTATTACTATAACAAACTTCTTTAAAAAGCAGGCGGTGAATATAATTTACACATCATCAACATAAAGAAAGGGGAAGAGGATTACTGAAGACTCTAAGAGAAATTATTTATATACCATTTGCAAGGCGAGGCGCATAAAAATTAATTTTACTTAGTAATATATTTGCATTACTTCTTTGTCAGTGGGCATCTATAACAAGTAGTAGATCTTTGAAAAATATATCGGGTGTAACAATACGGCCAAACTTTCAGAACACATTCCTCACACATAGAAGAATTGTTCATTTGTTTTATTTACAGACGCTCTTTAACAGCTCAGATCATCAGCCTACCATTCAATTCAGGGCGTGAAACGGCCGATAAATTTTGCTCAGAGGCCTCTTCTTTCAGGCTTGAGGTTCTTTTTCGTGACGCAAATCTACGACACGGGATCCACGGCTTTACTTCCCTTCCGAAGGAAGCCATACTTAATATTTTTACACCCGAAAAAATCTATCGACACTGGCCGGGATTGAACCCGCGATATTGGGTTTACGCGGCAAGTATTGTTTCACTGGATCACCAGGACCGAGGACATAGAAAAAAGAATATGTTATGTGAATATGGGTCTGTAAACGCTTAATTTTATGCAACTCTTCACAGTAATTTGATCACGAATTACAAATGTCCACCTCTTGTGATGTCTCAGCAGTAAAAACGGGCATAAACATTATTAAAAAACCACCACTTAAAATGAATAGACTTTTTATTAGCTTAGACATAATATAACAAACGTTGCAGTAAAAATAATTAAATTTCTGCATTTAAACATTAAATACACTCAATTAGATGTTCGGTATATATAATTATTTGCATTTGTCAATCCTGTTGCGTATGTTTTCTGTCATCAGAATATCTCATTTTTTCTTAAATAACATTATTTTATGTTGATTTTAACATTAACAATGTTTCCATAATACAAGGCTAAATCAAATCAATTAAAAACGATTTCAACATGGTAAAATATTGAAATTAAGCATAATTTTGAAAATATCAATATGTAAAATCACATTTTTGTGCCCATGTTATCTCCGTTGATAAATTGGGAATCTATGATATTATAGAACTCCGCTAGTAATAAGGCCCAATAATTGAGCTATAGATTATGAATTACTACACAAAAAAGCATTACCTTTATAAAATATAGCTGTTTTCATACTAATGGTGTGAGATAGGTATTTCAGGAAGCAAATTGAGGACATTTTTGTACAATTTTTCGTGAGACTATTACCTTTCCCCTCTTTTTGTTCAGTACCCTTTTCACTGATATGAACTTCTTTTTTTTAAAAAAAATTCCCATCAGCAATAAACTGGATTTTAGAGCAAAATACATTAGAGCACTCTTTTGCAACAGGCATAAAAATCCTATAGGTTTTTGTAGAATAGAACGAAGTATTTAAAATGATACAATAAGTTAATTACATCCTTGAAGCTGCAGAACTGAAATATGTTGCATAATTCAGCCTAATAGATCAGTTATAAGTCATGTTTACTTCCTCAATATTATTTATTACAATATATTACTTAATTTGCTGAACCTTTTCCCCTTTTATCGATCACCACTTTGCACCTAAAAATCAATTCTTTAGTCAAAAGTATTTTTAAAATGTAATTTTTGCTCTCACTTTGGTCGTCCCAGTTCTAAAAGGCACCAGGTGTTACTAAACAATGCAATAAATCGCAATATTTCAAAATAATGTACAACTTGCTGAAGTCACGTTGCCTGAAAGGTGTATTTCCGACATAATAGACAAGTATAATATTTGCTACAGTAACAGCAAACTGCGGTTTGCATACTATAAGCACGCATGATGTTTTCTTATTTCCCATTCCGTGTGGATTTTCCCGGGCGCCGCTCCCAATGAAAAATAACGTTCTCTATCGTGTGTTGTTGTTGTAACTAGGCAGAACGAAAGCAAACAGAATTATAATGCCGGAAGTCGATATCTGAGTTTGTACAACGGTTAGGCAAATCGATGTCTAGAACACGTGTTAGCGTGACGCGTGTCTCATTAGCACGGCTCATTAATAACGTGGACGCGCAGTGGTTCGTGACCCGAGCCACTTTCAGGTGGTGAAAGTCTTGCCCTCCGTTCTATAAGACTGATATCCTATCGTCTAGTGCTTAAGGTCGAGTAAATGTTTCTCTCTATGATGGTTTAACCTCTAAGGTCACTAAGACTACTATCTTCCGGGAAGTGCAATAACGAAGCACATTTGTAATAATAGTTAATTATTATGCACGTTTGAACGAAATCCAAATCATTTGGTAAGACTCCGAATGTTTTTATGTGCCTTTACATTAGATTTTTACCTTAACAGCTCTAAACCTTAGCATTGTGATAAACCACACACTTCATTAATTTTATACCTTTGACATGTGAGAAAGCAGTTTCGTTTCAAGTGTCCAACCAAAGAGGACCAGTCTATGCCTCGGAGGGTCGGGAATAATAATAATAATAATAATAATAATAATAAATCTTTTCCCTACAATATATCACAGTTACATCGAATACGATATAAATGAGGGTTTGGAATTTTGAGGGTGTAACTTTTCCTTCCATTAATTTTCTTTTTCATTTCGATGGTTCTGTTACAGGGTTTAAACGCCAGAGAGAGGCGGTGTGGTGCGGTGTAACAGTGACTTGCACTATGAAAAGATGTCTGCTCAGATGTCTGGTATGGAAACGAGCCTTATGAAGGGCTGAACTCCTTGGAAAATGTCAGGGACCCCGTCTACGTCTATGTCTAGCCACTCTATGTATTCCTCATTTCGTTTTTTTCTGCCGGAGGTGCCCCCCTGAGGGCGTAGGCACAAACGGTCATCCCTTGAGCAAGGTTGAAGTATCGGAACTTCTCCTTTGATTATAAAAATCCAATCCAAACCAAAATGCTCATACCGACATTCTTAACATGAACATAGCAAATGTAACGTCAGATCTTCTCCCTCAAATGTCCCTGAGTATTCCTAGGGGGTGTTCAGATCAAGAACTTCGTTTCTTAATAAGAAGTATGGAAACAGCTCTCTAGTTAGTCAAGAGAATTCAATTCCATTATAAGATTTAAGTACAAAAGAGTCTGTTCAGCAGAACCCTAGCTTTAGTTATAAAAAATATCCGCTGTCAACAAGTATAGCTAATGATAATTTACAAACAAAAAAGTATATGCAGGCATATGATCAAATTCGCTTAATTTTTATTTACAGATACGTTTTGTAGTATACTAATAAACAAATTGGTACTGCGTTATGGGTTATAGCCATAACCCTTCCCTTTCTTACGGCTAAAAAATCTCCATGGAAAAGGACACCGAAACCATTTAGCATTGATATATGGGCTGGAATAATTAATACGTATTTTTATTTTATCTGGAACATGGATAATGTGACTTTTGAACGGACCATTTAAATGTTTTGTTAGACGAAAACTTACTAAACTTAATTAGTCAATGTGGTTTAAGAATGATGGAGCACCACCTCATTTTTCTTGTAAAGAGATTCTAAATCACCAATTGCCTAATAAATGAATATATCGTAGGGTCAGACGTTCTGGCTTTTCATTGGGTTTTTACTTATGGGATCATTTAAAGACATTTTTATATTCCAGATCTATTGACAACTTGGAAATTCTTCTCTAGCGCATTGAACTAGAGAATGTTAACATATTTGCCAGACGTAGGGAAAGAGTACAGCAGTTCATGAAGTAGCGCTTGGTAGCCTGTATTAGAGCTAGTGAGGGTTCTAAACCCAAACATAAGCAAACCTGACCATAAGTTTTGCTTGCTTCTTGGTTCTCTTTGTACTTCCAAAACTTTTTCCATGTGTTAAATAACACTGAGAGCAGAGACTTTGGGATATTAAGTGAAAAAGATACGTTTTAAAAGCCAGGCTTGTTGTTAATAGTACTTAAAACTTGTGAAAACGTTATCAGCTCATTTTCACGCCAAAGTAACCTTTAAACTTCCCCAAATACGTTTAAGATCTATATAACATGGTAATTTCATAAAAGAACTCCGAATAACAGACAGTAAACCGTAAAGGTTTTCGTCAATCACCGAAATATTTGACTTTTGATTGCAGTAAGGTAAAGGTTAAAGACACTTGCACAAATTTATCTGACACATATAACTTTAAAATGCTTCTTCATTATCTCTTTTCCAGGCCTGCAACGCCAAATATTTATTCAGACAATTCATCTTGTCCTGCAGATATCCTGTGTGAAGCCAACATTTTAATATAAAAATTACAAAATAGCAGATAATAATTGAAGTTATTCGTTCGCTGCAGCTATTGGAAATTTTTACTAATATTCAATAAATTATCTTTGAATAAATAGTGAAATATTTGTTGATTTTTATAACACAAACACAATTTTGGTCTTAATTATTAATAAAAATAACACAATCATTTTATTATATTTTAGGTAAAATTCTACAAATGCTTCCATTAATAAAAATAAATTTCGCCCATGTTCATCTTGCGTAGCCATGGAAACTCTTCTATGTCCTATTCATTTCTTTTCTCACTCTACCAGTATTTTGACAGAAACAATCCAGGTATATATGCGAGGATCACGTATTTATGCCATAAAATGCAATTAGCCTTTTCTTGCACGGCATTAATTTCAGTGTTTTTTGCACGTAAATTTCCCTTCAAAATTCGTGAGCTAATTCCAGCATTTACCACTCTGCAATACCAGTCATAGTTACTACAACCTTTAAAAATTAACCGGTATAATAACACCAAGAAATAGCCACAATTATTCTTGGAGATTCTTCTATCAGTTCAATATTGGATAAATGACGGCAATGTATTTAGTATTTTAACAACGCTTTAATACATTTGAGCAGAACAACATCCGAGCCGCTAATTTTAAAATAGAACTGCATTATATACAGAGCGTTTGAAAGTTGTAGTGTGTCGTATCATCATAGCAATATGTGGACGGGCGTTATTTTACATAATTTTTCTTACTCATTAAATCGTACTGTTATGGTAGTTGGATGGTTCAACACAAAATGTAACATAATAATATGTTTATTGTAATTAATGAAGTTAACGAAATTACCTGTACTAAGCTCTATTTTATTGTATATGCTTTTATCATTTTGCTTGATCCAAATTTAATGTTCTATAACTAGAGACGTGCACTAATCCATGTCAAACTTAAAATACAATCTGAATAAAATACTTGTACCACTGCAATTTTTGACACTTGTCATTTGTCTCTGATACTTTTGTCTTTTGCACATTAAGTTCCCACACAGTCGCCCTTTGCAGAAGACGTTGAGCAAGTTAAAAGCCCAAGCCACAAGACGCCCTGGTTCTTCTCGCCTCAAGACATCTTATCCCAAAGGAGTGTTCCCATCTACAGCCTAAGGTGTGCATGTATGTGTGTGAGTGTGTGTGTGTGTGTGTGTGTGAGGAAGGCACGGAAGTGTTGTACAAGGAGAATGAGTAAGTGGCTCTTGTGAGAAGAAAAAGGGGGAAGGAAATTTTCGGGGAGGGGTGAGGTGAGGAAAAGAAGACCTAAAGCGAGAACAAGTGCTTGGGGGTTTTCTTTCCAATCCCCTCTTTTTCACTTCCTCACGCTCTCTTCAAACGGAGATGTGTTCCTGTGTCCATACTGACTACCCCAAGATCTACAGGCAGGCAGGGTTATAGTTGTATAGTTGTAAATCACCGAAATGCAATCAGTGCTTAAAGTTATAATACTTAGCTTCTAGCAACTGTTACTAATGTAACGATTTTTGAGGTGACTTGCTAAACATACATGGAAAATAAAAACTAAATCAAGAAAATTATGTAAAAATATTGATATTACTTGCTTTATCCATTGATTCAAACAAACTTCAATAATACAAAGTATGGCTCGGTGATTACTGTTGAAATTACTAACTGTTGAAGATGACAGCCCTGCATTATTTAGAATTTTATCAATTACATTATTCCTTAACGCTGATGAGGCAATTCTCATAAAAATACAAATAATCTAGCAAACATTACTAGAAGTAATGCACAGTTAAAGACACAGCAATCTCTTAAAGGGTGAACAAAATTGTTGCAGGAAGCAGAGAACTTTGAAGTGCTGTCGCATCCATCACACCCACCAGATATAGCGCCCTGTTAAATATTCTCACTGTGGCACGGCTTTAAATCAAACAAACAAATAACAAAAGTAGGTTTAACTAACTCTAAATTAAGGAATGAAAGGATTATAAATATTATGCTCTGCTGATTTTATGAATATTATAGTTTTCAGCCCATTTTTTAGGAATTAATAGCTATATATTTTTATCATAAAATTACCAAAATTTAGCTACGAGTCTGCACAGCTACTGATATTCCCTTCTCATCGACTAACTCCTGAATATCAATGTACATCGCAGCTATTATGTGCTATTTTATGGTTTCTATTTTACTCGATGTTTATTTATTAAAATATTAATTATTTTCATATTAATAAGCTTTTCCGTCATTCTAGGGATCCTAGATGGATAAATATGTGCAAGTTTCATTATATTATATTTTAGAATTAAATTAATGCGCCTTTATTTTACTTTACTTTAATATTTTCTGCAAAGTTAGTAAAATAAAATCTGATCATCGTATTGTGATACCAAAAATATATCTTAAATCATTTTTCTTTTCCTTTAGAAAGAAGCTTTCCTAAAACCTAAGAAAAGTAAAAAGTTAACAAAATCAGTTCAAAACCCATCCTTAATTATTAGTTTTGAATTTGCAATTTATGGACAAAATTAAAAGAAATCAATTAAGTTTGCAATATTATATATTTTATGTAAATATATTGCCACATTCATTCAAATAGCCTCAACCACTTAACTCAGATTTTCTGTTAAGCAGTTTAAGAGTACGAGGCAGGTTTTGAGAGAGAGAGCTTTCCTAAAACCTAAGAAAAGTAAAAAGTTAACAAAATCAGTTCAAAACCCATCCTTAATTATTAGTTTTGAATTTACAATTTATGGACAAAATTAAAAGAAATCAATTAAGTTTGCAATATTATATATTTTATGTAAATATATTGCCACATTCATTCAAATAGCCTCAACCACTTAACTCAGATTTTCTGTTAAGCAGTTTAAGAGTACGAGGCAGGTTTTGAGAGAGAGAGAGAGAGAGAGAGAGAGAGATATTAAACGTTCTGGTAACTGGCGTCTGTAAGCCGAATGTTGTCGGTTTGTTGGAAAAGGAGAACATTGGGAAGCAGCCTCGGTACTGCGGGTTGTGAGGGCGGTCTAATCCCCAGGAGGCGAGACTCTGAGATGAAACCTTTGCTGAAAGGCAGCGCGAGCTCCGAGGTGATGGTTGCCACACCACCGGCTTTAAATTGCCACGAAATTGAATGGTTTGATGCAGAAACTGTCCAAGTCTCTGCCTCTTGTGGAGAAACTTCTAGAGTATCCGTGCTATTTCAACAGCATTGGCCATACAACGACCGAATGCCAGAGATTTAGATTTAAACAATAATTAATGTTCCAATTTATATTCTTTAAATTATTTTAATTACTAAAATTGTATGAAAGCTAAGGGTCCATTAGCTGTACATTATAAATATTACTCATTTTCTTTTAATTAACTTCATATATCATAATCTTAAGGTATCTTCACAAACATTTATCTTTTAAAATAGCATCCAAAACGAAAAGTATTTAATAATTGTGGCTATTGTCCAAAATGAAACTTAGTAATGTATATTACCATAAATTACATATTCCCTTTCATAAATTATTACTGTATTGGTTTCTATATATTTTGTTAAATTAAAAGCATATAATTAATTGAATAAATCAAGTATGTCATTCAATTTTAATTCACTGCTGATATTTTAATTCACCACTAGAAATTCACTTTGAATTTAACAGAATTGAATAAGAAACATGTATTATTAAAGAACTAAAAATAATTAAAAAAAACAATAATTAGTAACCACAGCATTCAAATTAATATTTCGATCAACAGTTTTTTGCACAAAGAATTTAGTACATTCATAACAGCCAACCAACATTATTGCCATCGACAACAGTCAGATCTGATTTAAATAATGGCAAATGTGCATAATGGTTTATTATTATTATTATTTTTATTATTATTATTATTATTATTAACAGTTGCCTAAGCTATAATTTTTGAAAATTTGTGATTAAAAATTATATTTCTAAATGATCCAAACTGTTTTAAAGATATAAAAATTAACTACAACACATAGCATTCTATATAATTGAATATCTTAAAGAAATTTATAATATTTACGGCAACGTGTTTAACTCTTTATGTAATTTGTTAATAAGTATAGACAATAATTATAAACACATTTTTTAAGCGTGTAAATCTGTTTTTGTGAAGGTGGCAAATTTTTATAAAAATAAATCAAAGAGCAGTTACGTTTCACAAGCCTTCATTCAAAGACTAAAATTCTTTAAACAGTAAAGTTCTAGCATTAGTTGCCATCAAAATGCTTCCCTTAGGAGTGGAAAAACTATTGAGTTGTTTGAAAATTTATAGCAATTTTGTGATTTAAATTTTAATAAAGCACCAATAAATTCAAAATTAATTTTATTAATAAAATTGACATACCATTGGGATCAATACTTCTTTGCAATTAGCAGCAAGTTCATTCATATCATTTTGATAAAAATCATGGATTCTGGAAACAATGATATTTCTAAATGCTGTCACAGCTTATTTGGGTTATTGCAAACTTTATTCTTCAGGAACATGTCCTGATATTTGAATAAGTAAACGTCAAGTTTAGGAAAGTTGGGTGAATATGCCAAATGAAGTAAAGTTTTGTAGCCAGCGATATCATGAAGAAGAGTGTGCCCCTTTTCTTTTCAGGTTTTCTTGCAGCTTCTCAGAGGATACTGATACAGATGATCGTGTTGTATAGGAATCAGTCGTAGACTACCATACAGTTACTATAACCTTCCTCTGGTAGTACAAAGTGTTTTGGTGCTTCATTAATATAGAGATATTATGTTGATCGTTTGTGGAGAATCCACTTTTTATCACAGGTTACAACGATGCTAAAACAATGAAGGGTTTTTGATGTTTAATTAATTTTAAACAGGGTAGGATATAGGTATGAGTTCCTTAGTAAATTCTCGAATAGTATGTCGGTCCTGGTGGTGTAGTGGTTACCATAGTTGTCTTCTCCACCCAAATCGCGGGTTCGAACCCGGCCAGGACCGATGGATTTTTTCGGGCGTAAAAATCCTAAGTATGGCTTCCTTCGGAAGGGAAGTAAAGCCGTGGGTCCCGTGTCGTACATTTACGGCACGAAAAAGAACCTCAAGCCTGAAAGAAGAGGCCTCTGAGCAAAATTTGTCGGCCGTTTCACGCCCTGAATTGAATGGGACGCTGATGACCTGAGATGTTAAAGAGCGTACGTAAATAAATAATAAATATATAATATCGAGTAGTACGCTATTTATTTCGTGCAGAAATTTCCCTGGTTTGATCATCATGAACTAAAGGTAAACTGTTCGTTCTGAAATGCTTTGTTTTCCTTTTCCCCATGCTTGCACAGTTGCGCGGCAGTGCATAAGTTAAATCTATGCAAGTAAATTATACTCAATTACCTGCTTCCCAATAAAATTACAAGACATTTAATATAACAAAACATAAATCTAATTTCTACAACAGTAATGCAGTAAACAAGTATCAGTTTTGAAATAAAATTCCAAACTAGAAATATCTTTCATTTACGTTTAATAACATACAAAACTGCTATTAATTTCCAGAGATGCAACTTTTTTCAGCATATTTTTCACTTATAAAAACAATATTTTGTCATTTTTAGATACTAACATGGCTGCCTACTTAATAGCGTAAAGGTATGGATTAGCTGGCGCTGTTACTGCAACTAAAACCGTGTTATTAAATATTTCATTGTTGATTTAGCAGTCTTATAGCGTACTAAGTTATACAAAATCGGCTCTATACCTATTCCAAAAACTCACATCTATTAAAATTTTCCTTTCAAAATACTTTAAAACCTTCTCTTTAGCGTTTTAATTCGATAAAACAGTAGCTAACTCATTTCTTCGTCTCATTGCAACCTATTGCATATTTTAGAGCAATTTTAGACATTTATTTTGATAATGCCTTAGTTGAAATGCATACTCTGAGATATTTGCTACAAATAAAAATTTAGTAATTTTTTTTCTAATATCCTACATAAACCAATTTTTCAGCAGAAGGACTTATTACACTTTCTTAGACTTGTTTCACTGGACGTATTTCGGTTACTTCATAGTTATTTATGATTGCTAAAATTTCAGTTATATAACGTACTCCCAACGGATCAGAAGTTTTGATCTTATGGGTATATTTTGTAAATTAAATGCTTTTAAATATTGATTATAATACTTAAATTTCCATACATCTTTGTACTAACGACATATTTAACTAAATACAGTTAAAAGAGGTTTCAAGTAAGTTACCTGTAGCAAATATGGCCTACTTAATGTTTCTTTAAAGTGGTAAAACTAAAAATTGCTTGCCAAAAACAACGAAGAAGAGAGAAATGAAAATAGTACGGTATTTTCAAAACGTTTAAATTAAAAGTAGGCATTTTTATTTTTCAAAAGGACTGTCCTCCTAGGTTTTCCTCAGTTCTTATAAAGGGCAGCTCGGGAGGAACGCTTCTTTCCTTAAAAAATTCTTTCCCAAGACTCCATTTCATTTCATTTCATGTATCATCAGTGTTCACCAGCAGTAACAACTGGCGTTAAACACTATTTAAAAAAAAGAATGAAGAAATTATAAGACGCAGATTTCAAAGTAATTATATTAAAATTGTATACTTTACAATAATGAAATTCAAATAATACATTTTTATCTTTTTTACAGATGTTTAACGTTTCAATTAACAAA
Organism: Metallyticus violacea; assembly: GCA_030762175.1. Lineage (NCBI taxonomy): Eukaryota > Metazoa > Arthropoda > Insecta > Mantodea > Metallyticidae > Metallyticus > Metallyticus violacea. The sequence continues at coordinate 41,011,551 of CM060839.1, forward strand.
ATTCAATGTTGATTCGGGTGTCTTATAAACAATGGGAAAAGTGAATCGATACTTCACAGAGTTCCACAAATGCTACACTCACGCATATCAATAATTCTGAATTGCTGATAAATATTACTATACCAGGATTTCTTCATTGCCTTTTTATTTATTGGCTATTTTTCTTGGGGAACAGCTTCCTTTATAGAATTAAAAATAAAGTTTTCTTAAGACAAATAGAACATTTGCTGCTTATTGGCTAATACAATGATCCGAGAGCGAAATTCTGATTGATTCAACTGAGTAAAGATAAACTTAAGTTGCAGTTTGGTTTAAACATGTCCTGACAAAATTGTTCTTCCAGCTCTTTCTCTAATGATTTTCTGATTAATTACCTCACCTCATTTCTTTCGATGTAATCTATTAACTGAAATGATTCAATAAAGCTAAAACAACATGACCATTTGATATGAGAGTGTTAGTTAAACTTGACATCATAAGAATTAGGTAAAATTAAATAAAAATAAAACCCTTTAGCCCATATAAAATGTAAACATATATCACTAAATTACCTAATAGAAAATTAATTATTTATATGAGAAGAAGAGTTTGTCATATTACTTGAAATTATAACAGCACCTTGCACTGAATTGGTAAATTTTCTTTAGATGTACAGAACTACTTAGACACAGCAACTTGCTCCGTTTGTTACAGAAGCCTCATTAATTATATCATTTAGAGCTATAAACTAGTTTAAAACGTTCTGAAGAATCATTGTGCTCTACTGATTTGTAGCTATCATTTGTCACAACCTACATAAACTGTATTTTTGCCCGAGGCAAAATGCGAGCCCTAATGCACATTTCAAAGAGTGTGGGACATCTCTGTTTTTATTTATTGATGCGCCGTAGGTGTAAATTCTAATAATTTATCATGCATAGTACTTTTATATTGAGATAATGTAATTATCTAAGGGATAGACAGGTTTGGAGGTTTTGTTTCTGGGCAATCTGGGAGATAATTGAGAGGAGCCTATTCAAATTAAGTCTGATACATGGGCTGCTAGCATAAAACGTGGGCTATAGTTTACGTATTGAATAAATAATGGGGAACCAGGAAAAATTATATGGGAAACACTGGAGGAGATTTATTTAATGAACCTTATTTCTCGGATCTTATAATGTTTGTTCATGTCTATTCTTTTCTCTCGTCTTTTTAATTTCCATTTTCTTAAAATGTTCAGCCTATTCATGTTAATGTTACTTTCTCATTCGTTCATGTTTGTTATGTTCTGTCCTATTCTCTACTGTTTTTTACATTTTTTTATAAATATAAATTTTGTTTCCTTGCTTTGTATTACTTTATGTTTGTTTCATCCTTAAGAAAAAGGGGTAAAATCAAATCAAATTAAGGATATTAATAAAGATTAGGGCGGTACATTTGACAAAGCATTTGAACAGGAATATTTCGTTAAAAGCTGCTTGAAGCTCGCCCTTTCCGCATGAGATGCGTAGACATATTGAAATTGTCATGCTAGCTGTAGAACAAAATGCCAAAACTCGTAATTTAATAAATTATTGATTGGGACCGGCTAAAACGTTTTCCAAAAATAGTTTTGCAGTGAAGAATCTCATAATGCAGAACTCTATGTAAATGAAGATGATACTGTGTTTTTTTCACGTTCAAAGTCAGAAAAATCCCGGATTACCTGGTTAAATACAAATGTAAGGCTCGGAAAGTGTACACATTTTATCTGCGGCATCTGTAAGCTATACAAACATTTTATACCATTAAGTGTCTTTGCAGACAATTTTTAGTGTTCCCTACATTTTTCTATGTATGTCATTTTATCCTTATATTGTAATTAAAGTAATACATTGGTAGTAATTTTTGTATATATGTTTTTTACAGTAATATTTTCTTGCAAATTTCTTATACTTATTGCAAAATTTTTATATATATTTTTAGTGCCTAAGGAAAGTAAAAATTGAGAACAAAATTTTAAAAGATATATTAATAAATAAAAATATGTCATTTTATCCACTTTTCCCCCTTTTATAATATCGCATTCAGACTATTTACTGACGCATGCCCACAACTAAACCCAAAATACACGTGTTGTAAAAGTCTGGGACCAATGGAGTTTATATCATTTGCAAAATGTGAACTTGAGTATTTGTTTGGAGTTTGAATAAAAATCTAGAAATGTACAAAGTTCGGTCTTTTCTCTCTAAGATTAAAATATTTTGAATATTTTAGCAAGTATCTTTAGGGCACCTCATGCATAGACTTTGTCTTCAAGTGGTGACTATATTTTCCACTATATCTTTGTTGAATTAATTTTACTCTTTCGTTAAATATTCATTTCATTTCATTTATAGTAAAAATAGTTTTAAATCGCGATTTATTACGTTATGTTTTGCAGCTAAGACATGCCTTATATTGGGGAACTTAATTTTATATGCTTTTAGGACATCCTATAGACAGAATTAATTAAAATTAAAAAGTAAAATATTATTTACAATTTTATATTGTGAAATAATAACAAGCTTTATGCCATGCCAATCAATTGTATTCCTGTTAAGTTCTTATTAGCGATGAGATACTTGCGTGGCTGTTGCTCTGGTAAGATACGGAGCAGCGGGAGGCTGGGCGGTCGCACTGCCTGCTGCAGAATAAATATTGGTTTCACCCACCCCGATGATGTGGCGGAGCTTGCGGTGTTTAAAGGGGTGAAGACATCCCCTATCAAAGAGAGAGGGGGTCATGCAGGGTCGAGCCACCACCTTAAATGGTTCACGTTGCAATTAAAATGATATTGTATCATGGGGTGGAGGGGAGAGGGTAAAGTTTGCAGGAAGTTTCTCATATCTCTGGTTTACCACCGAATAGGAAAAAGGAAGGGAGTTCCAGATTTTTATCGGTCCCTTCGTTTTGCAAGCGTGAGTATAACTCATCATATAGGATGCATTTATAATAACATGTTAGCGATTAAAGTGAAATTTAGAAATGTACCAAACAGTACAAATATTACGATTTTAGTTTCGAATTAGAATGGAGAATTAGTAAAACTGTGCTGGAATAGAAAAAAAAAAAGTAGCCATAAAATATCAGATAAAAAATGTCTATAATTATAACTTGAAGACATAGCTGTAGGAATGCACAGAGACAACAAAATAAAATATTCTGTTAATTTGCGGTTCAGGGAATCTGAGCAAATTTAAATAATAAAGCGAACTATTTAACTATCATAGCCTTCTAAACTTTCAACAATTTTACAGGGATTAAAATGAAGCTTTGCGAGTATGAACAGAAATGCCTTTGTTTCTTCCACTTTTATTCCTTCAAATCGAGCGCCATATACGGAAAAGCATAACACCCAGTGGCGGCTCGTGGATCCTGCAAAAGGGTGGGCCTGGGACATAGGTAAATGATGTGGGGAAAGGTCTCTTTTATAAAGACTTATTATTTTCCTCCCTGCAGCACCATCGTATGTTTGTGCTTTAAACTTCTGGTTTATAAAGAACTCTTCTAATTCAGCTGTTAAAGTGCGCCTTAAGCCTCCTGCAGTCAATTCATAAACAGCAATGAATTTTGTGAATCTTTCAAACAAGTTTTCCCACATTAATGTATCGTAATATTACAACAAATTGTGACAGACATGTAATATCTGTCGTTTAGTCGGCCTGTTCAGGAACGAAATCTGCCTTTTCTATTTCTTTTCTACTCTTATTCATATAGATAAGATACATTTCTTACTTTCCACGCTGTAAAACAATATTTATTTTCCAAATTATAAATAAAATACTTCTTAATTTTGTGCCGTCTTACTAACTAAGTTTCTACAGTTTTTCGTTGAAGTTCAAATGGTTTCACTTCCAACTTAGTCGGTCCTAGTGGTGTAGTGGTAACCATGCTTGCCTTCTAAATCCAAGATCGCGGGTTCAAACCCGACCATGATCGATGGATTTTTTTCCTGAAAGAGGAGACCTCTGAGCAAAATTTGTCGGCCGTTTCACGCCCTGAATTGTATGGGACGCTGATGACCTGAGATGTTAAAGAGCGTCCGTAAATAAAGCAAATCAGACTTCCAGCTGAACAGTTAAACTAAAATGCGAAAATGTTGTCTTAAATAAAACGTCCACTTTATTCATTGCCACAATTTCGAACAAAGTGCGAAAACAACCCCTAGTCAGTAGCCCCTCAACATCTGGTTCCTAAGAAAAGAGAGAATACCGAGCGCCGGCCACGGGCCGCCTTCCTGCCGGGCCAAGAGAACGCAAGAATAAGCAAGAGAAAGACTAACCCATCTTGGAGGAAGAAATCCTTGAAATCTTTGTTGGTCCATGAAGGTATACGTTTAAAGCGTAAAATTTTCCGGGTTGGCCAATGAGTCTCCCTCGCTAACGGAAGACCCGCATGCTACCGCTACTACGGTAGAGAGAAAATTCACTTATTCCGTAAGATACAATTAAGAACTAATTTGTTATACAACGCTGTTTCTATACATTTTTTGTTTTAAAAGTTGACCAGGAAAAGAGAATATGGTAAATAATTATGGTATTTTCTTCAACAGTACAAGGAAAAAATTGAAAAGAAACTATGAAACACAGGCGATACAATTATTTACGTTTGAAACTGCTGCAAGTATCGCCCACTCTGACCGCAAATATGTGTATCAACTAACGCTACGTTCTTGTAGCGCTGGAAATCCTAAAGTTGGCAGTTTCCAAGCCAGTTGAAATCAGTTACATTGAATATATGACTAGGGAGGCATCTGTTACTGCTGGGGTGCAAGCGCTATTCATTGCTGCCAACACTGACAGTGTATAATTAGAGAGATTGAGATGAAACCCTATCTTGTTGATAACGCGGGCGGGGCCGGCACGCGAAGGGGGTGGTATCGACCCCCCGCTGCATTCCTTCCAATGTCTCTCTCACTTCCTCGTGCCAAATACTTTCCTGCTTCTTGAATTATTCTTTGCATTTCTTTTCCGATAAAGGAAATGCGCTGTTAAGCATTTTGAGGTTACGTTTTATAATGACGTTCTTTTAAAACAACAGATTAAAGCATACTTATACAATAGTTCAAATATATCTACCAGGTAGGTAGCCATATTACTTAGTTATGGGTAAAAGACGCTGATTTTCTTTATGAGCGAGATAGTTTTGTTTACTCCCTAATCTATCTGTTGACTCGAGGTTCCAGTTTGATTTCCTGCACTCTTGAATTTTTTTATGAAAAGCAATCCATCAATCCCGTGAGGAGGTGCTAGATTTGAGAGTATCTAGCAAGTGGGGGCTAGAAAGCCAAGATTAAGGAGTCTTAGGTGCCGTTGCGCTTAACACAAAGCAGTTTGACTTTGGCTCTTCGGAACTGTTGTGTCCTGAACTATTATTATTATTATTATTATTATTATTATTATTATTATTATTATTATTATTATTATTATTATTAAGCACTTATACAAAGGAATTACCTAAAATAAATAAATAAATTAGACGGAAAATGCGAAAATAGCTCAATTTTTCCATTATAGAAGAATTAATTATATTGCTTCAAAACTACTAATAAAAGTTTGCTCATATGTGTATTCTTTCACATTCAAATATCCAGTTTTAGATTTTACTGTACTTTAATTGAACCATTACAATTTGCTGCTATTTAGCAATAACTGAATTGCCAATAGCAGTATTTCTTAATATTTCAATCACTGATTCACAAAATCAGGCGATGCAGATATGCCACTTTACTTTTTAAGAATTAAGTTTTAGTAGAAGAAGTACTTATGCCACTACATAAATAAAGTCTTAAAGAACGAGTTTTCATGTACGATACATACGTGAAAACGGATTCTTGCACAGAAGTGGTTAAAACGATTAGCAAGAATATTCTGTCAATCATGTTCCAAGTGGACAAACAGTCCAACTGTTAAAAAGTTATGAGACAGGCATTTTCAGTGACAAGAAACTTGTATTTTTACATAATAAAATATATATGAAATACAGGAATTTCCTATGCAGATGCCAGCAATGTACTGCCTCTGCGGGGCATCATCTTCAACTTCTTTTATTACACATGTTAGTGCTTCTTATTATAATCAGTTTTAAATATAGAATCATTTTATGATTACAAAGAAAATACAAATACATCTAACATGGGACGCTGATGACCTGAGATGTTAAAGAGCGTCCGTAAATTAGCCAAATATTTCAACTAAATAAAAGTATACTAACTTTAGGTACGACTGTTCTATCTCCCTATTTTTCGGTTGCAGCGGCTGACTTTCCCCAGTAAGCAGCCGAGCTCAGGCTGCCCATAACTCAAATAACCTTACTGTAGAACAAAAATACACGATCGAACAAAAATGAAATTTGTCTTCATTATTAAAAAAACTGCGTTTCTTAGAATTGGTAATGTATGCAGCAATTTTTTTTTATTTAAAAACATTTTGTCTTTAGTTCTCTTTCCTTTCCTTCATGTTCACAGCAAATGTAAATACTATGCATGCGTTCACTCTTACTCCTTTAATATCAATGTTTAATGCAGGTGTATCATATTTTTGGAACTGTAAATGCTGAATTTTATAGATAAATGTGCTCCGCCAGTGCTACGAAATCTTTGCGTCCATTCCAGTGTATAATACAAACATAGAATATGAAGGTTTTATTCACAGAAATATTGACATTTGGTAAGATGAATTTAAACTAATAACTCAGTTAAATCTGAACATTTCTTTCATGAATAAACTGCCCTACTTCTTAAGTTCCAAGATTCTCTTTATGAACAGCTGAGACCTAAAGAGAAAAAACTGCATGATAAGCGTTCTCAGTCGTGTCTTAGTTCAAATTACTAACCCTCATCAAATTAAACGCGGAGGGTCCGCAAATGCGCCAGTGGGCTTTTCTCCCTTCTCCTATATCTTTTTGTTAAGGGACTACGTGTGCCCTGATATTGTTTTATTACGACTGTTTTAAATGCGTTTTATATCCTGTCCTGGTGGCTTAGTGGTAGACATACTTGTCTCATAAACCCAAGATTGCGGGTTCAATCCCGTCCGGATGGATTTTTTCGTACGTAAAAATTATAAGCAAGGCTTCGTTAGGGATATAAAGCCGTGGATCCTGTGTCGTAGATTTACGGCACATAACCTCAAGTCTGAAAGAAGAGTCCTCTGAGCAAAAAATATACAAATATTCCCCCAAATTCCTTAATTAAAATTTGTCCCCCCAAATTTTCCTTACTGCTGTTTTAGATCTTAAACGAACCCTTTTTACTTTGATCAGCTGACTTCTCCACTCTCTTGCTTACCGCCACGGGTGGCCGAGGTCGTTAAGGCGCGGATTTTAGAGATGGTAGTCTGGGGTTCCAACCCTGCCCGGAACGTCCTTCCTGACTGAGTTTTTTTTTCTTTTTTTTTTTCAGATTTTCCTCAGTCCTCATAAATGACAAATGCCGGGGAGGTAACCTAAACTTCGGCCTGAACGATTCCTTCCTTTAAAAAAATCCTTTTGCAAGTTTATCATTTCACTTCGTGTATCAAAAAAAAAAAAAAAAAAGCTCTGTTTCTGGACATTCAAATAGGATGTGAATGGGATTTTAATTGGACATAAACTCTGTTAAAATTTCTTCTAATTCTCTGTAGACTCCATATTCTTAAACTAAACCATGCTAACCCCTCCCTCTCTCTTATTACATTTATCAATATAACCCTTCTCCCGTAAAATTGATGTAATCAACTCAGGAAGATTGTTAATCTACTCAAATCTTGCTAAGGAATTCAGGCTTGCACCTTCAACACTTTATAAATGTAAACTTTATATTAAATTGGTAAATAAACGAGTATCAAGAATGTTGTGGGTTTGAAGTCCACATTTCGCTACTAGATCATCTACGACAACCGCAAACCGTGTCGAAACACTTCGCAAAACCAAAATTACAGAGGAAGGTTGTGGAGAATGAAAGGTGGTCTGCAGTGGGCATAATACATTACAACCTTGTGCATTGTGGCGAAACAATTACTTCAGAGAAGTATCGATAATATGCTTCAGACAGGAAACACGAGTCAATAGGAAAGAACCTTTTCCTCTTCGTGATAACGTGCAAAGACACTGACGCTAAGCTAAGATACAAACATTTTAATTCATCTGACCTCTACCTGACATTTTCCTGAAGAATATTGGTATCCAAAAAGAAGCATTTTAGAATTTTATGATACTAAAAATATACTTTTTTATCAAAATGACATAAATAAGCCTATTAATTTTTAACTTTTATTAACATTTAATTCACTAAACCGCCAATAGTTTCCAAACGATCTAATAAGTTAGTTATTTTTTTTTATTAGGAAATGTTCCATGTGCATCTAAATGAAGTTATTTTTTCAATAAACTCACTATTTTTTAAACAAAATCAAGATATTGTTAACATTCCTGACAATTTGAAATTCTCATACTTGAAATTTTCGCAATCTTAAGTCAAAAGAGGATTTAAAGCAAGATTGTTATCATGTACAGGGTGTCCCATTTATCTTGCTCACCCAGAAGAAAAAAATTCTGTTCAGTCAAATGAAAATAAAAATATTTTAGCATAATGAGGTATTTTTTGTATCTTCATTAATATACATTTTATTCAAGAATTTACTTACCCTCTCCAAGAACTATTCAGTAATGAATCACACTGTACCATTTTATTTAAGAAAGCAGTAGAGATAGAAATGATAGATAATGTATAACTTTTTTTATTTAATAACACTACAGTGCATTTGTTTAACTAAATCATTTAAACATTTCATAATGATCAATAGACATTAAGAAATGCAAAAGGATGAAGTACATGGATCTTGTTATTACTAATCGCAATTTAGAATTAAAATGGCTCCTTATAGCATTGTGGTACTACCGTTACCTACAGAACGATTGCATCTCATACTCAAAATGGTGAACACTAATACAAAAGTCCACTCTGTGCATGAAGGACGCCCTAGATCGTTCTACTACTTGCTCCTAGATGGCCGTACAAGCATCAGTAATGCGTTGCTGCACGTCCTCTGGTGTTGTTGGAACATTTTGACAGACAGCATCCTTGACCGCTCCCCAAAGAAAAAAGTCTAGTGGCGTAAGGTCAAGGAATCGGACAGGTCACTAACTGGTAGATGTGCAAACGGTAAGGAGTGCACAGTTATTGAAGAAACCGAACTGTTTTAATGTACAAATGACTTACCAATGAGATAGATAGTGTATGTTTTGTTCTGCAGATGGTGGTAGTACCATAGTACTACAAAGGATCATTTTACTTCCGAATTGTGATAAGTAATACAGTACACTTCATCCTGTTGCATTCCTCAGTGTTTATTGATCATTATGAAATGTTTAAACGAGCCTTGAAAAGATTAAATAAAAGCAGTCATGCTTTATCATTTCCATGTGTATTGTTTTCTTGACTAAAATGGTACTGTCGGTCCTGGTGGTGTACTGGTAACCATACTTGCCCCCTAAACTCAAGATCGCGGGTTCGATCCCGGCCAGGACCGATGAATTTTTTCCGGGCATAAAAATCCTAGTAAAGCCTTGGATCCCGTGTCGTACATTTACGGCACGATAAAGAACTTCAAGCCTGAAAGAAGAGGCCTCTGAGGAAAATTTGTCGTCCTTTCACGCCCTGATTTGAATGGGAAGCTGATGACCTGAGATGTTAAAGTTCTGTGAATCCTTTTTACAGCCCCATGTGGGCCTGAGCTTTACCGCGTCTTCTACCTCCATCACATGATTTCATTGGTAGAGTACAGTATTGCAGGGGGCATGTGAGGCTGAGTGGACCCTGTTCCGGACCTCCCTTTCTTAGAAAGATTCCTAAGTAGGAATCGAACTCGGGCCTTCCGGGCTACTGCAGCAATGCTAACTACTAGACCAAGGAGGGGTCGAGATGTTAAAGACGTCTGTAAATAAACCAAATGAAAAAAAAGGTAGTGTGACACATTTCTTGGAGAGGGTAAGTGTATTCTTGAATAAAATCTACATAGCGTTATTTAAAAAAAGAAACTCTATACCTTATTAATGGAGACACAAAAAAGTGTACTCTTAACAAGAACTTCGCTGTTACATTAAACTTTTTTGTTTGAAACAATTTCATTTGACGCATCAGAAAAAAACTATTCTAGGTGGGCAAGACAAATAGTACACCTTGTATAATGCAACAAAAATTTTATAACATTTGTTTTCGAAAATTTATGCAAAATATGTTCTTTTTTTTAGAAATTTCATACCTAAGAAGGCAAACAAAGATAAATGCAGATTTCACCTGGTATCTTGAAGAGATTGTATTAATGTGCACTTGCTTACGTGGACAAAACAACTTTTAATTTCCCAGAGACTGCCGCGAAGAAAGCGACATATGCAGGTAGTGGACACTTTCCACTATAAATTAATGGAGTGTGCAACATAAATCGACGCGGGCATCACTACCGTATGCAATACACACGTCACAGGTCGACACACCCGGATACTCCGGCTGGTGTTTGCACTCCTCAGGAATTCTTACAACTTTTTTTACATGTTACGCTTGAAACTTTTCAGCTACGTTACTGAGGAAACAACTCCAGCGACGTCGTCTGTCAGGTTGTTAAACTGATGGTCTACTAAGAATAAGAACAAGCTTGAAACACGAGCATATCACCTATAACCTTAGAACGAACTATATAAGTGTTCATCAACAGGCCATGTATCGCTTCTGATTTCTACTTCATATTATGGACCCTTTATCTATTTCTTATTGTAAATACTACCAATGAATTGTGTTCAGTTAGACTGAATTAGGAAGATACACTTTTTAACCCCGACGTACATTGTATTGATATATTAGCTCACTTTTAACTATATTTCAAGTTTTGGCATTTAAATTTTCCAATTATTTATATTTTTAAGTATCTATCTGTGTTTTTTATATTTTAATTTTTTCATATAGAAGAACTCAATCAATTTAGGTAAAGTAGAAGCCTAGAGATATTTTCGAGTATTCGTTTAACTTCTAGATTTCTTTTATACAAATATATAGAATTATAGAAAATTCATCTCTGCTGATAGTCGTTTTCATAGGTTTATTTGTTATGGCTGCAGAGATAGCTGCTTCTGTACTTGTTTCGTCTGTGACTTCCTGCATTTTGTTTTAACACAGAATCTGTGTCTACAAATTGTCGATACCACAACTATATGGAATCGTATTTAGGTACACTACGCACACCATACTAACGTCAAAATGTTTAACACACTCATATTTAGCATACCAAAGAACGCATACCACTCTCTACTGATTGGTAGTACCCATTTCAATCATGTACGATTTTCATATGTCATTATGCATGGATGATTTTCATTCTTGCCATGTACGGAAACTACCATCTTTTAAGTAAAATATTACCAGCAAGAAATTTCTCCTACTTTCACATTAGCTTTTATAATACTATTTAATATTATCCATACTCAAACGCAACACCGTGTATAATTAACGGAATTAATTTACAACTGCGTTTCACTAAAATTAGTTAATTCACCAAATTAGACAGAAGGGTAATTACAGACACTATATTGGTTGTTTCAATCCATGAAGTAGTTACTGAATAAACTAAATCGTTATCTTCCTAGCAGCAAAATAAAGAAATCACTTAGAACAGGCTTGCCGAACCGCTTGCCATCACAGTGATCTTTACTAAGGAGTCTTATGATTAGCGCGACACTTCAAAAATCTTAATCTCGGCTCTTCGGACCGGATTATGCTGTTTTTCAGATCAAGTGCCTCTGTAATGGACCTCATTACACCGTATCTAGCAAATTAAAATGATAAGTTATAATTTCACCTCTTGAAACTTCCAGAAAACAACATGAAAAATAATTTAAATCGTTCTCTCCCAAGAAGAAACCATTAGATTGTGAGAGGGGGGTTGTACAGCATAAGAAAGGTGTGAAGAGGGCCAGTGAAAGTATAAATAACAGGTGATGAGTGGAAGAAGCAAAGGGAGAAACAAAACTCGCCTCATCATTATAATCGATTGCCTAGACGAAAGAGAGAGACAGACAGTTTCTGCACGAGGGAAAAACACGAAGCAGCACAAAAAGAAGTCTTCACTCTTTCCTTAATCCAGGTGGATTAATATACAAATTACCAGTTTCTCTGTGTCTGATGGTAGAGTACGAAAGCAAATATTAACCCCCTCCACTCGTCTTTCCCATCTCACTTAACCTCCAGCTCGTGGTGTGGTTATTTGATTATATTTGTTTTTGTGTTGTTTTTTTTTTAAACCACCTCCTACTTCGTTGCTTTAAAACAATAATTTGAGCTGGGTGCAAGGGATTTGGGCGGAACTGCTGCATTTTCTTCCCTTAAGCACTTGTTATAGTCGACCAAGGCTGGATAATGTGCCCACATCTACGGACTGTAATTTGTTGAAACCTGATATACGCACCAGATGATGATGATGATGATGATACATTGCTTTCTGCACATACAGCAACGTTTGATTATAACAGATGAAGGGAGGGCAGCGAGGATTGGGATAATGATTGCTCCCTCCCCCCTTCCGCCCGCAAGGTGATGAGGAGGAAAGGGAAATAACATAAAAATTCCTTACATAGACAAGACTGGCGCCCCAAGAGCTACTCTCCTTCCTGAAAACATACACAGCAAAGTACCAATCATCTCGACCACAGGAATTCCATTCATCTTGTGTCTGTGTGAAGCTACAAGGTCTTCTTTATTGTACTTGCAGTGACCACACAAGTGCACAACCTGTATGAGTACTCAAGCTCACATAATTATCCAATGAAATCGCACTGATTGCCTATCGTTTAACGAACTCAAGCTAATTTGAAGACTGAAAACTAAAAATGTATTATATTTTAGGCATTATCAATGTTGGTACGCATGGATCTAATCAACATATAAGGGCGACATTTAAATAGTTTATAAATTAGATATGTTGTATGTATTCAAAAATGTGTATTGTGCAGGAATGAATGAAATGCATTGAAAACATATATCACAGACTATATAATATATTACACTTAAATATAGATGTTTTATCAATCCATTACAAAATTAGATATAAAAATAAAATAATACTAGTATTATTTATCTGTTCTAGATGTTTTTTCTAGAGTTGTTTTTTAAATTCTGATCACATGCACACACCTCCAGGTTATTAGTGTATTGGTGCCATTATATTTTTTACTGTGCTATCCCATCATTGTTTATACAACTAAATTATTGAGCTTTTAAGGTTATGTCTTTCTCTATTTTCCTCTTAATTATTTTTTTCCATTTCTCTCTAATTTTGTCCAAATAGTTTCCTATCATTTTTATATTCTTCTCTCTTTTTAAATTAAAGCTTTCTAATTAATACTTCCCCATCTAAATTCTTCCATTTTTTACTCTCCATAACTTCGTTTCCTTGTAGTATAATAAACAATGAAAACGAAATGTTGCTGCACCATTCCAACATTCTCTCGTTTTGTTCCTCCACCTAAGTACATGAACTTTTCTCTTTGCTTTTTCTCCCCTGACTGTCTCCAATTTCTTAGATCTTGAGTTACCTTTTTCTTTGCCATTGACAATCTTTATCAAATCATTTCCTTTTGTTATCATCATACACCGCTGCTTTCATGTCATCCCCCGCCCATTTCACTCTATGTTCTAATTTTTCGACTGCCTGCCCTAGAATGGTGCAGTGATATTCTTTGTAAAAGATAGTTTAACGCTAAAGAAAGTTAATAACAAATGTGTAAAAGTTTATGCGAACTTTCCCCTTCATTTTTGTTGAATTTAAACTTGACAATACCAGCTTTGAAGATGACCCATGCCCAACAGTTTAGTGAACTACATGATACATATGGATCTGCTTCTGCAGAGAATGTTTTTTTGCTTACCGGTGGCTTTTTGTGCTTATGTCCCCAATGAGGGCCCCTCTAGGCGAGCAGTATCCACGGACGGTGACTACGCGGAGTGCTTAACTAGTTAGAAAACTCGGACGCCGGTGGTGCTCCCCTCAGAATATTCCGCTTCCATTCCAGAATCCAAGGCAGAATTTTTTACAAAGCGCAAGCCACCGTCACACCGCGCCAGCCCACCTCGCCGTGACACTTTCGACTTAAAGAAACAAAATTATATGAAACGGGAAAGAAAAAAATTCATGGAGAGTAAAGAGCATGGCGTTCGCCTAAGAGACTAGGGAAAACCACGAAAAAAAAAAAAGCCAAGATCAAGATTGAGGCGACTCAAGGGATTTGAACCCGGAACCTCCCGAATGCGAATCATAAGTGTTACCGCCTGAGTAGCAACGTATGGTATGTTATTAGATGGCCGCAGAGTTAAATTAAAAATTTATAAAGCTATAGGCGTTTTAAAGGAACATGGGTACACCGAGCGAAATATGAACTATATGCTCACAAAACAACAAAGGAGGATCTCAGCGCGTTGGTTGCATTATTTTATAATGCCTCTGGATTGCTGACAGCTACTTAGAAGTAAAGCGATATGAGTTGAGAACCTGTGTTGTCCTCACTTAATATACATTATATTTTGTGCATGCATATGAAAATTCGTAAGTGTGAGTAGCATTTACAAAACTTTGTACCTCGCCTTATAAATTGAATAATTTTATTTATTTGATTTGTTTACGGACGCTCTTCAACATCTCACGTCATCAATGTACCATTCTATTCAGGACGTGAAACAGCAGATAAATTTTGCTCAGAGGCCTCTTCTTTCAGGTTTAAGATTTTACGTGCTGTAAATCTACGACATGGGATCCACGTTTTTACTTCCATTCCAAAGCCACAGTCAGAAGTTTTATGCCCGAAAAAATCCATCGACCCTGGCGGGGATTAAATCCGAAATCTTGAGTCTACGAGGCAAGTATAACGTGGTTAAGACCTGGTTCCACTTTGACATACCAGAATCGACATAGTGGACAGAAGTCGGATGTTCAGTTAATGACACCAGTCTTTAAGGAGGTATGAAGTTTTACTATTGAACTATTTTCAGAAGGGTAAAATCATAATACGGAGTTGTTTTATTTTTGAGTAGTGTTTAACGCCCATTTTTACTACTGAGGCACCACAGGCGGTGGACACTGATGATACATGAAATAAAATCATATATTGGGAAACGATATTTTTTTAAGAAAAGAAGCGTTCCAGGCCTAAGTTTACGGTACCCCCCCCCCCCCTCAACATTTGCCAGTTATGAGGACTAAGGAAAACCTGGAAAAAAAAAGCCCAGTCAGGCAGGACGGTCATGGTGGGATTCGAAACACAGACCTCCCGCTCACGAGTCCGCGTATTAACGACCTCGGCCACCCGTGGCGGTCATAATACTGGGTATATCAATTAGTGCATTTACTTTTAAAAGCTGACTATTGCAGAACATTAACCATCGTCGTGTAAATATGTATTTAACTCTAAGAGATAAGCGAAAAGGTGTTTGTACTTTTTGTTTCCTTTATTAAGCTCGATTATCAACTTATTTATAACACGGAATTTCCTTCCATCCTCTATACCTTTCTATGATAAATTCAAGGATTCAAAACTAATGATTAAGTTTTCTTTTACCAAAACTACATCATTTTTTATTTATTTTCAAAACAGCCTCTGTTTCAAGAGTCCATCATTCCAATCACAAAGCAGTGCATCATTTATTATCAAATCATTACTTTAATCAAGTTTTCATCCATTATGACATGTGTAACCGCAGTTTTTGCTTCAATTAAATTTTCATAGTTTAAACTAAGAAGGAGGTCATGAAAACAACAAAAAACTTAACAAATTACCATAGCTAACGCACTATTCTGTCCATCAGGTTTATTTGTTGTTACGAAAGCATTATAGAAAAAATAGCAGGTGCTAAAATTTAGCCAGCTGCAAGTTCGAATTTCCTTTAATGTTTCTTACAAACATCTAAAACTGAAGAGTAAATACAGATTTCCTCTCTTTTTTCCACCCACTTCTGAAGCAGGTGATCCTGTTCAAACATCTTCGGGGGAGAAACATCTTCAAAGAACACCTGACCTTTAACAATATTATTTCTCTAATGTTAGAGTTCCATTAATTCATGTTGGGATAATTTAAGGGGCAACGTGTATGTTAAGAGTTAAATACTCGCCTAGTGATTATTTTAGGAGAATAATAACTCTTGTCTTCTGTATTATTGAAGTTAGCCTTTCTATGCAAGATCATTAATGCATAGAAACCTCTCGGAACTTCCTTTCTCTCTCTCTCTCTCTCTCTCTCTCTCTCTCTCTCTCTCTCTCCTCAGTAGTAAAAAAGGGGCGGGTGTTAAATACTACTAAAAAAAATGGAACGTTTCTGAGGGAACCTAATTACATTTCCACTTAATAATAGTACACAAATTTATAATAATAATAATAATAATAATAATAATAATAATAATAATAATAATAAACACAAAAAATAACGATACCTTTCGGTCAAATTTCATCAAAGAACTCTTGAGATTGAATAATAAATTATACGAAACATAAATAGTTTTAAAGATGTTTCCTTCCATAAGAAACGTTGAAGAGAATAAAAGATTTAAACGATAAAACATCATGTAGAGGGAATGAAAGATTTATACGAACATAAATGTAACTTTTCCTTATTCCTTATTTTCTTTATGATTTAAAGGTTATAAACTTATTTTGAAGGAAAAGGTATCCCATAACTGTTATTTTTGCATAAATAGATTGTAAATTCAGGGAGTTTTATACGCTGTTACGTAAAACTGTTGTCAGTTCAAGAAATACACTTCTTTATTGATCTATTCTTAACATACTTGGATTGTTTAAGAAATCT
Source organism: Metallyticus violacea (assembly GCA_030762175.1). Lineage (NCBI taxonomy): Eukaryota > Metazoa > Arthropoda > Insecta > Mantodea > Metallyticidae > Metallyticus > Metallyticus violacea. The sequence goes on from CM060839.1 coordinate 41,028,372, forward strand.
GCAACTTTAAGACAAGGACGTTTCTATTTTCGGTAACAAATTAAAATGTTTCCACTTTAATAAGCAGCGTTTGAGAATTTCTCACAGCAGGAAAAATTGCCTGGGTTCTAGAATCTAATTCAAAACTTAAATAGATATTTTGTTTTTGACCAGTGTGAGGTATGCCAAATTCACTGCGGAGAGGCTGTGCAAACAGCCACTAGGAGAAGAAAAACCGCGAACTGTCTTGCAGTTGTCCAACGGTTAACCTGGAGAAGCTGTTGTTCCTCTGCAGTCCCTGAGAGAAGAGGACGGAAGAGAAGAACAAAATGGACCGTCTTTGTCGCCGTTATTTTTCCAGAAACAATCATCGTCTGGTGCAATAGTAGAAAAGCAGTTCATTGATATTTGCCGGCAAGGCATTGTCTTCCGCAGGGCCGCCCGTATTCTCTAGTACTCACGCATACGTGAAATCCGTCCGGGGAAAAGGAAAAAAAAAAAAAAGAAGAAGAAAAAAGGTCGGTATGGGGGAAGAAAAAGAGAGAGAAGGAATGGAGTGGAGTATAAAAAGCTTATTTAGCCCCTCTTCTGTTGCCCTGCTGTATCCGTAATATCTAAAGCGACGGGCTCAGGTTTGTTTCCCGAGCACTTCAGCAAGTAATTGTACCTGAAGAAACCCATGTCCTAGTCTGTCGTTGCGTCAATAATCTTGAGACAGCTGCAACTGTGCAGGGTGCAGGTTCGATTTTTGTTTGAAATTGCACCCTCTTAAAGCGTTTCTTGATGAATTTTCGTACTGTGGTAACGTTATTAGATTTACCTTTTGTATGCTTGACTGCTACCCACACTATTTTGTATTGGTTCTAGTAAATGTAATTGTATTTGTAATACTTTAATTATGAACGAACGAATGAATTAATAAATAAATATTATTATCCGCAATTCTCAAATAGTTAGAATGTGTTAAACCTTAAATTGCCTTAAAACATTTGAAATCATATTAACTATAGAAAACAGTATTATTTTAAAAAGTCGATGAATTTCCATTAAATAGCACGAACATCTCTTATCAGAATCAAAGAAGGAAAATTAAAGTACGAAATATGAATATTCGACTTACCGTACCGATGCTCTTACCATCTAAGTTACCCTGACCTACCCAGCTACAGCCTTAAAAGTCAACTCGAAATCTCCTTCTACTTGTAGTCTTGGCTTCGTAGTTAACCACTCTATTACAGTTAATATATATTAGAACGATTTTTCACATTTTTTGTTAGTTGTTATGTTTCAAGTATTAATATGGTGAATCCACTCTTTTTCTATGCCTTATAATATAAAATACTGTCATGTAGACTCACAAGATTGATAGAAATTTCACTAAGTAAACTTTTAAGCCTGGTCATCCTATTAAATATCTTCTAAGCAGCCGTCTCAGGCATTCATTCTCTCTTAAGTTATAATTGGTACTTGATTCATGAACCAGAGTTATTCTGGCAATAATAATAATAATAATAATAATAATAATAATAATAATAATAATAATAATAATAATAATAATAATAATAATTCAGTTCTGCACATTTTTTTAGAAAAATATAACAAACGACACATATCTAGCCAAAATGCTAGAAATGCTAGAGGTTTTCCCTTAAATCAACCGTTAAAGTTTTTGGTACTAATTAGCATATGACTTAATATGCATTATGAGTGATGTAAGGCAAGAAAAAGAGTTATATAAAAAAATCCTGAATATAGACAAATTTGAAAAATACAAAACATGCTTAGGGAAAGGTATACCTGAATTTATGGAAGTGATAGCTAAGCATTTGGTTAAAAACAGTGTCTTATAGTTGCCCGGTCTTTCACGTAGCTTCACATCTACTACACGCCTAACCCAGTATATAGTAGCTCAGGAATTTTGGATACAGTTGTGTGGTGTATTTAATAATGGCAGTAGAGAAACACAATATACACGAACGTTGTATGTAAATTAAACGTTTCGTAATATAATAAAAGGAAAACTTTGTTAAATAATTTGGTAAAACGTTTCAATAAATGATGAATGTGACAAATAGCGGAGTTCACTCACTGCAGAGAAATAAATTAACCTCCAATTGTTTTTGAACAAGCAGCCCCTCGTAATAAATACATCGAATTGCGATGAAATGTTAACATAGCCAGTGAAATGAGGCGCACTAGGTGTGTTAACCTCTTGGCAGTCCCCTACAGGCTATTTCAAGTAAATATTGTAATTTAAATGAGCGTTAATTTGAGAATAAGCGAACTGGAGTTAGTATAGTTAAGAGTAAATTTTAGATTACTTTGTTCCATTTACGCAGTTTTATTTTACACCTCCAGTGCGAAGCACGGAGCTTCCGAAACGAGAATAAAGCATGTATAGGTGCTGATTAAGCATTTGATGGCGTGTCCGATGTTTTATCGTGCAACTGCCAAAGGCCATGGAAAGGCTTGTTTTGCTCCCATCAAGGTGGTACAGCCCAAACCACAGGTTGCAGGACCAGAGCATGCTTTTCAGTGTTTGTTTTTCAAGAGAGAAAGAGAGGGCAGCAGGCGGAGGCCAGCCGAACGTGTGAACTCGCCTTTTCCAATAGTTACCGGAATCTAATTAATGCTGCGTCCCTTTCTTGGCCCTCGCCAAGCTTCTCGTAGGAGCGCTCGCAACCAATTGTGGATTACAAACAAGTAACATGGCCATGTAAGTATCTGTTTAAAGACTAATGAAAGTGCTAACACGCTTAAGATATGAAATTATTTTTAACACATCGTACTGTATTTCAGACAGCCTTTAATGTTTATAAATTATTGGTAATTAAAATTACATTTCGTACAGTAATTCCGAAAAGTTCTAAGATTTAAAGAAATAGTTCATGCATTTCTCACTAGGAAATTTTATCTAAATTTCCCGTTTTTCCGGTGGTAATTAGTGGTTTTAAAACATATTTCAAATGGGAAAAGTTACAAATTAAAATTTAATTATTATTATTATTATTATTATTACTATATTTTGTTTTTTATGGTACTAAATTGAATTAAGGAAAGCAATAGAAGGAAGGGGGGGTCTAAAAATCATATTTTTGAGTTTGTATTGTTTTAATATTTGGGACTTTCTGTTTATTTTGATATAATTTTCATAAATGCTGGTTATAAGTATAGATTTTTTCTGTAATTTCACGAGCACTTGTTCAATTAAAATTCTATATCTCAGGAAATATTTTCTCTAGAAGGCTGTGATTTGTCTTGAATGATAGAAGAAGTTGTATTTCATAAACTGGCAGCGTTTGTTTTCATGACGTCATTCTTTGTTTGAAAATGTCGAGGGTTTTGGGAGCAATTATTGAAAAACTAAAAATTTTTTGCCTAAGTTTCCGATTTTTTATAATCATTATAAGTTATTACATTGACATTTTTACCTCTAATTCATAATAATATGGTGATGATGTTGACCTATTATGGTAGAACTAGGACAAACTGTGAGAACGTAAAATTTTTAAAATATTGGGAAAGAATGAAAAAAAGCAAACAATTGAAAATAATTTATACGTTACTTCAAAATCATGGTACAGCAGAGAAAATAGATCAGCCACTTTTAAATGTATGCATCTGTAAGCTGTAAAATTTTCATTTCATTAGCTTTAATGGTGCTTGAGAAAAGGGGTACTGAAGTTTGTAAATTTAACATTACAAGGATAGGCCTTCCATACTGCCCTTAAAAATTAATTCTCTCCCCTGAAAGTCGGTCCTGGTGGTGTAGTGGTTACCATACTTGCCTCCTACACCCAAGATCGCGGGTTCGAACCCGGCCAGGATCGATGGAGTTTTTCGGGCGTAAAAATTATAAGTATGGTTTCCTTCGGAAGGAAAGCAAAGCCGTGGGTCCCGTGTCGTACATTTACGGCATGAAAAAGAACCTCAAGCCTGAGAGAGAGGTCTCTGAGCAAAATTTGTCGGCCGTTTCACGCCCAGAGTTGAATGGGACGCTGATGACCTGAGATGTTAAAGAGCGTACACAAATAAATCAATTAATCTCCCTTGAAAGAAGCTAATAGTATGCACTATGAAATACACAATGGTGGAATGAGCTGTTATTAACTCTTTTTTGTATACCGGAATTACAAACAGTCTTTATTGTTGGTCAAAATTGTTAATAAAAATAACATTACGACACTAGTTCCATATGATAATTACGTAAATACTTTTCATTAATTAAATGCTGCTATCTACTAAATATTATGTTAATAATATTAAGGAAACGTTTTGTGTGTTACTAAACACAGAATCAATCATTCATGTTCATTGTAGAATACATAATTACATAATTAATAGAATAAATTAATAAGTTATTTTGGCTACCTAACCGAACTGTTTAATGCCTTGGTTGTACAAATTACTTACCCAAATTACTGTAGTAGAGTTGTGGGTTTTGTTTATGATTTCCGAATTATGTAAACACAGCTGCCCTGAGAGGAAGGGGGGGTACGTAACTCAATGTTCCTCACCCATCAAATTGTCGTTGCTTTAGCTTACTGTACTGCAGTTATTTATCACAGTAAGTTAGTACGACATTGAGTTATTTTGACTACAATTATTCTTACAAGATGTACATGCATGAAAATAAAGTAGAAATAGTGCTAACCTAGGAAGAATGTAAGTTGGAATTATTGAAAGGTTAACTGTTTTAGTTAAACAAATGCATTACAATGTTGTTAAACAAAAGAAGTAATGCATTTTTCATTTCCTTATATATTGCTTTCTTGACCAAAATGGTAGAGTGCGACACGTTTCTGAATAGCCTTGGAGAGGGTAGTGTATTCTTGAATAAAATGTATATGATGTCATTTAAAAAAAATATATATCCGTATATCCTACATAAATGGAGAAACAAAACAGTACACCTTCAGCAAGAAATCCCCCATGATGCTAGAAAACTTTTGTTTGTTTTGTTTCACGCATTAGAAAATAAAATGTTATTTTGCGTAAGATAAATGGGACATCCTGTATAGTCCCCTTCATCAATTGTTTGCCGATAACATTCGCAAATAAACGAACAGAACAAATCATCTCCATGTAAAACCTTAAGACATAAGCGAGAGTCAAGTAAGTAAGAAGGGAAAATATCCCCCATTATCCTTTTTACTGGAAATGCTTTCAAAACGGTAAACAAAGAAAAGGTGAATGTGTTATTTGACACGAAGTGTAATTTTTGTTAATTTTTGTCAATTTCCTTAAGACTATTTAATTGTTGGTAATTAGGAGCGTGTCTGAAACTTTATGCTAGTGCTTTAGAAAATGTAAACAACTATTTTCGTTATCAGCGGCACCCTTTATCTCATGACTTGCAAAAATATTAGCTGCACTTTTGAAATAAACTACTCAGATAAAAACAAGAAACGCTGCTGATAGACACTATCAGCATCACTAAGCGGTTGGTACGAGGCAGTGAGCCGGTGGGGAAGCGACGAGAATTCGGGGGGGAGGGGGGAGGGGGTGCGGTCCAGAGTAAAGCCGTCAGACTGTAATTTAGGGCTGATCCTTTGTCCCTCAGCACGGATAAAAACCTTATGTCTTAAGAGAAGAAAGGGAAGGTAGGTTTTGTTTCGACCCGCCGTACCGTGGCTGATGACTGCAGTGGTATAGATAATTGGCCTTAAATACTCTCACTACTCGGCACGGTTCCACGTGAATGCTGTGAGTTCTTTCCTATCTTCTTGCAGAGATGGAAAGTCATCTGTCCAAGGTGAGAGAAGATATTCCGTGCAAGTGTCGCGGTGTAGTGATACCCAGAAAGGAACAGTTAGCGTAAGTACAGCAGAGGCAAAGATGAAAGCACAAGAGAAGAGGGATGGAAATAAAAATAAAGACAGAAAACGAAGAAAATCGGTAACAGCAGAAGTTGAAGCATAAAAAGGAGAATGGAATGATAAAAAAGATACAAAGATACTGAAGGAAAAGCAATAAAACCAGACTAAGGAAAGGAGATTAAGTTTTAAAACAGTAGGAAAAGAACAAAAATTGAAATGGGGTTTATATTGTTCTAAAAGAAAAACTGGAATTTCGGGAAACTTTTCCTCTGGGCTAAAACAAGGAAGAGGAAGAAGTTTATCCAGAATTCAAAGGTCTGAGATGAAAGTTACCAATAGGAATGACGTGGTAGCCAAAGTACAAACGAAGTCATGTCTTCGGAAGGTTTTGTGCCGCCTGCTCGCAAGTGTTGTTCACCTCGGACTGAGTAACAATATTGCTTTGATACGGGCGAACGTTTGTGAATTTATAATTGCTTCGATATAGTTTGCTTTCCTGTGAATCAACTTACTTATAAATGGAGGAAAACGGGATATATATTTAATAAGAAGCTGCAAATAAACGTCGTGTGCTTACCGAGGTAAAATGGAGAACAATTACAACGTAGTTCAAGAGAATATTTCAGGAAACAGAAATTTCGATAACTTCGCCTTGAAAAGTTAGCAAACTTTTAAAAATAAGGTAACTGTAGAGAAAATGTTGCCCGTAAAATGCTATAAATGGGCTCTGAATAATTAATTCCCACTTAATTTTCTTAACTGACAAAGTATGGTGTCGTTTGCAAGGAATATCAAACTGATATAGAATTACAGGTGCTAGAGTACAGAAAATCTCCATTTTGTAAAACATATTGTTACATGACTTGAAAATTTGGGAATTGTGGGGTATGCAGGTGATGACTCTTTAGGTGTTTTGATGAGTGTTATTAGTGAAGGATATGACCAGCGCGTTCTCCATGAGCTTTTTTTTTTCTATAAGGGCTCATAAAAAAATTAAGTGTACATAATTAACCCCAGATAATGAAAGAACTGAACAACATAATACAAATTTTGCTGCGATTTTCTAAGGAAAAAATAATGCGCATGAATCCAAAATTTCTCAGAAGATTTTAAAAATTACAGAATTGATGGATAACGTGTATTGGATTCAACTGGTAGGCCGCGTGCTTCCAACCGCTATGCTGTCAAAGGAAAAATAAAAAGTTAATAGGTCATTGAATCCTAAACCACGAAATAAAAAGAAAAGAGCAACTGATAAAACTAAATAAAGCATAAAAAAGAACGAACATACGCAATGGAAAATCGAGTTTCACAAACAGAAATAATAAAGAAAGAAAACAGTTAAAAGTCGAAAAGAAAAGTTTAAAGAATTGAAGTGAGGAAGGGGTGGTTTTAAAATCGTCAATTTTTAGAAAATTATTTCGGAATGTTGTGTTGGGAAGTGCAGGAAATGATGAAACAAAGAATTTGAAACACCTTATGATAACTCATATGGATTTCTACAATACTGTTTCAGAATATGTACATATGAATTAAGAATACAGCATGATTCAACAAGGAAGAAGAACAGTCAGGTTTACTATGTACTACTGTCCTCCAAAATGCATTACCATAAGCTGGTATAAGAACCTCTTACATAAAAGACAGGTGCTGCAATCGTTTCTGTACAAGTGCAGCGCGCTAGCCATTATCTCTTCTGTTACACGTTTATCATATTTTATGACACTTCGCAACAGTGACAAGTTGAAACGCAACTAGCACCTTTATCTACCTATTTACGGCTCATAATAATGGAGGAGGAGCCATGTTGGAGGACAGAATATTGTTTAGTGCAAGGCTTTGTCTAATGGAAAGTCGAAATACGTTCAGTTTTTTTTTCAGGGTTAGTTCTTAGAGATAGTACACATTTCCTTAAAACAAACTCGGGTATTTGAAACATTTGCTGTTTAGAGAATTTATAATACTTAACCTAACTTGGTACTTGGTGCTTTGGATTTTGAGAAGTTAAAAATTAACAATGTTTCTGTGTAGGTATTTGAACCGAAGAATGAAATATCCATAAAAACCCTCAGGGGATCATTTGTCCGTACTGGGAGTATCTGAACAATCCTTACGAAAGGGTATATCCGGTACCCAAACATGTTTTTCAAAGAAGATGTTAAAATGTAGAACTTTGATTGGAAATCAAAGTCACCATTAAGAACATCTGATTGAGGGTCTAATACGTATCACGGACTGAAGAAAGCAATAATAACTGGATTGTAACACTTACCCATATATTATGTACGAATGAACTATACAGGGTGATTACTAGTCAGCAAATATTAGCTTAAAGGTATCGGCTTCGAGAGTACGATACTGTACAACCTAAGATTTGGTTTAACTGACAACTACGACGCGACGTGGCAAATCTTTCTCTTTTCCTCTCCGAGGCGGGCTATGATCTTGCACAGCGAATTTTCAGAACTAGAACAAATGTTATACTGATAGAAACTCATTCCGCAATAGAAATCTAATCAAGCAACAATATCAACAAAATTGTCTCTGTTATAACGCAAAGATACAGGTTAACATTTCTGAATCGTGGCTCATACAGTGCCCTCTCATACAAAGAGGTGTGAAACAACACAACACACCAAAGAATACGACATCTATCGCTTCCAGAGTATGCATTTTTGGCTGTCTGGTGCCGCCACTACTATGTTGCCGAGAACAAAAGTATGGCATGAAAGTTTAACAACAGCAATAGCAACTCAACAAGGTTGCTATTTTATGTTTATTGTTCAAGAAAAAGTTAAAGAATAAACTTTTTGGATCAAAGCTTAGACATTTGGATTGAGTATTAGTTTTCACTTTCTACAAAGAAGCAATACATTTGCTTCTCTTATTCGTGAAGTTTGATATTTTAAACTTAATCATTTACTGAAGTAGAAACTTTATTTACGATTCCAGTACCTATTAAGTACTTGCAGAACAATCGGGAAATTTAAAAACTCTAAAAAGCGTTTCCTCTCCCAATGCTGCTGTGCAAAGTCAGACTTAGAAGTCAAGAGAAATGAAAACATTAAGACTATTACCAAACTTTCGATATGAAGATTATATATATATTAACTCAAAGAAAGGAGCCTCAGGTTTGTAAGTGAAAAATGTAAGAATAAACGTTACTGCAATCTTCTAAAATAAAACCACAAAGCAGCTGATTATAAATGTTGTAAAATAAATAAATTTTGATATGTAGAAAAAAATGGGATTTATTAAAAAAAATTGTAGACACTTGATAATACATGAGATGAAATAATAAATAGGGGGAGAAATTTTAAGAGGAAACACTCCAGATCTAAGATTAGGGTAACTTCCTGGCATTTGCCTTTGATGAGGACTGAGAAAAACGTGGAAGAAACCTTAATCAGGGAGAAGGTACAAGATCTCTCGTTCACAAATGGCGTGGAATTTTATATATTTTAAATACTTCATGAAAGATTACCTTGAAATAACATTGAAATAACATTATATTCACAGCTAAACTGAAGCTATGTACGTATGTTCGATGTAGTTGTTGTCATAGTGGGTTCAAAATTCCCGTTTTTTGTGGATTTTCTTGATATTTGTTCTAATTTGCCCTTGTTTTGTAGTTTTATATTATTGTAATATTTTGTTTCATTCAGCATTGGGACTTAATATAAATGTAACAATGACAGACAAAGCAAAATTATAACTATCTCAGTCACTGAAAAACACTGCACAATGAGTGCGTAAAATATAAAATCACGAAATTCAGATTATATATTGCTTTGGAACGGTAGTTACCGGTTGTGTATTAAACATATGATCCATATCAGCTTAGGTTGCAAAATTGGAGATTTTTTATATTGAATAACTAAGTTAAAATTGCTGGAAATTTCATTTTTATTTACGTTTTCTATTTCTTCCTGCTATTCAACTTATAGAATGCTTCGACATGTCGCGAATTCGAAATGCCAATAATGAAAATGCGCAATTGTGGTCTGAACGTAAAAAAATCAACGCCAACTTCTATTGTCAACGATGGGCTTCCTTTCGAGTACGAAATCTTAATTTACAGTAGCTTTAAAAAAATGCGGTAGACGGCATTTGATTAGTTACTAGTAATAAACAGTACTAGAAAACAGTATCTGCTAGAAAGTACAGTAAAAATGGGTAGCGAAATCAGACATTTCAGACAAAGTTTGTTTCATTCATACCAATTAAGTAATAACCATGTAGCAATAGCTTACTTCCCAATTTAATTCAATTCTATGTTAATGGTACAAAGGCTTTCAGTTTAAAATATCGTTATCTAGCAGAAATAAATTATAATTTTACATAAAATGCCTAAGTATGTATATATATATATATATATATATATATATATATATATATATAAGAAAAATAAAAATAAAGTAACACTATTAACATAGAAACAAATAAACAGTAATTATAATAGTAGAAAAGGATAAAACACTAAGAAAGTCACACTCGAGATCGCTATATTTCGAACTCGTGGAGTCCATCTATGGCATCCGAAATAGCGATCTCAAGTGACTTTTTCTTATTCTTTAATTTACTATATATATATATATATATATATAGTAAATTAACAGCCATTGAAGAGCTCGCAGTAGTTCGAAATATAGCAATTTCAAGTGTGACTCTTTCTCAGTGTTTTATCTTTTTATATATGTATATATATATATATATATATATATAATATATTATAATGCTAAACACACAGATGTTTCTAGACATATTTTTCCAAACATAGCAAATCGTACGGTAATAAATGTGTCATGATTATGATGTGTTGATAGAGCCGTACACTAAAGTACCGAATTCTTATATTTTAAAGTCTATTTTAAGTCTAAGGAAAATTTAATCATACATAGACTTTTTTTTTTTTTTTTTTTTAGTTACGGGTCATCAGGCCACGACTGCACACTAGGAGAAGTAATGGCTCATAAAGCATGTGTAGGTAGTAGCTTGTAGTTTGTTTAAGGGGGACTTTGTCGGCGAGTGGTTGTGTGGTACTTTCATTGAGTGTAAACTGTGTATTAAGTGTTCTTCGTCATTTATGCCAGTGCATAAATATAATCTTGAAGAACAATATATATGTTGTAGAGAAGTAGAAGAGGGATTCGCAAGAAAATATCCGTGCAATCTGTTCCAGGTAGCTATTCGCCAATTTGTTCAAAAGTTACAAGAAACGTTTCTGAACAGTGTTGTTCTTATGGAAGAAAATTTAGATAAAATAAAGGAATTTCCTACGCAGATTCCAGCAAGTATTGCCGCCAAGGGACGTCATTTTAAGCCCAGGTTAGTGCTTATTATTATAGTTTTAAGTATAATCTTATTGTAAGCTTTCAGTAAGAATACAAATACTAAAATAAAAATACAAATTTTGAGCGCGAGGACTTCCTCTCCTTTTTCGAGTTATGGACGCTGCATTCCCCAATAACCAATCGGACTCAAGTGGACCGTAACACAAATAATCTCACTGTATAAGGCTTTTATAAAAACAAAAAATTGCAAAATAGATTATGATATTAAAGCAAGTAAAAAATGCAAGCCTATATAATGTCGCAATATGCAACATATGGGTATAGCAAGTGAAATTGTTCTTTATTTTCGTAAACGGAAAACTTTAAAAAATATATATTAGGTAAATAAATAATAAAACTTAGTGCTGTAACATACAAACTATATATTTAGTATTTAACTTAATCTTTTTTAAAGACAGTGAGGAATTTTTATCAAGAAATTTTTATTTTGGGAAAAGTCTGAATAGGTTATGGAGAATCTTTTTTCCGTGTTTAACGCCTGTTTATATTGTTGAGGCGTCAAAGGTGGTGAACACTGATAATACTTTGCATGATATTTTGGCTTAGTTTAGGGATCTCTCCGCCATTTGCAATTTATGAGAACTGAGGAAAAGAGAAAATCTCATTCCGGGAGGACAGTCCGGCGGGAATCGAACCCAAGACTTCCCCCTTACGAATCTGTGCCTTAAGATTTTGGTCATCCGTAGCGATTATGGGGAAATTTCCACCATCTGGCAACAAAATCAAGAAGCCACCAATATAACCGGAAAACACAAAATACTTCTCATGTTATTTTTTAACCCCAAATCGTTCACATAACCAAAAGAGTTCTCCGATTGAGGAAGACTACAGAAAGCTCTATGCCGGTGTAATTTTTCATCAAGACCCTCTGGCTTCACACATTCAAAAAATGCAAGAAAAGTTTCGATAACAAGGTAAAGGTCGGGGAATTCTCTTAGTTTAAATTTCATAGAAAATTTCTGGGCAAGGAAATCGTTGGGAAAATGACTGACCAACAAAAACAGACGCTAAATGTTTATCAATGTATAATGGTGTGAATACAAATACATCTATCTCAATTCAAGTGTTCTAATTAACTCGACAATCGGGCAATGCTTGCGTTACCCTTGAGCAGAAGATTGTTAGACGTCGTTCTGAAGAGGGATTATTGAAAAGATGTTCTGAATCATAAGACACTGCTTTGTCCCATATATTGACAGAAAACACTTGTGGTCTACCCCTTTTACCGATATTCTCATCGTTGCAGCAAATATTCCTTTTTCTTCCGCCTCCCTAGTACCAAGTCCCGCGAACGATTGCAGCCTGGTTATTCCTGATCTTCAAAAGCACGCCTGAGGACACACGCCCCGCGACATTCGAGCGAAAACGGCTCACGCCTATTCCTTTCCATCCTTTCACGTGCAGTGTGACACATTTTACTGGAGTGAGGAACTTTCAGTACTACTCGTATTTATACATCAGTTTGGATACGTAGAGTATTATGGAGATCTGCTTAAAATATCGTTAAACGTTTATTATAATTAACACAAGAGGAGTCATCTATTTTACAGAGCGTTCCTTATATTGCTGGGCCGCGGAACGCGTGCTGCGCGCACTGTCTATTACATTGGGAGGTTTTCCGTTCTCAAACTCCCGCGTTACTTACTCACGAGTGATGGTAACGTACACTATAATGACTGTTAATGTTGTTATAAGTGGCGTTGAAAGTGATGTACATCTGCATTCAGACATTGCTCGCATCTTTGCTGTTACAGCACGTCTTTTTTACACCATGCAATGGAATTTCATGTATAAAATGAGGATTCTCTGTGCTCCAATGTCTATTGCTCTGTGAGGCAACATGACCATTTAAAGAAACCGTGCCTCAATTGAGAAAATTATTAAATGTGGGTCAACAGTACCGTGAACGATATTTTGTAAAATGCAGTTACAGAAATGTACTCGTTTTTCTCGTCACGAGGTTGTAAGTCATTCTGTAGGATTTTGAAACACCCACTTGCTGGGCAACACGTCTTACAGACTTCTTTGGAGAGCACTCGAATGATACATCAATTTCGTCAATTTTTTTCTACGTTAAAACTTTTTTTTTCGCTTCTTAGGTTTAGCGATCTCATTGTGCGTGGACTAATAAGAATAATCCAATGTAATTCATACACAACACAGATGTCTTGAATAAACTCTCCCTTTTGCAATGTATAATGAACAAACTCTAGTCTTTACAGCTCGAACAGAAGGCAGAAACTGACACAGTATAACACAGTTGATAAACGTAGCCTTGAGTGGGTCATTGACCTCTAGTGCGCTACTGGAATAATATCTAGGTCACTGCAGGGCAAGCGAACTACGCATATACGCGATTTATGGCCGGCTATAAATGGAAGCATGGTATACAATGTTGTTAAATATCAGAGGTACTAGTTTCCGAAAAATACAAGACTAATTTACAGTTTAAGTTGAGTTATGAGACTAGAACAAGCGAAGCGTTCCCATACAGCCTGGATCTGGCGCTTAGTATATCTTCTTCCTACATCTAACGTTTTGACGTTTTAAAGACCTAGCTAATAGCGTTGGTTATGCCCCATAACGAGATATACAAGTCCATTTATAAGCGTCTCTACAGCAATGCCATAGCAGAATCTGACATAAATAAATAGTTGTTACTAAAGTGCTAAAATGGAATAATGATATAAAATAGAAGTTAATATATCAGATGACCAACATAGAAGTTGATAAGCCATCGCACATGACCACCGCGATACACCGGAGTCGATGAATTTCTTTTCAACCAAGAATTGGTGGTAGAAACACTACAGTGAGTCTAATAAATTCTAATGAACTTGAAAAGTTATGCCTTCACCCATTTCAGAAAGAAGATGCTATAATTGCCTCCCTTATTTTCTACATGTTTCTAGCCTCTACTTATGAAATCACCCACTATTCTTCTTAATTCTTTTTATAAATTAAATTCATTAACCATTTTATGACTTGGGAGCCAGATCGTCTGAGAATTTCTCTTTAAACAATCTCTGGCAGCATGAGCAGAATCGAACTATTAATAAACACTAAAGGAATAGAATAAATTATGCCTAGTATTTGCCTTTCAGTATTCCTAGCATGCTTTACATGTGTTATTTCTTTCTTGTTCAAACAACACGGAATGGTTTGAAATTTAAGGCCAACGTAGCAGTTCTGTAAATTCGACCGTACGCCCGAACTCGTGCAGCCCTACTTGTCGAAGAAGTTCCCTCGTGACCCTTATACTATCTGTGTGTAACAGATTAATTAATAAAAAGAACCAACAAAATAACCATTTTTAAAATAAAATCACTAGTTTTCACAAAATATTTGTTTTAAAGGATCAGAATATGTAGATACTTAACCATTAATTTTTTTTGAACTTACATGTCAACAACTGGGCCTTTTTGTCCAATCCACATTACCATGCAAGGTGCATTTGAATACAGTGATAATGGATCTTAAATTTTCTATCCTGCAAATTTCAGAGCTTAACAGAGTTATAACCTATTGGTGCGCAGCCCGATTTCTCAACGGGAAATTTTCAAAAAGAAAATATGTGCATTAATATGCTGTTGCATTAAAATGTGAGATTTGGGATAATTATATGAATAATGTTGAACAAAGCTGTTATAGTTTTTTTAAATAGAGCTTATAAGATTTTAAACACTTAAGACTATGTGCACCATTCTCGATCATATCTGTGCTGATCGAGGGTTACTGAAACGTGATCAAACTGTGATCGCGGTGAAATTGTAGTTGCGGAGCATCATAGTTAATATTCATTCAACTAACCCGCGTTAGGTTGCTGAACGATCACGATTTTACAGTTGTTACTCAAAGGAAAGCATCTAGCTCTATAGCCAAAGAGGTTGTAGTGAAATTATAATCTGCTTATATATATCGCTTTGTTTTTGTTTTGTGTTTGACTGAAAATTGTGCCTAGTAAACGAAAATGGAAAACGAATAAAGGTTTCCAAATTTGTCTCTGCATGAGATAAGACATTCTGTTCGAACTAGCTGTCTCATATTCCATAAACAGGAAAACAAAAGAGTGATTCATATTCTTTAAAGGGTAGGAAGGAGGCATGGAATAATTCAGCCATGCATTCCAACATGAGAGCAGGTGAGTTCTAATTACCAAATAAATAAACAAATCGCTATTTGTTAACACAGAGTGAGTTATGAAGTGTAAATCTTTATTTATGGGTGAAACAGAGTGATTGCGGTTAGTAAGAAACTCTAACCTCTCTGTCATTTCATTGTATCCTTTGATAGCCGGAATCTTTCTTCAAATTCCCTTCAAAAGGGTCACCTCTTTCCACAATGATCCGGTTTTGACATCGGTCTCGATTTAAGTAATCCAGGTATATTATCTCATTCTCAGTACCTTCAAGAAAATCGAAATGGGTAGCCATTTTGTGTAACTTGATCGCAATCAACGGAGTTGATCGGTCCAGCACCCGCGGTCAATGTTGACCACAATCAACTACCGCGTTTAACTTTGATCATTGTCAATGCACCAAAAAATCGCAATAAACGCGGTTAAATGTCGATTTGACCTCCTTCAAAAATTGATCTAGGATAATGCACATGGTCCTTTACACTCTTCCAAAAGAGATACTGTTTTAATAAGAAGAAAACGAATGGCTAAGACTTTATGAGAATATATGGGCAAATACTGAAGACATAAATGCTACCGTACTCTAGACGCAATAGTTACTACAATAATATTGAAATACAATTAAACATTAAAATGGTAATAAAGCATCAGGAAATGACTGTGTAAATATGGAGCTTTTGATGTATGCACCAGAAGAATTTAAAATAAAGTATTTGCAACTAATTAATATATGTTGTAAAAAGTATAGAATCCCTTAGAAATGTAAGAAAACAGTTGTATTTTAAAAAATTGTAAAAGACAGGACTGTAACAATTATAGGGACATTGCATTATGTGCAATGAATAAAATATATTCAGAGCAGATTGAACGTAAGTAGTGAGTCCCTATTGTGGGAAGAAAAATGTGCATTTCGAAAATATCGTTCATGCTCAGATGCAGTCTCTGTTATGAAATAACTAATACAGAAACGGCCAGAGTATAAACATTAACATGTTGATTTCGTAAAGGCTTTCGATAGGAAGTTACAAACTAAGTTTTAGAACATTATTACATATAGAGACATTGCAGAAACATTTGATACGAGCTATTAAAACCTTCATTTTTGGGCTAACATTACCATTAGCAAAGGAGGAATACTGAATAGAAATACAGTATGTACAAACTAAGGGGTTAGACAATGATGTCCCTTGCCTCCTACATTTTTAACATTTAACATTTACATTGACAATGCCTGTTGGATAGTTTAACTAAACATTTTAATTTAGGAAATATTATTTTAAACATTATTTTATTTGCATGAGACCAGCTGTTGTTGATGAGATGGAAGATTAACTTCATATTGCAGTCAAAAAAATTAAAGAATATCGTTGCCAATGTATCATAAAAATTAACACACACAAAAAAGTATGAAATGTTGGGGGTAAAAGCTTAGGATACAAAATTGTTATAAATGGAAATATTATAGAATAAGTCGACATTTTAATTATTTAGTATATAATGCGTCATTGCAAGAGTGGAAATATTAATATTAGTTGTTGCTTTGTTTTTTTGCGGACGCTCTTTAACATTAGCATCCCATTCAATTCAGGGCAGCCGACAAATTTTGCTCAGAGACCTCTTCTTTCAGGCTTGAGGTTCTTTTACTTGCCGTAAATCTACGACATGGGCTCCACGGTTTTACTTCCCTTCCGAAGGAAGCCATACTTTACGCTCGAAAAAAAAAAATCCATCGATTCTGGCAGGGATTTAACCCGCGTACTTGGGTTAAGGAGGAAGGTATGGTTACCACCACACCACCAGGATTGACAAAATATTTATATCAAAACTAGCAAGTTAATAAATTAATATCTTATGGTGGTTAAAACTAGACAGTAAAAAGGTCCGTTAATATAAGAATCGTAGCGGCGGAGATGTTTCTACATTCAATGGTAAGATTGACAATTGTAGATAAACTACAAAGTGAAAATATCAGAGACTTTAAATATATTTAACTTACTTGAATGCCTGATGACAAACTTCCCAAAAGATTATTGAATTACAGACCAAAAGAAAAGAGAATCATTGGCCGTTCAGTGGCTAGATGGCAAGATATCAGGTTATTTTTAAGAAATGCAATTACTAATTTAAGTAAAAGTAAGTTGGTAATTTTAGGAACTAAGAGTGTTATAAACTCGCCTAAGAAAATTATGATACAAATAAACGTATTAGAAAAATTATAGATGTTAGCTGGTTTTATAAAGTTTATACTTATTTCTATTTACGAATTATTCCATCTTGCTTTTACTATGCAGTATTACAATTTATTTGCATGGGAACAAGTCGATAAACTTGCTCATAATTTCGCCATGAAGCAATTAATAATGCAAACCTGTGCTTTTCCGCACTAGCCTTCAACTGATGGATGCAATCGGTGGCTTTGTTAAACGTTGCCAGATTTCACCATCCGTCATCACGCGAGCTGGCCTAATTTTTTCCCCCTATATTCAATTTGTATTTAAAATCGTAAAAGTGGTAATAAAGGTTGTTTTTACCTTTTCAATCTCTGGGAGAGCAGTACAGGAGAGTTTTATAGTAGTTAACGCAAATAATGATAGCTCATTAGAGCTACACATTAAAACGATGATCCATATTCTTGTTAGAGTTCATAATAATAAAAGTTTTAACTCTTCAAGAGTCAACACACTATCATTATCTTCACTTCTTCTATTCTGCCAATTTTTGTCTGTATGTTTTGATCCCTTAATTATTTATGTTCTTCTTTCACTGTGTTTTCTCTCTTCTGTTTGTAAGACTCTCAAATACTCTCGACCTTACCCACCGATATCCGGGTCAGTCACTCTCGGAGACGCGCATTGGTTACATGTACACAATTAGAGGCTTTCTGGATGAATGTCCTATGTCAGGGCTGCCTTAGTGGCATCACAAACACAGAAGACGCATATATATAGATGATAAAATAGAAAGGGGGTCCATGGCAGAAACCCACGAACAACCTATCAGGTTAGTCGAACGCAGTATTTGATACTGGGAGATCCCGAATTCGAATATTTACATTTGTTCGTATATCCAAAATTATCTCATATGCAATGCTCTATAATATGCCCGCTATAATATTTTTTTCACTACTACGTTGACCTAATTCAATTTCTAATGGTCTAACGTTTATTGTGTACAGTGTTTGTGCATAATTTCAAAGTAGTGCAGACATTTAGAGTATTTTAATTACAATAGTTTTAAGGTATTTCAACTGTGCACGTTTTTGTCATCAAACATTTAACTTTATTTATATTATTTTCACATAAAACTAATTTTACGTCATGTAATTTGCATTCATTATTGTTTTAATTGATTTATTATTTTCGTTGGATTGGATTATTTGAGATGGAGGCGGATATTGTAGTACTTCAGCCTTGCTTACGGCTGGCCGTTTATATTGGGAGGAAGAGAAGAGATAAGGACGATACCGAACTGGCAGAATCCATTAGCTGTTTTTTTATTTGTTTTATTTACGGGCGCTCATTAACTTCTCAAGGTCATCAGCGTCCCATTCAATTCAGGGCGTTAAACGGCCGACGAATTTTGCCCAGAGGACTCTTCTGTCAGGCCTGAGGTTCTTTATCGTGCCGTAAATGTACGACATGGGATTCACGGCTTTACTTCCCTTCCGAAGGAAGCCATACTTAGGATTTTTACGCCCGAAAATAACCATCGATCCTGACCGGGTTTGAATCCGCGATCTTGGGTTTAGGAGGCAAGAATGGTTACCACTACACCACCAGGACCGACTCCATGAGCTCCAGGCACTGATGATACATGAGATGAAATTATAACTTGCGTGGTGGGAAGAAATCTCCAGACCTCCTGCTCAAGAGTCCGCGCCTTAACGACTTCGGCCATCCATGGCCCCATGGGCTGTTATGTGAGCCTTATAAACAGAACATCCCGACGCCAGTACAATGTTTTCCCCAAGCAGTTCGAGTCCCTTAGAAAGCCCGCTTCCATGCTAGCCGAGGCAGAAATCTGTACAAAGCGCAAGCCACCATAACGCCGCGCAGCCCAACTCGCCCTGCACTTTCGATCCAACGGATTGAAATGTTATGAAATGAGAGTGGAAATTTTGTGTGAAGTACAGATATACTCTAAGCGTCACGCCTAAGCCACCGTGCTCAGTAACACTACGAGTTGTCATTTATAATTTTTGAACCTTTTTTTTTTAACATTACTTTAGCTCCTGTTGTTTTATAGAGACTCTTAAAGGATTTAAGATAGTATCTACTATATTATGAGTAACTAATACCACCCAATGCATTGAAGAAACCTTTGTGTTAAAACCCTCTGCAGCAACTCAAATAGTTTACAAACTCTTTTCTCCAGAGCATTCATAATTAATTTGAATTACACCTAACAAATTTTGGAACACTTATTTTCTGATGAGGAAGAACATGTGGGCACGTGTACTTTCAATGAGCTGCAGGTTATCTGTAAGGACTCAATCGATAGGTTGCAGATACTTGTTCTGCTGTTGCACGGAGGTATATCGCAGCTCTCGATGACTCGGTCGGAAGGGAACCTTTCTTAATTCATTACGTTCGACTCGTCAGGCACACCATTATTATTGCCGCTGAGGAGCCGACACACACACACTGACACTGAGTCGACATGAAGACTCACCGAACAGTAAAAACCTAACAGATCTCCAGCGTCTCTGCTTCACTCCAACCTTCCTCTTTTGCCTGGATCTTCATTTACCAAACTTTGCATAATCTAATCACTCGTCCGTAGTTAATTATTTATTTACGTAAATGTTCACCTGTGATAGCTTTGAAACTTCCTCGTTATTAATTTTTTCCTCTTTTCAGTAGTTTGTGAGCATTAAATCATCTCCCTTGAGCAATGCGGTCCGCTAGACTGTGCGCCAATAACTGCAAAACTGTCACCTACCGCGCGGAATTTATTGTTGGTCACGCATTGACATTTCTTTTCCATTGATGAATAGACGTTAGCCAGTTTCCACATCTATCACCTCTCTGTCATTCTTTGTTTACGTGTAACCCAATTTTCTTTCAAGTTATTAATTATTGATTTTGTTTATTTACGGACGCTCTTTAACATCTCAGGTCATCAGCGTCCCATTCAATTCAATGCATGAAACGATATTTTTTGCTCAAAGGCCTCTTCTCTCGTTGAGGTTTTTTTTTTTTTTTTTTTTTTTTAAATGCCATAAATCAATGACACGGGATTCAAGGCTTTACTTATTGGTTTTTTTTACACCTGAAAAAAGCCATCCTCTTGGCCGGGTTCGAGCCCGCGATCTTGGATTTAGGAAGCAAGTATGATTGACTCAAATATTACGTCTATCAGTTAAATATACCTAAAGTTTCATTTTGTTGATGCAGTCAATCGTCTACTGAACGTAGAAACCTCCTAATGTTGCTTCGATTCTATCATTGGAATTTTTATTGCCAAATTTTCAAAGTGAGCATGGAAATGGGCATCATCTTGTAAAACTTCGCTTATATTTGTCGAATGGTACCACACATCTATTCAATCTGTTGATTTTTACATTATTGTCCTCATTTCTGCAATGAAACACAATAATATCCTAAACTTATCAACCTTTTATTATATGTCCGTTTATAAACAATTGGCATCTTAAGTGTTATTTCCCAAAAATGCCATCGATTTTGTTTGTTGTATTAAATTTCACTATTTTTCCCCTTTTATTGTGTTAGACTCTTTCACTTTTACTTTCAATTTTATAAGTATTTACTTAGTTTCCTTATAAACGTTTCTCAATTTTGGTTTAGAATTTTATATTACTTTTTATCTGCATTCTTTATACATAATCGAAACGGTTTTATACTCCCGAGATTTAGGTAATCAACTTAATAATAAAATGATATTAAAACAATTATATTAATATACATAAAATTCCATATAATTATACAATTATGTAAATTATATTAATTATGGGAGACTCATTTGTTTATTCCATATCCTTTAGAGTGCAATGTCTCATCTCTAATAAAACTGGTTTACGATACAAGCTATAAATTTCCCATAATTATGTCCGAAGAGTATGTTTAGCCATGTTCTCAAAGAACAACATACACACGCACTAGACAGAGGCTGCGTCATGGGTAAATGCATGGCACGACAGTCATCCATGTTGTTACAAGCAATAACAGCGCCGCGCGCGGCACTACGGAATTTCAATAACCCCAAACTCTGTCACAACCAAGATAGTGCACATTAATCTAATGTTTTCTTAAATCTTAAGATTTTTAATTCACGAAAAGATGTTTTAAAAGACACAGAAACATTTTATATCGCTCCACGTTTCAATTTATAAATTCCGGATAATAAATACAAGCAGAAACATTTGCAAAGGGTTCAGCTCACAACTTTAGGTTTAGTAATTATTGCATATTTTTACGGAAAATATGTGAAGAGTTGACATTAATTAAGGAGAAACCAAAAATGATCAAAAACAGCAAAAATCTAATAAAGATAAAGATAGTCTATTGTGTCCCTTAAGGACAACCTAACGTAGTGAGGTATTCCACGCTAGTTGTTCGTATGCTGTTTAAGACACTGATTTGTTCTTTGATTTCCTTATCTCTCACTGCACTGGTTTCTTCTCGAGAGATTTCCATTTTTCCCTTCCTCTTGCTACTCTTGACCAATTTGGACCTGCATGTTCCTTGAAGAGGTCTGTCCATCTTCTTCTGGGCGTGTTTTGTGTCTTTTTCCTATCCGGGGTGGAGATCTTATAGGTCCTCTATTGTCCTGCATTCTTGCGACGTGACTGCCCCAATGCCATTTGCTTCTGGTAGCTTTGTCTGTTATCTGAAATAACTGGTTTATTAATACTATAGGTCTTTGTCGTTCAATGTTATTCCAAGGATCTTGTATGGCATTTTTCTTTGGCATATTTTAATTTTGTTCTTTTGTTTTTCTCTTATTGATCAAGCCTGTCACCCAAATAGTAAATACAGGGTATACACAGGTTTCGAGCGTCTGGAATCGATTTCTTAGCGTTTGGTCTAACTATTATTATCCTATAAATGACAGTGCTGACATCATTAAGTGCTAGAAATGTGGCATAAATGAAAGGAAAACAGAAAAAAAAATAATAAATTAACAACACTTCCGAATTAATAATGAAAAATCATGCCTTCAACTGTACCCTTAAAGAGCGACACGTGTTCAAAAATTTAATGACATTTTGGCCATCTTTTAAAATAAAACACGGCTTCTCTTTGCGGACACAACACGTCTGGACAAAATACGCTCAAATCTTATAAAAGAATATTCGATAAATATCGTTCGATAGATCGAAATGATAGTCCCGCTTCCTCGCTGCGTGAGTTATTGGGGTCCAGAATGGCTTGACAGGCAACACGGCGCCCAATCATGTAACGACATTTGCTCCATTCGCTACCGATAGATGGCGAACTTGCGCCTACTCTCGAATTCAAATGAGCATTTAACATCCTCCCACGCACCCATGGCTGTATTCTTGGGCTATTTTCATCTGTTTTCAATTGATAAGAGCAATTTTGCTGGCAAATTTCCGCGACTTGCTTTGAATAATGGCCAAGGTTTGAATCGTGAGTAAAGATACGGTATTATACTTGTGGTAAAAAGAAACAAAGAAACAATTAAATAGAAGCGCTGAAACAACGTTATCACCCCCCTCATTAGCAAATGTACTAGAGTTAATCCGTGGAGAATTAGCGAAATAAAGATTTATAAAATAAATATGAATCATTTTTGATATGACATTCACGTTCAGCAGATCATTAATAAGGTCGATTATTTGGGACCTGTCAATCTTTGCGTACTTCAGTTCTAAAGCCTACCTTTGAAAATATGTAAAGAACAAAAGAAGTGAAAAGCATTAGTTGAAAAATAAAAATGATTTAAAAATTAGCACAAAAACGCCCTTCATGGTTGTATGGGATCTACAGACGAGAGACAGACTAAAGGAAGTAATCTGTTAAAAGCTGTTATAGATCGACGCTTTAATTATTATTATTATTATTATTATTATTATTATTATTAATGTAAGTCTATAAACATACACAATTTAAAAAACGAGTTTCATAGTACCATCTGCTTAAGAGAAAAATTACAGCCCATCAGTGGTAATTGTGGTAATTAAAACATCTACTATAAAAGTTCTTGAACGCTGTCTTTCTGATTCTCTTGAGAATTCGAAGCTTACTTAACTCACACACACACATCTTATACAAAGTTTTTAGACATCTGCAAAAATTGTGGCTAAATACATTATTCCCGTATAGATGAAAATAAGGTCGTTGATATAAGAATATTCAGAAAGGGTAACATTGCTGTGTGTAAAACTATAAAATATTACGTGGTGCCTATGATAGAAAAGTCAAAAACCGACGAACTACATACTTTTGTAAAGCATATGATTTGTAATATACTAAGTGAGCAGATTATCTATGAAACGCGAGTACAGCGTGGAGTTGATGGGAACTGCCGGCCGGCAAGCAGATAGAGAGTCCGCGGTTAAACTCGCGGCACTATAGTGACTAATAAAATAATGTTTTTCTTTAGTCATTTAATCCTGTAACAGACATGAAGACGCTGGAAGTACCTGCTTCATTGCATTTCTTACATCTTTTTAAGAAATTTTACTACTTAAGATAAAATTTACAGGACAAAAAAGGTACCTTCAGTGAGTATGAACATTTACCTTATAATGTTAAATTTAACAAATTCATTTGCCATTTTCTGAAGGACTGTTAAAGCCATGAAATGAAACGTTACAGTTTACAAATGCACATAATTGAAATTTACTGATCTATTTTCACTACTTTACCATGACTCTTAATCAAATTATAAATTATTTTCAATTGTTTTTTTTCTATTTCCCCCCAACATTTATTATTATTTTATTATTATTATTATTATTATTATTATTTTATTATTATTATTATTATTATTATTATTATTATTATTATTATTATTATTATTACTGCCGCGTTTTGCCCTAGCTCCACCATAAGAAATCCACATAATCACACTATCATGATGAACAAGTGGTAAAAATTTCTTAGTAATAGCTTAAACAGATTCTCAAAAAATTGAAATCTTGTGCAAAACAAGTAGTTTTTCAATAGTTGCAGCAAAAAAAAAAAAAAAAACCGAAAAACTAACTTTTTGAGGAAAACATCAGCAAAAACCCACCAACAGTGTAAAACAAGAAAGCATGATATCAAGGAAACAAACGCTGCCAATTTATAAAATACAACTTTTTCTATTATTCAAGATAAACCACAATCTTTTAGGGAAAATACTTTCTGAGATGTAGAAAAATACTTATAACAAAAGAACATTAATACAAATCATATCAACATAAACAGAAAATTCCAAATATTAAAATGATATAAAATAAATTATGAACTTTTGATTCCCCCTTCCCTTTAATACTTCACTGAAGAACAATATCTGTTAAGAGATTAATTCAATTTCTCAAAGAGAAGTAAAATGTAATTTCCTAAACAGAAGCCAAAAAGTTCTGGAAAATGAAGTCAGACTTACAGCATCTCTTTGGATCACGACTTTATAAGTGCAAATAAATAGTATTCTATTATAAAGCTACTGTAAAGGCGCGCGAGTTTAACGGGGTACCGTTTTTGCTAGCTGACCGGGAGCATACGCTCTGCGGCCCATAAACTCCGTGGCACACTCACGGTTCACATGTAATCCGACCACTTAGTGCATGATCTAACACCAATGAAATTGTTCTAGGATTTTTTTTATTTAGACAGTTCATATATATACTTTTCATATAAAGCGTGCCATTAAACAGAGAAGTCAAGTGAGTGATAGTCTTTGTGAAATATAGAACCTTCGGTTTTATCTTTGTATCAGTAGTGTCCACTCCGTGATGCCTCAGTACTAAAGGTCGTCAAACACTATTTAAAAAAAATAATCAACAATGCTCCCTCTCATTTTTTTTGTATAGTGTTTAACGCCTGTTTTTACTCATAGGTGGTGGACACTGATGATACACGAGATAAAATGATATATTGAGAAAGAATTTTTTTTAAGGAAGGAAATGTTCCAATTTAGGGTACCTCCCCAGCATTTGACATTTATGAGGACTGAGGAAAACCTGGAAAAAGCCTCAGTCAGGGAGGACGATCCTCGCGGGATTCGAACCCCAGACCTCCCGCCCATAAGTCCGCGCCTTAATGACCTCGGCTATCTATGGTAGTCCCATTAAAGAAAGTAGCCTGTGAAAATAGGTGTTATAAAATTTGGATGTTTAGTAATTTCAGGTTGAATTACCAAATTATATACAATTTTGTTTTTTGGAATCTAAAATATACTTGTGGATGAGTGCGTTTCTATTAAAAATATTTTATTTATAATATTTTCTTCATTTCTTCAGTAAATAATCGATAATGCAGCCTTCGTTCAACTATGAGTAATTTAAAACTATTTCCAAAAAAGTTAACATTTTAAGAACAGATTTCTTGAGTTATTGATACAAACTACTTTAAATGCGCAGTAGAAGTAAAATGTGTTAAAATAATAAACAGATCTAAATAAAATGTTCTGCATTTCAATAGCAACTTAATATAACTATTTATTGAAGCTTTAACGTTAATAGTTGCAAATCTGCAAGGTACACAGTGTTTGTGTTATAAAATGTACAAATTCTTGTAATGTTTGTTAGAAACTATTGAAAAGTAAATTATTTTCACGTGGAAGTTAAAACTGTTTTATAAAGATTACCTATTTACTTTATTTCTGTCATTATGGATATTTTTACCTAACAATACCAAGAGTAAATTAGTATAGAGTCTAGCTTCTTGCCATTGAAGAACTCGCAGTAGTTCGAAATATAGCAATTTCAAGTGTGACTCTTTCTCTGTGTTTTATCTTTATCTACTTTTATTATTAGTGTTAATTTATATATATGTATATATATGTATATATATAAATCAACTTTGCCATTTCAGGTGGGTTAGTTAAATTATGCATAGACTCCTTTTTGATCGATATTTGTTTGCTTCGGATTTTTCGTAAAAATATCTAAGAATTTTCCTAACAATATATTTTAATTTTCCTTATTTTCTGGAGCCATACTCGTTGATATTAGACAAATATGTTAATTCTTCTCTTTGTGTATACCTAGGTCTTTAAACAGAGAAGAAAGCTAACATACTGTTAAGGCGTTACGAGAACTGCAACACAATTTTTTATGACACTGTTTTAAGATGTTTCGATATTAACCACGTAAACAAAAAGGTCAGCAACTGGCTCTGTAATAATATTGTGGTTCAGGGAAACAACAGCTGGGTAGCCCCGAGCTGTCATAACGACAGAACCCATCTGCTGATGGCATAGCAAGCGCAGCCAGAACTGCAATAAACTCGGGAGGCAGGGCTGCCAAATTAATACTGCCCGGAACATACCGGAAGTAACAAACTAGTCCTCATCAGCGGACCTCCCTCTCAAATGCATGCAGGTATTATTTTAAAGCACAAATCGTTTCGTCAAACAAGGCAATCGGCAGGAGGAAAAACACCCTGAAGCAAGTGAGAAAACGTGCCGATTAGTCCATTCTAACTGTAAGGCATTCTTTTGAAGGCATACAGAAATACTGTAGACATCTTACCAAGACATATATTATGAATTTGATCATTTTAAAGTTTATTTTTACTAATTACTAATATAATTAACAGAAACATGATTTACTCATGCAAGTAACATGTACTAAATGGAAATATCTGTAATTGAATCCATAAAATGAAATATAATACTAAAATTGTTTATACTAATTTTGCAAAGTACTTAAAGCAGATTTCATATAAAATATTAATTATAAAGTTAAGTAATTAATGCCTACGGACGTAAAAATCCTAAGTATAGTTTTCTTTGGAAGGGAAGTACAGGCATGGGTCCCGTGTCGTAAATTTACGGCACGTAAAAAAACTCAAGCCTGAAGGAAGAGGCCTCTGAGCAAAATTTATCGGTCGTTTTATGCCCTGAATTGAACAGGGCGCTGATGACCTGAAATGTTAAAGAGCGTCAGTAAATATGCCAAACACTGAGAGTGACAAAAAATATATACACACTTTCACAGTGTTATTATTTTAATAAATTAATTTTTTAAATTATTTTAATAAATTTAAACAGAAATTTGAAAAAAAAAATAGATAGATAGATAGATGGACCGAAAAACGGCACTAATGTGTAGTATGATGTTCTGTAAAGAGATGCGACTCACATGCATTATGATAGGGTTGCTACGTGACAGGTAAATCAACAATGAACAAATGAAGCCAAGATTATCATATGATGTTATGTAAATAGAAGTGACTCCCATTATGTTATGCTAGCGTTGCTGCAACAAGCTTATCGTTTGAACAGCGGAAAACAATTTTGAAATGGTATTGGAAAACCGAGAATGTTGTTGAAGTTCAAAGGCAATGAAGACGTGTGTACAGAACAGAACCGTCAAAGCGAATAACAACTGCACGCATTCGAGACAAATTTGAGACTCATGGAAATGAGGAATTTTACTTCCAACAGCATGGCACACCACCACATTACCACCGAGATGTACATGCGTACCTTGATGACAATCTTCCAAGGCACTGGATAGGACGAAGAGGTCCGATAGAGTTTCCACCGCGTTCTCCGGATCTAACTTAGTTGAACTTCTACCTATGGGGAACTCTTAAGGATGTTGTATACCGTAGAAAACCAGCTACACTGGCAGCACTTCGGGAAGAAATTGAAACAGCATGTGATGCAATCGCTGAGGACACTTTCGTAAACGTTGCTCAATCAGTAGTTCAACGTACTCAGAAGTGTATCGACGCCGATGGTGTGCATTTTGAGCATTGTTGTAACTGTAAAAGTGTAAGATGATTAGTGCTCATTATTTTCTGTTTGTGTGAATTCAGTTTTGTTATGTAAACACGGGTTTTTCTTTCCTTGAGGTGTGTATACATTTTTTGGCACTCTCTGTCTATAAAAAATACAAAAAGTATACACTCTATTAAAATATGTTTATGTAAAAGTTAAGTGGTGTATATTTTTCTTTTTAATTTTTACTAGTTATTGTATTTGCCAAATAGTGTTCCATTTTGAGTTTATCGTACTACGCGAGTCCACTAATCTTTAAAAGTTTTGTAAAATATTGCGTGCTTTTTAGAAGCTCTCGTGTGTCTTTTTTATTATTTCTATTTTCTCATTTCGTACTTCATAAATTTTAATTAACACATATGTTTAGTTATAGCACGAGACAAGTCTTAATTGTGTCTTTTCTGGAAATGAGATTGCCGTCATTCAGCTGTTTATTTATGTTACGTTGATGTGAAAGTTCGCTTAAGAAAACAACGTTGTCACACGTCAGGAATCAGTTTCAGTGTATGTTTGATGCTAACAGGAGGCTGAAGTGAGAGTAAATTATTTATTCATTTATTTTATTTATTATACAAGACAGTACGAGAAAGAGGAAACATTTCTAGTTTATGCTCAATCTTTTTATCTAAAAAAGTAACTGTAACCGCTATAAGGTATCTCCTGGCAGTATCTTACTGTTTAGTCGAAAGCGATAAAACGAGACAGTAGGACTCAACGGGATGGGGCGAGGTGATTAAGTTTTGTTCCACTCTGTAGTGCACTATTTATATTGATCAAAATTATATTTTAAAAATTGTTTTAAAATAAAATAAGCACAATACTATTATTTATCATGTATATCAAAAGATATCTCCCAATGTCAATTATAATCTTTCTTCCACAATAGAAGATAAAGTTAACGAGACATTTCAATAATCTTTATTATAGTTAGGGACATGCATATCCTTTAAAGACGTGCCGCACGTCCAAATATAAAAATATATGTGAGACTCATAGTTGGCAAGTAAATGCCTTAAATTGACTAATTTAAATTCCTGTTTAATTTAGCAGGCGTTTATATTTTCGAGAAAATAAGTGACATCGATTACTTAATACATGCCACGAAGGCTCTTAGGTTCAAGTTCATGAACTGTCATGAAAGCTTCCGCCATTAAGCTCCACGCGATTATGTCACTCTCACCAAGCTATTAGCCCAGAGATTCCTATCAAAAAATCAATTCCTTCAAATAAGCGACAATGTTCAGGAATATACCAGGGTGCACACCAACTCCGTCCACTCTCTTTCGTATATTATGCTTGTGATATTGTTGATTCTACCGCTGATAGAAATAGAATATCCTGTCACAAAATGACGAAACTTTGATTGTTGACTCTAAAAGATGCATTTAAGAAATTAACATAATTAGGAAAAACAAGCATAAAATTAATTAAGAATAGATCAATTTCAATAAAGAAATATATAATAAAATCATTGTAAAATGTATATTTCAAAGTAGGTGTAAGGTTAGAATAAAGTTTTAGAACAGAAATGTGCTTTTTTTTTTTAACTCCCTGTGTTGTTTTTTCAGTTCCATTCTCAAAAAACACTATTTTGCAATGAAGGATTAAAAAAAACGTATATCAATAAATTTCTCTGGAAATAAATCTTACGTTTAAATGTCGAAGCGCCATGATTTTGGCTTATTAAGTTTTTGAATTTCAGATTATATATATATCGGGAGAAATAATGCAAATGAAAATACAAAATTTATCGATTAACTTAGCTTGCTTAGTAATATTTTAAGTCTGAAATACCAAAAAACAAATTAAATTATTTAAGATCGCAAGCTCTCAATGAAAACTTCAAAATATGTTGTAGAATGTGAAAATAATTGTAACATATTTTGCAGAAAGTGACCAAAAATTTTACCTCAAAATACTTTAATATAAGGTGCCCCTAAGGTCTGAGAAAACATGACTGGAAAAGTAGAAATAAAACTTTTGTACACTAGAATTATAAATAATCTTTATTGTTGCTAAAAATCATTTATAAAATGCTACGCTATGACTTTAGCTTAATAAAATTACCAAAGTAATAACTACGTCATTAAATTATTTTCATTGCTAAAAAGCTGTATTCGTTTTCGTTGCAGAATAAGTAATTACAGAGTTAATATTAGCTAACAAATTGATTGATAGAGTTTGCTCACATTAGCCTGTTGTGAAATATTATTAATATTTTTTCTTTTCATTCAATTAATGCGTCTGTCACATTCCTTATGATAAAGAATTTTAGATGGTTTGTGATAGTTCAGCCCTTTCAGGTTGGGCTAAAATTTCCAGCGGTAAATCCATCTTCACTAACAACATTAACGATAGATACTCTCCGTACACAATGACATCATAAGTAAAATAAAATAAAGTATTTACTTTAGAGTATTTTATTTAATTAATATTTTTTATAAAACTGGTATGCATAATAGTTTATAATGTTATACACTTTTTGCATTCTTAAACATTACGTAACTCGCATACTAAAGTCACAATATACTATCACGTAGCAGATGCACACAGAATCAAGTGGATAATTTAAGATGAAAAACTTGTATGACGAAATAAAATTAGTTGAGCCTTGAGCTTTGAGGAATACTCATCAAATTCTCCGGTAAGACGAAATCCTAATCATAATCCACTGCAGAAAGGTTGTAACAACGCAGTAGATCGGCCAGTAAACCAGCAACTATCATAAAAGCCACCAGCTCAAAACCGAAGCATGGGTATTCAGGAGCAGGGAAATATATTACGTCCTAGAAGACCTTGGAAAAATTATCACGCATTCGGAACAGCCTCTCTGCTCCCGACGCCATAAGCACGGATACATCCATAATATGTGTAACTAATGTTAATGAAAAGGGGGTTTTGAGAAGTAATTATTAAGTCAGGTTTATTAGAACCTTTCATCTTTCGCCGACGCCAAGTTCTTCCTTCTTCATACTCCAGAAGCCAAGAGGTAAATTTATGGAACTCATCGGCGCCTCTTGGTTTTATATATGGGCTTTGCTCAACATTGCGTGGATGTTCATTTGGATTTGGGATGCTGTTTGAACATGTCTTCACTTCCCAGTAAAAATGAGGTTCTTGTTAATAAATAGGCAAATGTAACGCTGAAGTATTTAAGTCAAATCACTGCTTCTAATTGGTTTTTCATATTTTGACTTCTGACAGTAACGAAAGAGTAAATTTTTCTTGGGTTATAAAGGCATCTGATCAGAAATGAGTAAAAAATCGATTCAATCATTTTGAAAGATGAAAATCCGATGTCCCTATTTCAAGGAGGTTTTCTCGACAGCAATTTTACTAATTTAGTTAATGCATATAAATTCTTCGTATGATGGTAATGCAGGAATATACGGGAGTAGGTCCATAAGTTTCCGGCCTGACCATTTTCTAGGTATGATAACACAAAAACTATATTTCACTATTCAATATAGTTACCCTTTATTGCAATACACTTCTCACATCTTTGAATTAAACTTTCAATCCCCCCAAAAATAGTCAGAAATATTGTCTACAAAATGGGATAAACAGCACCCATCACTTCTTCCACACACTTAAATTTCCTTCCTCGAAGGTCCTTCTTGAGTTCTGAGAAAAGAAAATGGTCACTGGGAGCAAACTCTGGGCTTAGGGTGGAGGTCGATCTCCTTGAAGACATTTCCTCACAGCTTCATTTGCAACAAGAGTTGTATGCACAGACACCTTGTCGTGAAGAAGGCGCACACCACCACTCTGCTTTCCTCGCCTTTTTTCTTTGATGGAAGCACGTAGTCTGTGCAGTAGGCCAGGATGGTATTCCCCATTTACTGTGGCGTTCCTCTCCTTGAAGTCAATGAAGAGTATTCCTTCACAGTCCAAAAATACTGTGGTCATGATTTTCTTGGTTGACTGAGTGACCTTGGCCTTTAGAGGCGATGCTTCGCCAGGTTTATGTCACTCCATGGTTCTCGTTTAGATAAAGGATCATAGTAGAGGACCATATTTCATCTCCTGTAACAATGGTTTGAAGAACTTCTCTCTCGTTGCCATGGTAGAGCTCCAAAAATGCCTGACAACAGATGACTCGTTGCTGCTTTTGGACTGAGGAAAGAAGTCTAGACACTCATCTTGCACCAACCTTATTCATGTTCAAATGTTCATGAATAATTCGAAGGACCGTTGTTATAGAAAGGTCCAATCTCGCTGCTATTTTTTTAATTTTGAACAGCCGGTCTTCCATAATTTCTCCTTCCACAAGAGCGATGTTTTCAAGAGTGAGGGCCTGTACGCTCTTCGTCTCCAATGCTTTCTCGAACCATTTGAAAAAATTTGGACCATTCTTTTACGGTAGAATATGAAGTGGATGCTTCCCCATGTACACCGTCAAATTGCTGTTTAATTTCATTTGGAGTAAGTCTTTCTTTTATGAAGAATTTAATAACAGCTCGAAACTCCATTTTGAACATGTCACAATCTTCTGCACCTAGCCTTCTTTATGCAACTATATCTGAATAATTGAACACAGCGGAGCGTAAGTTGCAGTTGCAATTATTTACTTAACACATAAAGTAGGACACATATAAGGGTTCTGTGAAGGCGATAATCCTTATCGGCGAGGCCCGAAACTAATGGGCCTGTCCTCGTATGTGTTATACTTTTTGTTAGGTAGAGATACAGATATAAAAGGGGCCTTCAATTCATGGTTTTGCGACAAACATTAATTTATATATCATAAAACTTACGCATGATTAATTGGGTCTTGTAGGAGAAAAAATATTTATTTCGATCTTATTCAAAAATTGGTTCTAGCGCTTTGTTACTTCAGTTACGGATTTTAATGTCTCCTTGTTTCTGTATCCTGCAGAAGTTCCTGAAGAAAATGTCTGGCCGCAAAGTGTCCTACTTACCCCCACCTCAAAATTCCTAGAATTGTCTCGCGCAGATGGATATAAGGTCTTTAGCCAGAACTATTCAAAACTTCAGTACTTCCCTCATCCTCTCCATTTACTGGTATTCGTATGCCCTAGGTAACCGTGCGTTCCTTTCATAAATGGAGGTTCTGCTGTTTAGAGAATTTAAGTGAATGAGTTGAGGAAAAAGTTTTTGACAGCTTGAAAAGAAATAAATGTATACCAAGATTCTCATTAGATATTTTTGTGAGGTGAGCAAGCCATTTAATTTTATAACTTTTTTCACTTCGGTATATTAAAATTCTTTATATACTTTTTAAAATGTTGTAAATAATCGCAGAAAAAAATTCATAACAATGCAAAACACGCTAAAAACCCTTAAAATAGGCAAAATAAAAACTGGCCCATATACGGGAACATGTTAATTTCTATCTGTCTCTTAAATATGTTCAATCTACACAGATAGAAAGGCATTTTGCCTAACTTATCACATTTTTACTTAAACTTAGTGGTAAAGCGGAAGAAAATGCTTAGTTGTCTCTGCCACAACAAATCAAGTAATTAATTAATTGTACTGATTGGTTTTTTCTTATACTGTGCTTGATTACACAAGTTTCCTTGATAACATTCAGAACATGGTGTTAGGCAGGTCAACAGCGTCCCATTCAATTCAGGGCGTGAAACAGCCGACAAATTTTGCTCAGAGGCCTCTTCTTTCAGGCTTGAGGTTCTTTTTCGTGCCGTAAATGTACGACATGGGACCCACGGCTTTACTTCCCTTCCGAAGGAAGCCATACTTAGAAATTTTACGCCCTAAAAAAATCCATCGATCCTGGCCGGGTTTGAACCCACGATCTTGGATGTAGAAGGCAAGTATGGTTACCACTATACCACCAAGACCGAATTTAAGTACTGTGATTTACTAAATTTTGTCATTTGCACCTTCACTGTACATATATCATCGATAATTTGGGAAACAACGTAGTGTATTGCAATATTCAGTAATATTTCCCTAGAGTTATTAAATAGAAGGGCATATAAGTGATTATGTACATCATCATTAGCACCAGCTACTTCAACTGGCTTTCCTAATGCCTGATTGACCTCCACCAAGCAAGCAAGCAAGAATGAAGAGAACAGCTTTAATCCTTTGTCCACGTGAACAGCAAGGGGACTGACTTAATGGATAGGTGAAACGTAAAAACTAAAAGGAGTTAAGATTACATTCGCGGTATTAAGGAGGCCGGGAGCGTGTTTTATGTCTTTAGCCCCGGCACTAAAAGTGACTACCATTATGTTGCTCGCTATTGAAACACTTGTAATGGCGCAATGCTAAGTAGCTCAAGCAGAGTGATGGATGGTTCAACAGTTTTAGACATGGCCGCCTAAAATTTCCTCCCCTGCACAAGTGGCGCCTTCCGGGAACATTTGAGTGGTCAAGAAATTCTTCACAGTACAGTTTGTTTCCAAAAAAAATTCCAGATCCAGATCTAAAGCATGGTATTTAGTATGAAGTATCTCATCTAAAGGGAGTTCGTTTAATTTCTGATCCCCCTTCACTAAATTAATGTCAAGAATTGAAAGGCTTCTGTAAAATAATAATAATAAAATTATTCAGAAGATATATCTTTATTAAATATTATTTGAATGGATAGCAAAAAACAAACAAATATAAGGTCTGTTCTGTAAGTATGTGCAAAAATAAAGAAAAAATAATTATGTTTAAAATGGTTTTATTTCTCTATATAAACCGCTTACTTATTCCGTTTCTAGTTTGTTGATCCCATCCTTAAAATACAGTTCTTAATACATGTTTGTTTCGGTGGCCACTGCGTATTTTTTTCCTGATAGCCATTTCTTCAAGTTTGGGAACAGAAAGTAGACCGAGGCAGCCCATATATGAAAAGTAGGAGTTGAGAGGAAGGGTTTCATGCTTTAAGCCCAACCCTTTTGAGATTGGAATCCCAAAATTGTTATTAAGACGAAACAGAAGTTTTCCCTTTCTCAAATGAGGATGATTATTTTTGATCGCCTGGTTTAATTGTTCCAATAGCATAGTGTAATATTCACCGGTTATGCTTTTTTCCTATTGCAAAAAGTCAATTAAAATTACATCATACAATCCCATAACACGATTGTCATCAGAGAAGATTGTTTGGCCTCCTTTGCAGCGCTTTCTTCGATTGACCCACTGTTTCGAAAGCTTCTGAATTCCCGGCCTGTTGTGATGGACTTGCTTCCGAAATCCACAAGGATTCAGTTTAGACAGCTCCAAATTTCAGCGCTGAAGTGACAACTCGCTCTCTTTTCTTTTCAACCGTTAGCAAACGCGGCACTCACAAGGCCATTAGCGTTTTTATTTGCAAATAATTGTGCAAAAGGTTATGCATTCTATTTCCAAAAATGTCCATAACTCCATGTAGTGTACTTTTAAATCGTTTCCTCCACAGAACTCCCAGGGGCCCGCATCGCTTGTGCTCTTAGGCCACAAACAAAACCGTTTTACACTACTCTAAGCGAAGTTGCAGTTTCATCCCATTGTTCCTCTAGCTTGTCATATTTTCTGCAGGTGCTGCCCTTTCAAAAAGTAACTTGCATTAACATACGAAATTCGTGTTTGACCATTTTGAATACTTATTTACAGATTTAAGCAGGAAAACGACTCTAAAACATTGACTAGATTTCTAAACTCTTTTGAGTGTGGTTTTGTTTAAAAACCTAGTCCGATAGAGTAAAACTGAAAACACATTTGAATCCAGGGCATTCATATTACGTATATCCAGGTGGTAAAATTAAAAAAAAAAAAAAAACTGTTTACTAGTGTAATGTTTTTAAATATAATTATTGAAAATATTTAAACTTTTGGTCGTGAATCAGTAGTTCAGTTGTTAATGAAAGCTGCTCTGTACGCCTGTATTGATTAGGAATATACAATGCATTATGATTAAAAAGACTGCATTGTTAATATATTCCATTTAGCATGATAATTATGTAAGCTCTAGGTTAAAAATGATTTATTGCCTGAGTTTTAGTTCGCATGATGTGAACCCCTGAAAGAGATCAACATCTGCTGCTGTTCAGTGCAGAGATGAGTTCATCAGCTGCATCCAGAGATTCCATAAGTTGTCACGGGATCCCTGCTACTTGATATTAATATACGGTCGAGTTTTAACCCCTTATACATAAACATACGCCGTAATATTGCGTGATGTTTTCGAATGAGTTAATCGGCATATGTGACTTCTGGTTTGCGTGCAGGCGGTAAAGATCACGAGAGTGCTGCCAACCTCCCGCAATTCATCCTTATGTCCTTAGGAAAACGAATTATCACTTCAGATCTAAAGATGTTGTACTTTACCGCTCCGATAACAACTTGCCGACATTTACCGAGATTAATTCTGTCCGGTTCTGCATTAGCAAGTTACTCAGGAGGTGTTTGCCAGAGTTGCAGGAATTTTATGCCGCGTCTAGCGAGAGCCTTCTACTGGCTAGCCAAATAAACTGAGGTGCATAAAAGAACTAACGAAGCAGCAATGAGGCGCTTTATTTCGCTTGGGTGAAGTTTCTTTCAACACTTTTCCCTCGTCTAGAAAAGTTGCCTGCCAAGAACTTCCAGGCGCCGCCAGACAGCAAACTTGTTTGGGTCATTTCATTTAAAGGTTTTTAAGGCATTTGGCAATCGTGTGGTTCTGTATCTACACATGAAATAGCTACCTCCGAGCTCTCAACAATTTAAACTTACAGTATTTAGTTAAAAGGACTTGTTTTCGTATTACAACAACAGTCATCAACTAAATAACCTTGGACGAAGTTCTAAACACGTGTTTTAGGAATCAGTGCAATATATATGCTTACTTTACCCACCTCTCTTCACTTGTGCTCTGTCTGAAGGCTGAAACTGCACTTATTCTTGAAGGTGGTGGCATCAAAACATGGCCGTTTTTCCTAATTATTAATGCCAAGATTTTAATGCCTTGTTCATTTTACATTGCTATTTTTTTTAAAAAAAAGGCTTGCTTATAAAAATATAGTTGTATTCATAGTCCATTTTTGCCCCAATTTTCTATTTTTTATATTCAATTATTCATTCTTTATGGTAGAGTTTTTCAGGAGTTAGGTATTTCTACTTGTTCCGGGCCCAGAAATCTTATATTTTTTTCATGGGCGTCTCGGTTATAGCTTCATATTATATGCGATTTTCTATAACAAATTTAATTTCTAAGCTAAAAACCAGCGTGTTCATTATATATGCGTCCGTTTGATCTTATAACACCCACCCTCGATCTTGTTTCCGCTATCAAAGAAACATTCACACTACTGTTCAAAAATTATCCACACATCTTCTCAATCTTCTCTATCTTCTTGTTTTCAAAAGATATCTTCCTGCTATCTAACCTTAGCACACGCTCTGAAACCCGGCACGTACTATAATTACATTACACTGAACTCATTTCACTTATCAATACTGCATGTCTCTGGAATGCATTGCCACAGGAGGTCAGAGGCTGGCAAACTTAGAAACATTTCATAAGAAATTGTTTAAAAGTATTAGAAATAAAATATTGTCTTAGGGTTAGATTCCTTATGTTTCAATACATATGTTTATCTGTTGCACCCTGCCGTAAATTTTTCATCCTATTACCGCTAATCTTATCGTAATTATTATCATCAGTAATGGTTTTATCACCTTCCTAATAACGTTAGTATTTTTTATTCTATACATTTTACAAGCAGTACATTTGTTTCAATTTTATTTCATGATTTACGTACGTTTATTTGTGGTTACAGTTTCTTACTGCTGACTGGGAGGTTATTACTGGTTCGATTCTCGCTACCTCTCTAAGTTAGGGACGTCTGGAACGGGATTCACCCAGCCTCGTGAGGACAATTGGGGAGCTGCCTGATAACACAGAAGACGTGCTTCGATCTCGGAAACCGCGCAATGGGCAACCAATGAGGAGTCGGTATTCTGATCAGATCATATGTCCAAATGCAACACATGAATCGCAAGATGAAGGTAGAGGACACAGCGGTCGCTGCGGTGGACCCATAGTGAACTTCGCAAGGATATGTGTATGAGTTATCCTCGTTAATGCTTTTTCTTATTATTACGTTAATAATTATCGTTCATTTGTATGATTTTTATTCACATTTTCTTTCTTGTTTTACATAGACTTTTAGTGTCGTACTGTCACTGAGACATAGTACAATATTAGGTTGTTAGAGAGGGGTAAACACCTCATGACTGTACCATGTGATACTAAATAAGTAAAAATATATTCTTTCATTTTATTTTGTCTGCCTGGCTCTCTACGTATTATATGATTTTCTTTTTGTATTTTTCATTTAGGTTGAATGTAATTAATTTTTATCTTATACCTTAATTTCTATTTAGATCTGATCTAAGATCTAAAGAATGACATCTCAGTGGCTTGCATATTTTCACAATCCCTGTTCGATTCTAGATCATAATTAAAAAATTAGCCTCATCTAAAATTATGGCATTATGTGTAATTTTACTTCTTAGTAGTTCTTTCCTACAGAAAGCCAAGGAAAATGAATGAAACATGAAAATTGTTTTTTAATGAGACTATCCCCATGGTATAATGGGTAGCTTTCCTACTACTCCTGTGTTTGATTCCCGGATATACTATGGGGATATTTCTTCGGTTAAGGTGATCACGATGTTCTGGTTAGGTTAGGTTAGGTTAGGTTAGGTTAGTTCTCACTAGATTTACGGACCCCTTGGTGCACAATAACTACATCATTTTCATCATCCTCATTAGCTGCGCCCTACAGGTGGCCCGGCCTCAGTAGACAGCTACAATACCGCCAATATTTGGGGGAATGCTCAAGTTCCAGGGAAATGACTGTACAAATGCATTTTACAATCTTGCAGAGACTTATTATAACAATTATAAGACAAAAGAAAACGTTGTACTTAAGTGACCATTTGCAAAGGAAACCGACTTTGAGTATATTTTTTCTCAGCTCTCCAGATGCCGAGACAAACATACCAAGCATCTCAACTACTTTTTTTCATTTCACTAGACTAGTTTTAACACTACACGAAAGGTAACAAAGGGAGAATTGCCACTTTCTCTGTCACTTCTAACTGCGATCGTAGAAATGTATTGCCGGGTTGCACTTAGGGCTGAAAAGAAGCATGTTCCTCACTTTCTTTCTATTACAGCAAGGTCTAATTAGTTGATAGGTACAAAGAGATAACCTACACTAACTTGCTGCAGTAGTGCTGCCAGGAAATGTGGGTTTAGTAAATCATTCTTATCTTCAATTCAAAAGTGTAACAAATAGGGAGACAAGCAACTATTTTTCACTAGATAATAGAACAAATTCTAAAAAACATGTTATAAAGAGTGCACAATGTTTAGATACACATTGTTTCATCTGTTATTGCCAAAACACTACAGCTACGAGATATTTTTTCTGAAAATATATTGTGGCTTCTGTGGTCTTGGCAAGACTTATTCTCACAAAACTGTACTAATGTTAATGTGTAAAAGCGCATCACTATTCCGTTATACAGATATCACAAGGAGCTGCGTAACTAAAAAAATAATTCGGGCTAAATTTTATTTATTTATTTATTTATTTTGTTAGCAGCTATGCTCTTTATACGTTGATTTAATAATTTATTTTTCATTTATAATAAAATATGCAGAGAATATTAAAAAGTATGCACAAATACAGTCATGAATTGCAGTTTAAAAGTAGGAAAACTTGTATTTTCATTCAACCTTTGTTTATTTAATTGAAATCTTTGTGTTATATTTATGTGTTTTAAGGTCAAAATATGAGAAGTATTTTGGATACATTTAAGATGTATTTACACTTATAAAAAGTTAAATAAACTTAGGTACTTTAGAGATATTTGTTTAGTATGAGCGCTATTTGACTCACCACGAGCAAAGCGAAACTGTGTCCACGTAACATGGAAGATTCTTTCTTTCAGAAGTTGGCAAAGGCGTAATAGAAAATCGATCGCAGTGTATCTGTATGTATGTATTTGCATCTTTCCTTCCCCTCGGATTCTGAGAAGGCTGTGAAGCCCCTCTTATCACGCGAACGATACAGACCGAGAGGCGCATGCTTGGGGCAAAATGTACAGAGCGCTTCACATGTGCAGCCGTGAAAAGTTTTTATGACCTACACGTTGCACATACTGCAACAATAAAGCGATACGAGACACTGGGAAGAAGTGTGAGAGATGCAAAATTTGCTTAAGCGGAAGTGACGCTGCAGGTGCAAGTGCAACTGGGCAGGTTTCGCCAAAGCAGCAGTTTTTGTAACACTTGCTGCAAGAAAGCGCACCAACTTCCACAGTTGTCCGCATGCGTGGTAATAGACCTGAAGATAATTATTAAAATATTAATAGAAAGGGGTAAAGTTGCATATACTTTTGTGTGCCACCTTAAATTAAGTACTATTACAGTTCATAATCACAGTAGGCAGATGATTGTCTTTCACGTTTTGCTAGCATAAAAAAGTTTGAGTGGGTATTGCAGCGACCCTCGAATGGAAGGTATGGCCAGGTGCTCACAATACGCAGATCACACCAAACAATTGTATATAATTACCAAAAATATATTAATAAAAATATTATGGCTATCGTATAGCCATTTATTTCAAAATATAAATTAAAAACGGACCTATAAAGGTATTTATTGATGATAAGAGCTTTTAATAGACTATCACATAAGAAACTTAAGAAAATTATTTACAACAGATGATTTTCAGATTCAATAAAAGATATTAGAAGTCCATACTTTGAAGTAAACATAGCTGTGTTAACGGAACTAAATTTGTTTATACATATATTAAAATCAATAAAGGAATTAAGTTATTTGGCAAAAAGAGATGCTGTTACACCCTTTTCTGGCCCTGAGCCCGCAGTTGCAATCAGTACACGTACTGTCAAGACCGCGGTTAAAACATGGATTAAGGATAAACATCAACTAAGATGGCAAACCTATCCTGGATAAACGCAAGTTAACAAATTTGCCCTAGGTCCTTGCAATCCTGTTTGCACATCTCTTCAAAAATTAGACAGAGGATTTTTTAATGGTGTTTAACGCCCGTTTTTACTACTGAGGCACCACAGGCAGTGGACACTGATGACACGAGATGAAATTATGAATTGGGAAAGGATTTTTAAGGAAGGAAACATTCCAGGCATTTGCCATTTATGAGGACCGAGGAAAAACTGGAAAAACACCTCAGTCAGAGAGGACGGTCCTGGCGGGATTCAACCCCAGACCTCCCGCTGACGAGTCCGCGCCTTAACGACCTCGGCTACCCGTGGCCGTGGGACAGAGGAGGAATAAGTAAAGACGAAGGCATTTATAGAATGTGTACACAGAATGATCTATAACCAGGGATGATGTGGAAACTGACGGTAACATTGGAACCAAAATACTGCAACTTCCAAGAAACAGATTTTGGGAAACAGTGAAAGCGTCTCTTCCTATGGGGAGCACAATAAGCGTTATAGGCTGACGTGCTGGAGGCAGTTGAAACTCTACAAATCCCCCAATATCTATCTCTGTAAACAAAGTTATCCAATCCCTCTTGCCTTATTCAGCACTTATATTGTACACTGACAATTGGATACTAATTTTATGATGCCATTTATTTCCCGTGATATTCAGCAATACACAAAAACGCCTCAGTAGTCTAGTGCTAGGGTTTGAGACTATTAATCCGAATGCCTTGGATTTAAATCCCGGTCAGGTCAAGCTGTGTGTGTAAGGTTTTCTATGGAGTTTTTCCTTAATCCGA
Organism: Metallyticus violacea; assembly: GCA_030762175.1. NCBI lineage: Eukaryota > Metazoa > Arthropoda > Insecta > Mantodea > Metallyticidae > Metallyticus > Metallyticus violacea. The sequence continues at coordinate 41,070,307 of CM060839.1, forward strand.
GAAGATGAACGCCAGATAAGGCGCCAAGGACTCCAAGCTCATTTGCGCCATCACTACACCTATGATATTCAGTCCACAATCTACATACGCCGCGAGAAGACCAGTGCAGTCAAAGCGACAGTAAATAAAACATAAAAAAATAATTGTAATGAAAAATGTCCACCGACTTTACTATAGCTGGGCTGTCCAAAAGACTGCGGCTCCTGACCAATAAGCTACTGTTTGATCCAAAGAATAGTAACCTAATAATGCACCTCCTGAAATTACTTAATAAGCACTTCTGCCATATATTTATACGATAGTGATACTGTCATATAACAATTTGACAGTTTTGCGTTTCTGCAGTATAATTCACTTCTGCGTATAGCGATACTGCAGTATAACAGTTTCACTTAACGAACACCTGCAACAATGGTGTAACAAGCAACTGCTTCTATAAGGATCAGATATCTATGCAACTACTGATTAGAATTGACCATAAAAGACATGGAAATCCTTTCCTTCAAAATAGGAATGTAAAAGGGTTAGAATTCTTTACGCTTCTTTTGAACGACTTTGGGCGGAAAATTGCATCAATGTTTGGAAGCATTTGCAAGCACCATGAAGTTCGTTAAGAATCGGTACAGAAGCTGTCTCACAGACTGCTCTCTTTTGGATATTTTCCGTCTTGCAACAACAGAACGTTGTAGACATTCCGGCCGCTGTCGACCGTACTCATTAAATACCTGCTACTTCAGGTACGTTACTTATATTTCAAGTACTGCTGAAAATGGTTAATTAGTTTAGGATGCGGCCCACCATCTGATAGTAAATACCTTTATGGTCGTCAGGTTAACAGCAATTGAACACCACTGTACTTGGTTCTTGCAAAGAATTTCTTAGAAACTATAATAACTACTACACTGCCATGCTACGAGAATTTGCATACACAAATTAGTGCAAGCGTTTTTCCAAAGTTTACCGAGAAGTTTCTACGTCAATCTTGTTCTAGCTATAAAAACCTCAAGGAGGAATTTCCACTTTCCAAACTTTTGTTTGTTTTGTTTTCTCACATGAAACTCCATTACACGCGAAACCTCAATAAAACCACAACTAGAAATTTATGTTGGAGTAATTCGTTTCACAAGTATAATATTACCATCTGTATCACTTATTTCATGTGAGTTTCGCAGCGTCACCCAGTGTTAAGAGGCCATATTTCATCCACTTCTCTAGGCTTTTGTGGACACATTTGCAAGCTCTCGTGACAAGTTTGATGGCGCAAGAACACTAAGGTTCTTGCATAGAGCATTTTCACAGAAAATAAAACTAATGAGTATAAATACTAAAAACCTTTCGTTAACCTCTCACAATATCTAATAAAAAATCTTTTCAACTTTTCCTGCCTTCCCTACATTGCTTAAGAAGAGTAGGAAAGGCCTATTCTTGTAATGTTAAATTTACCAACTTCAATTCCCATTTTCTCAAGGACTATTAAAGCTAGTGAAATGTAACTTTTACAACTTACAGATGCACATTAATGATATTTAATGACGCATGACTCTGAAGCAAATTACAAATTGCTTTCAATTGTTTGCTTTTTCCATTTTTTCTACATTTTATTTTTTTATACTGTCGCATTTTGTCCTAACTCTACCATAATATATCCACATCTACACAATAATAAGTAGAAAAGTTTCAAAATGATAGCTTATACAAATCCTAACAAAATAGGAAACCTATGCAAAAAAAGACGATTGCAAACAACAAATATTTTTACATAAAAACTAACTTTTAGAGGGAAACACCAGCTGAAATCCTCCTATATTGTTAAACAACAAATGATGTCATGGAAATAAATGCTGCTAATTTATGAAATATAACTTTTTCTACCATTCAAGACAAACCACAGTCTTCTAGAGCAATTGTTCCTGAGATATAGAATTTTAACGGAAGACGTGCTGGCATTTCGAAATTTAAAAACAAACAAACAAAAACAAAAAAGTCGCCTCTGCAGAGACATCATCATAATTTTATTAAATATCCTTTTTAAACCAAGGTATATTAATGAAAATCATATAAAAATAAACAGAAAATTGAAATGTTAAAATACTACAAAAAACAAAAATATGATTTTGACCCACCCTTCCCTTAAGAACAAGGTGCTCAAAGATATTTATCCACATATTACAACAGGTATTTTGAAATTTCTAAAAAAAAAGTTGGACTGGTTTTCGCTTGAATATGCACAATAATACATGGAAATTATTATATTATTATAATTTTGTAAGATATTAAGTTTTGACAATGATATGCTTCTGTTAAATGTCAGCTTTCAGCCAAAAGCAGGTGTTATATTTTTTACTTAACTTTTCAATATTAAATATTTATCTGTTACATAGTAAACCTTATCTTAATAATAATAATTTTATTCCTTAATGAGGGCCTTAAAATTTGAAAATTACCCTCTTTTTGCCCAATTATTTATAAAAAAATTCATCATAGAACAATTAATAAAAAATAGCCCATACATAATCTTCCCATGAATATCCTGTTTTCTTATGTCTGAAGATGCTGAATTCCGTTATGGGTGTCCTGAATACTTTACTTCATATCTGTAGACCCTTGTTTTATTCCAGGCAAGTCAAAATCTGTTATAAATGCCCAGACTCCTGTAGCAGTTACGTTTATTTCACTGTTCCATCCTGTAGGCCGGCACACTTCCATATTTTACAAATCTCTTGTGCATCAAGCAGGCTGTAAACATTCATTTTAAAACCTCACTTTGCTGTGCTCAGATCACTAATATTTTTTTAAATCCCTATAAATACGTTTATGACTTTTAAGCGTTTCATTACTCAATGTGTTATCATTTTGCAAAGCTTCCAAACTTTTACCATTCATTCTATTCCGCAAAAAGATTTTCTATTTGAAATTTTGAAAATTACAGAAAATTTTTATCAGAATTTGCAAAAATTAGAAATAAATTCAACATCAAAGCCAAAAACCTACTTAATATGCATTCTGATTTCTTATAAGTGGGACATATATATTAATCAATGTCATTTATGCATTATTTAACATTAAAATTTTCATGTCTTTATTATTTTTACTTTAAAATCGACCTAATATATTTTCTTAGTTTTTTATTTATTAATATTTTAAAAGGGAAAAATTTCGCTCGTTATATATATATATACATATATATAAAATTTTACGTTATTATTATTATTATTATTATTATTATTATTATTATTATTATTATTATTATTAACAACAGTTCTTGAATCGTTTGCATCAGGTTTGCTTCTCTGGAAGGATTACTTAAATTAATTCCTCTTAAAATGGAGCAAATAAACTCAAATATATTTAACATTATAAAGATAAAGATGCCAAATATAAATCGAAACATTAACTAGTTGTTTAAGTTTTTCTGTTTCCAAAATAATTTATGTAGCTATGCTATTGTCAAAAACGTACGTGTTCATCAATTGCAAACGGTTATCTGCAAGTCTACAAAAGCGAGTACATAAGAATTCATTTGTTTACTCGAAGCACAAATAGCCTGCGACAGCGTAAAACAGACAAACAACTGTCGGTGCGTGCGAAAGCTGGAAATTAGGCTTGCACCGAACACAAGCTACATTTTTCTCGGCGATCGCGCCTGTCGTTACCCGGTAGCCAGCGAGGTCAAGATCCGCGCTAAAAGTGTTTCGTGTTCCACGTGTTAAACGAAAACTTCTGAAGTTAGAAGAGAAGAAAGTATGAGTTCGAATGACAAGATACTGAACAGGCAACGAAAACTCTTAGCTATAGAACTGACTTGGGGAAACGGGTTTAACATGTTAAAAACATGGTGGAAAAAAACAAGTTCCCTAATACCTGTAATAACTTTTTAAATAGGTTACTCTAGTCTGTTAACCACAGTTGTAAATAGCTTAAGCAACAAGGCTTTGAAATAAAGCTATTGCTCTTAACTATATTTTGCTAATTTTGGTTTGAGATCCTATGGCATCACGAGATACAGTTATGGAAAAATAATTTGGAGATAACTGAAACTAATTCTAAGTACAAAAATAAGCGATCTCTTAAATTTTGTAATTGTCAGTAGAAACAAAATAATTAATCTTTCTCTTCATATCTATTAGAGGCTCTGAGATATCTGATAAAAGAAATGAAGGAGCTCGAACTGTATATTGCCAGCTCAAATCGACATAAGAACCAATGAAAAGGCCCTTACAATCTGATATTTTTCGCTAACCCTGGTTGTAAAGTTTTTTGAGGCTTTAATAAAGTAAACAAGCAAATTTAAGAGTCCGTTTGCGCTGCAAGATCACCAGTTTCTCGTTTCAGCAGCCTTTTGAATGCATTTAATTAAGTCAAATGTGATATCATCAGAAAAGTTAAGTAGTGAAGCGATCTATTTGCATAGAGTCAAAATCTGTTGAAATTCTTCCTTAACCCAAAATAATTCAAACCCTATGGCAGACACAAACTGTGCAATGGAAAAGGTTTTCAATTGTCTATTTCTCGATTTCATTGATATCATTAGAAGACTCATTAGTTAATGTATTCTAACACTTATTCACAGTTTGTGGTAACAAAAAACAGCTTTGTATCTCACGTCAACTCTTGCAAAGTCAAGAGATTTGATCCAAAAAGGATTCGAACAAATATCTATTGTTTTAGGAAACAAAGCGTCTACCTCTGATCTAAGAGGATGATAAAGGGATATGTTCCTTCGGGTTTTCTTGGCCTTCCCACGAACTTAGTTCATTATACAGTCAGGAAGTCTAAGCTATATTAAATATAGAACAGACTAATGATTGATGTAGTAAATGTGTTTAACAAGTGTACGAACGAGTGTATAAATGAGATATTTCGCAAGTTGTTTTTATCGTGTAGCTAGAAAACAGATAAGGAGATGAGCTAACCTGACCTTATCCAGAACGAGATTGAAAACTTTCACCAAAGATGGTGGGTTCTGACACGTGGAGCCGGATTTAGTTCCCAACATCTAGTGAGTGTTAAACGAGTCTTTTTCCAATTAAGAGGCGATCTAATTAATTAATAGACATTTCAGGTAAGCGCATCTGAAACTTGGTATTTGGAAAGGCTCAATCTGTCAATTTGATAGCACTTCTTCAAATGCTAGGTTGATTTTTTTTCATGCTACCAAAAACCTCAAGGACAGCCATATATCAGCAAGATTATGAAAAACTTAGGGAGATTAAAAGTCAAAAATAACAAATAGCATTTCAAGTTAATCATATGGATGATACAGAACTTATGACTATATTTGGAAACAAGCCCTCTTTCTCTGCTAATGAAAAACTTGGAATAAAACTTTTAGTCATAAAAATTGACAAATGAATGGTCACCCTCCAATTCTAATTGAGTAAAGGAAAAAATTGAAATTTGTGCCATTGACAGAATACAATTTCGAAGAAACATAAATTTAATTTGCTCAAATTTATTAAAATATTATAATTCATGAGATTGAAAAATTAATACAAAAATAGATTGTGGTAATCTCATACCTTTTAACACTAATTACACCACTTAGGAATTACAGCTATAGAAGTGTTTTTCAGATATTTTAAGTGTGAACCATTTTACTAAGTTAAAATTCTCTGTGGAACACTTCACCCTTGCCTTATTCGTAATTAATTTCATCATTTTTTATATTTTCTGTCATTTTACATTTTAATTGTCATTAATTTAAAACTCCCATTTTTAGTGAAACTAAAAGCTAGAAAATATTTTTAATAATGAACACATATCTATAATATTTTATTACTCTTAATGCAATTTTACAAGCTATTTATTATTCTGAATGTAATGTTCAAGATTGATATTTTATTAGTTCCAAAAAAAAAAAAAACGTATTATGTGCATACTGTAAAGAATTTCCAAACACAATAAGCATGCATTTTCATGAGAGAGAACTTTTGCAAAGGAAATGCTCTTATTTAATATTACAGAACATAAGTCAGACCTCCGAAAGCACTTTTTTCGTGGTACATAGCTTGTGAAGCTCTTTAGAGTGTTAGATAAGCTACTCAAATAATTGCTAAATGTATGGAAAATATATCTCCACGCAACAACGTAACATAGATGATATTTCATACCGGATATAAAATATAACATAATTGGGAAAAGTTGGCATGCTGCAACAATTAGAAATGATTGAATTAATTAATGCTATATCTTTTCTAATGCAGTGAAGTAATTCAAAACTAACAGTAGATAGCATGCAATTAGATTTGCGTTTATGTAAAAGTGATAAATATTCACTCGATATTAATAACTTTTTTCTTGGTTTTTGAAGAAAAACATTTAAATCTATTTTAATTTCATCTTTTTTAAAACAGTGCCTGCTTTCGGTGTTTCTACGTATAAAATAAAGAGGTTAAGAGACAAGAACTGTCAGTAAACAATTAAATAGTATCCTATATAAGTATTACGAGTGTATATAGACCTTTAACGCCACCGTCGTTTCAGCGCTACATTACCCCTTTCCATAAACTCATTTCATCTCTAAATGGCATGGGAATTTAGATAGACTCCTGCAGTACACTACTGCAACCTGTAATATAGCGGTATAGTATACACGGCGCAATTTGGGTTAGTGCCTAGTTTTGTTTTCCAATATTTCTATTACATCTAGCTTTCAACGTTGATAAATAAATATAGCGGAAAAATTGATTTATATGAATATAAAATGTTCAATTGTTAACTCAGCCGCTCTTAAAGAATACATTCATTTGCTCGCTGGCCTCAACACATTTTTCTATGTCCACAGCAAAATAGTGACGGCGAAAAATTCGTCTCACGGCATGGTTTTACCACATGCTAACGAACATATAACGGCAAATATCCTGCAACGTTTCCGCCAGATTCTTCATTACGATCAAGAGACGAAAGAATGGCTGCGACAGTATCCAAAAAATTTCTTCGCTGCTTAAAGAAAAGGGGTGACTACTTTTAGACTCAATAGCTAAGTAACAGATGACCGTATGCTGCAAGTATTTGTTGATTTGTTTTATTTGCGGACGTTCTTTAACCTCTGAGGTCATCGGCGTACCATTCAATTCAGGGCCTCAAACGGCTGATAAAATTTGCACAGAGGTTTGTTCTTTCAGGCTTGAGTGTCATAAATCTACAACGCGTGACCCATGGCTTTAGCAAGTACGTGGATATGCATATGGATAAGCTAATAATCAAAAATATTTTATTCATATGAATTATTCTTTGAGCGATTCCTAAAACAACGTGGAAGAAAACGGAAATGTATATTCATAAATACCTTATCAATGCATGCACTACTTCACGAAACGATGTTTCCGGCTTTACTTCCAGACTTGTTTTTTGACACTTGACGTATTTTTGACGCAGTGTCTTCGCACGCAAGTGCTGATAGCGGTAGTGACACCCACAACTGATCACCAAAGGAACAACTGATAAATTTATCTTAACATTTGCATAGAAACTTTCGAAAACTTAAGCATTGGTCAGTTGATTATTGAAAATATGACCAAATTAGTTTTTTTTAGCATTGGATCAAATGAATATAACATGAAAATAAATAACATAATTTTACTGGACTCTGTAGTCAAATTGTGTATGAATAACACGACTCCTTTGGTATAGATTGAGTGAATTAACTTTCAGACGTTGCAGTGCATTCCTGCCCAATTTCAGTAGTCTTTAGTGTCCTTCAGAGAGTCTGGTAGTGTAGTTTAGAATGACAAATTACTCAACAAATTTGCCAGCGGAAGATTTTGTGAGAACAGCATGAAGATTTGCGGTCGCTACCCTATCTTAATCCGTCGACATCCATTCTGCTACTATAAGAATATTTCATGTTACAGCAGAGTGCGATGCAAAAACCTTGACGACATCTCAGTGACCATCTAGAAGACAAGTAACGATGCAACTATTCTCTCAGTTGAACAATTTCTGGCAACCCCAGCGGCAATACCATCATCATTTGACTCATCACAGTGTTCGCGGTTCCAGTTAATTGCCAGCCGAAGTAATTTGCAGTTGGACATTAGCAGAAACCCTCAATTAATTTCTTACATCCTACGAAAGCTGCGGCTGGCAATTAAAAAGGTCTCCTCGTTGGGCGAGAAAGAAAAATCTTCCTTTTCAAATGGTTTGTCACTGCTTCTGTGCCTTGTTTCCTTCATTTCTTCTACTTAGCCAGCTCTACCCCCACTCTTTGCTTCTGCCTTTGTATGTGTTCTGCGTGCTAAGGAGCTAGTTTTGTGCTGCCTCACCAGTTTCTTTGCATACGGGGAATATCAAACATTTTATTGCAGAGAGGTTTATAAATAAACGGCTGACAGCTTCTGAACGGATTTTTGAAGGCCATAAAGCTGAAATTCTACCGTGTAGGATTTCGGCTATCAAAAACGCATTAAACATCGCATTTGTTTTGGAAAGCGTTTGACATGTATCAGATTCTTTGTAGGGATCTCTTTGTAATCCTAGAACATATAATGACCTATTACGACTACCTATTGCAAATAAAGAGCACTTGTTCCCATTATCTGCTTTTATAAGGTATTTTATGCACTACCATATGCTGTATAAGCTACTGTGCATTCAGTTAAAATTGTGGGGCTTACGAAATTACCTATATCATTTTGTAAAACACTTGTTATAGTTTCACAAGCATTATCACCGTTATTTGAAATATACAATATCGGGGAAAGTATGGAAGCACTTAAAACTGGAATTTCTAAATCTTGCGTTTTTTTTTTTAAATTTGTATCGCAGGCTACAAGCAAAATTCCATGTTGATATATTTTTATTTATTTTATAAGCTATTATGCTAAATATTTAAGGGAAAGCAGAATTTAACATAAAATAAGAGTATTAACAAGTAAATTTGATATTGAGAAAAACTGCCATATACATTTTTGTGCCATAAAATTTATTAACTTTGTAATAATATATTTTTTCATAATTTATTAAATTAATTATTGTACATCTTAAGTATTATATACGTGTTTTGAAAATCATATGGCAATTCTTTTCTGATTAGATGTTAAAAATTTGAAGAAACTTAGATTAAAAAATTGTAAATTTAACATATAAAATGAAAGTAATATCTCATATTTTTAAGCTTTAAAATGATAAATTGAGTTTCCTTAAAACAATTTTCTCCCTCCCCCGTTTAATTCCAAATATAAAGGTATGCTCTCAGTTCCAACAGATTGCCAGATATATCCTACTTGCAGTTTATTCTTTACACTTATTATAATATCTAAACAGAATCACTTAACAAAAATGTACATTTATCACGCTCCTATGTATAAAATCTTCCCATGTTTTTACGGTACATTTGATTACAGAAAGTTCTATACTTGCGTTCTGAAAACAAAACAGGAAACATTCCGCCAGGAAGTACAAGGTGGACGCATGGTATTGGTGCAGGCTTTACCAAGACTTTAGCCAACAGGATTAAAGATGCCGGTCACGAAAGTGTGCATCGTCATTCGCGGCTGAAGTATCATCAACAATATCATCAATCACAGGCATCTTATTGATTGCACCTTTCTGTCTTCCAGAACGTTTCTTTCTGTTGATGCATCGGTAGCCGTGCCTGGAATTATTTCACTCGTTCTAAAAGTGACTTTGTAGTAAGCGAAGGCAAAAGGTTTCTATTGCAATTGTTTTCTTTTGTCGTTTGGCTTCATACTCGAAGTCAAAACCATGCTGATGAGTTCTGTATAATCTTCACTGGTTGACATAATCAACAATGGCTTAAATTCAGCGACACAAAAATATTTTTATTCTTTCCCTTAAAATAAAAACATTGAAACGCTGAAATTTTTTCCATTATTTTCACGTACTACAACAGTTAGAATACCTAGTTTTTCCCAAAAATGTCCATAACCTAAATGATGATTGTGGGCTAGTTTCAGATGCTTGTGACGTAACGGAACATGAAACATTCTCAACCAAGATCTGGGGACTCATAGTTCTTTAATAATCATTTAATTTAATTTAATGATTAAATTCAATAGTTCATTTCAACTTTTCATGTTCATACAGGAATTCTGTTTCTCCATATTTACTTCACAGCATTTTTGATGTTGTATTATATACAGATATTGCCAAAAACTATATACACACTTAAAGCAAAGAAAAACTGTGTTAAATAACAAAACTGAATTCACACAAACAGAAAATGATGAGCACTAATCATCTTAGACTTTTACAGTTACAACAGTTGCTCAAAATGCCCATCATCGGCGTCGATACACTTCTGAGTACGTTGAACTACTGATTGAGCAACTTTTGCGAAAGTTTCCTCAGCTATTGTAACACATGCCGTTTCAATTTCTTCCCGAAGTGCTGCCAATGTAGCTGGTTTTCTACGGTATACAACATCCTTAAGAGTTCCTCATGGGAATTTCAACGGAGTTAGATCCGGAGAACGCGGTGGAAACTCAATGGGACCTCTTCGTCCTATCCAGTGACTTGGAACATTATTATGAAGGTACGCACGTACATCTCGACGGTAATGTGGTGCTGCGCCATCCTGTTGGAAGTAAAATTCCTCATTCCCATAGAGAGTATGAATTGGGTAAGATGGATGTGCGCATCCTGTTCAGGTACACTGGGCCTGTTACTGTTCCTTCAAAAATGAATGGTCCAATTGCTTTGAATTTCAACAACATTCTCGGTTTTCCAATACCACCTCAAAATCACTTTCCGCTGTTCAAACGATAGTCTTGGTTCCATTTTGTTGTAGCAACGCTAGCATAACGTAATGTGAGTCACATATGTTTACAGAATATCATACGATAATCTTGGCTTCATTTGTTCATTGTTGATTTACCTGTCACGTAGCAACGCTATCATAACGTATGTGAGTCACAACTGTTTACAGAACATCATACTACACATTACTGTTATTTTTCGGTTCAACTTTGAAATACCTATTTTAAATAGATATCTATTGTGAAAGTGTGTATGTATTTTTGGCACTCTCGGTATTCATTGAATACTGCTCATTTCTTCAGGCAATGTATTGCAATTATAATGATGGAATTAATATTTGTGTTATACGAAAATTACTCATAAATCCAGAGTCATATTTTTCAGGGTTGATAACTCGATCCTTATAGGGTCTGAATTTTCATTCTTTATGATGTGTGTCCAGATAAGAGGGAGTTGCTGTAGTTTTATTTATTTTAGAAACAAAAATTACGACACTATTGAGTAGACTTTCCGTGGTTCACTGATATTGCACATTTAGTCAAATTAGTTTTAACTACGACAAGAGCAATAAATGAATGGCGCTACTTATACCAGTAGATTAGGATTCGTCCGTTTTTTTTTAATCGAAAAAGAAAAGATAACAAATGAACATGGAGCATTTTCTTTTGTCCGAACAAATGCTAATCACCGACCTCTTTCACTTTAATGTTTAACAGTAAACGCATTTAATTTTTTATTTTGTTGTTTTATGAAGTTTAAGCTTTGAAAGGCTGTAGCCTACTAATTTAAATCTCTGCGCAGATAGATTTTACTTTTAGACTTTTATTTCCCATTTTTTCAGCTATACGTAATGAAGTTTTTTATTTGTAATACTAAAGTCACACAATGCTCACTAAATATATAAAAAGCTATGACAATATATATAATTGTTGCTATTTCTTATATAGACAATATTTAAAAAAAAATCTTTCCTGAATTACTGAAATAAGTTATTACAGCGGAATATATGACAAACTGTTCCAAATGTTAATACAATTTATAACAATATTAATAGCAATCCTTTGCTAAACATTTTCAAACAATACATACAGATATTAAATTCAGAACTGGAATATCTTTCAGATTTCAGTATAAGCTTGCCTTTAACCATCCTATGAAGAAAAAGGTTTTTCACGCAACACATTTTGAGTTTCTGCAGTTATAAATCGACAAGTAGAACTTATTTTAGAGAATCAACCCCTTCAGAAGAAAATTGACAAGTATCTAAGCGTCTTTCTTTTGTTATTCCATACAGCTTTTTCCTGATGATTTGTGCAAATTTTGTGATTATGATGAATTCACATGCTGGTTAATTTTTATATTGCAAAATTATCTAGAAATGTCATTGAGGTGTTAGTAATAATTTGTTCATAAAATTGCCTCCAACTTTTCCATTTAGAGAGCACAGGCTTCAGTGCTGCCACTAAGACTATAACAGGCAGAAAAAGAATTAATATTGCAATGCATTTTTTGTAGCGATTTCACACACAATTAGCCGAAATATTGATTACACTACATCTCCGGTTTTAAAAAGAGCTCAAGATTTTGTATCCAGTCTTTTGCGTTAGATGATTGCGCAAATATCGACAAGCGGCTGTTTTGATGTCTGGCGAATCCGTTATAAGTGCAACACACTAAAGACGAAAATGACAAACAGGTGGTGGTTCACCGAAACACCTTTGAAAGTGTCCACCTGTTATTAATATTAGCAAGTATCTAGTCGTTAAAGAGGCTTACGTCATGCAAAGTTTTGACAACGAGGTTATAAATCATGTTATTAATAAACGGTTGGGACATAAATTTTGTTAAGAAATAACAAACGCCTTCAACAACCCCATCTTTAAGCACTTTTTAAAATACATTTACGTTTGACTCTAGCACAATTGTTCATTGTCAAGGTTTGAGCTTCTATTTAAGCCTAGATAAGCGATAATATGACGAGATATTACCCTCCAGGTTTATACCCAAGTTCACTTGTAGGTATTTTACGTGCCTAAAGGGATATAAGGTAACCTAACAACAGTTTAGTTTGATTTCTACCAGAAAACTGAAAAATATCAACAATAAAGATTAGCCGAGACAAATAATTTTCTTTTTTAAAATTAAGCAAAATAAGAATTCACTGAAGTACTGCTTTCAATTGAAGCTTCAGAAATTAAATTAGACTATTCCTTAGCTTTCTCGAATGTTATTATTATTATTATTATTATTATTATTATTATTATTTTAGCCTCCTATAGTAAATAATTCAATTTTTTTAAAATAATTACTTGAGAGCATAAGCGATTTATATAATTAAATTTACCGTCTATACTTTCGTAAAAAAAGGTCTTGATAAAACACTTCTTTATGACATACTTCTAATAGAAATCGGTTCATATGCTGTTTAAATTAGGCCACAGAAGTGAATACCGGCAAGTAGGCTATTATAACTATAAGTGTAGAAAAATTTGCAATGTAGCATTTCACCGTTGTTGAAAGTAGGTTTTAAAACAATAGACAATCGCATTTATTAGCACGCAAAGAGAACAAGTACTCAAACAACTGACGAACGATTTTCTTATACGTACTTTAATTATAAATAGCAAAGCACAGTGTAAAAATGGTGTATGATGCAAAAATAGATATTGTGCTTCTGAATTATACAATAAAAACTAACGTCTTTGTTAGTAATAAACAATTCTTTTATTTTTATCGGCTTTTCTGCCGAGTAAATGATTACTGCCTTTTGACAGCCACAAAAATCTGTAACAAAAACTTATCCATTGTAGTATTTCAGAGGAAAAAAGCGAAGGAAGACAAGCGAATGATTTAATATGTAAGAAAACGCCAACTAAATCGGAACATAGATAAATCAGCGTGAAATAGTTAACAAAAAAAGTTGTATTACAAAATTGGTTTGTAATTATATACACTGTTATTTATATTTATTTAAAATAACATGCGTTTCAATATCTTCTGGTAGGTAATATTTTCATAAACATATCGTAAATAGCGTTAAAATTATCCATATTTTTATTTTCATTGTAGCAAATTTTCTTGTCATTATGTCCAAAAAAAAAAGTAGTTTATAAACATTTAAGCTATCTTCCTCTTTACCCATCATCTCTAAACACCCTATGCTTTACTCAAACGAATGAATTATTGGTAACAACTTTAGGATTGCTTTGACCAGTACCTTTATTAACGAAACACACACACACACACACACACACACACACACACACACACAACCTGTGTTTTACTTTAAACGTAATGCTAACATCATTAGCTAATCGCAGCGCATATTTTAAAGAAACTATGAAAACATCTGTTAATCATACGGTTAAGGCAGAATATAAAACAGACATGAGATCACGCCACATATATAATTTAAAACGCATTAAGGAACATGCGTGAAGTAACTTGACCTTTTGAAACATTTATACAGGAAGGAACATTTTCGAAATTGTTTCAAGTAACCTTTGCTAACGCAAATAGGTTTCACTGTTTCTTTTATAATAGATCACCTTCAGTTTTGATTTTAATGTACGTCATATATCACAACATAGTTATCTTCCAAACATTTAAATAAGCACTTGCTTAGACTGGATAGGCAGTCATTTTGAAAAAAAAATTAATGTGCTGAGTTACACGATAGTTACTACTGAAATGCATTCGTTTGTCTTTTTGGCGAATTCCTAATGAATGTAGCTATTGATGCTGTATCCATGAAAGGATTTTTGAAAATTTTCTTTAAATATCCATCGATTCTGCTTACTAGGCACCAAAAATGAGGATAAAAAATGTACCTATATACACTATATGTCTATGTGATACTCTAGTGGCCGCAATTTTTGTTTTTCCTCAACCAAACTCGGCATATAACGATCAATTAATTCATAGGGTCGATTAACCAACAAAATTCCACCATTAGGAGTGCGCGTTAACCTAAAGCGAAAAATTAAAGTCGTTCTAGTGAACGCAGTTTTTATAACGAAACTCAGTATAAGCCATTGAAATAAAACAAACACAAAAATAGTTTTTGAAAATAAGCGAAATCAGCTTGTTAGGAAGGGAGGGGGCTTATCCAAAACCCAAAATTTAAAAATCGTCCTAGCAGCACCATTATTATTATTTTTGCACGAAACTCGGTGTATACCATTTAAATAAAAAAATAAAATTATTTTCAGAAAATCAGAGACCTCAGCTAATTAGGAGGGGGTATCCGAAACCAAAATTTAAAAATCCCTCTATCAGCACCAATATTTTTTTCGCAAGAAACTCGGTAATTTATATTTAAATAAAATAAGAAAAATTGCTTCTGAAAATCAGAGAAATGAGAGTATTACGAGCGAAAATTTAAAAATCACTCTAGCAGTACCAATATTTTTTGCAAGAAACTCGGTATATAACATTTATATATAATAAGAAAAGTATATTTTTGAAAATCAGCGAAATCATACTATTAGAAGTGAGGCTTTACTTGAAAACCAAAATTCAAAAATCGCTCTAGCAGCACAACATTTGTGTTTTCGAAGATTTTCGTCATATATAATTTAAATAAAAAAAAATAGTTTGTGAAAATCTGGGAAATGGAATCATTAGGAGTGGGGGTATACATGAAAATCAAAATCTAAAAAGCGCTATGACGGTACCAATTTAAAATTATTTCCCGGTACTAACCGTTGCTTACTTCCAGTTTCTGTAAACTCTCTGCTCTAGCACTCTGTAATGTCTTTCATAAGTTCAACTTGCTGAGGTATTCGCTTAGTTTAAACAGCTCACGAAGTCCGTACATTGCGCACTGGATGCTACAGGTGAAAGTCTGTAGTCAGGAATGAAATCAATGAATTAATAATGACGCAAATGAACTCGGAGTACTTGGCGTCATAAAGCTATCTGACTTTTACCTTCTCATGGTAAGGAAAAACCCCGGAAAAAAACCCTTAGACAGACAGCTTGACCTGACCTGAACTTTGCGGAAGAAAAAAAAAATAAAATGCCATCAAAACAATGCAACCACCTAAAAAAAAAAAGATTTTTTTTTAACGATAGGAAATTAAGAAACCTGAAGTATGTATTGTGGCAGCATCCTCCTTACATCCCATATTTGGCTCGCTGGGTCAGCGTTTTGAATATAAGCAAAAGGCGCGATCGCAGCTGTAGAGAAGTATTTTGCAGATCTTTCGGAAAACTCCAACGGAGAGGGGCTTTTTATTTGGTTTATTTGCGGACGCTCTTTAACAACTCAGGTTATCAGCGTCGCATTCAATTCAGGGCGTGAAACAGTCGATACATTTTGACTCTTCTTTTAGGCTTGAGGTTCTTTTTCGTGCCGAAAATGTACAACACGGGACCCACGGCTTTACTTCCCTTCCGAAGCAAGCCATACTTAGGATTTTTACGTCCTAAAAATCCATCGATCCTGGCCAGGTTTGAACCCGCGATCTTGGGTTTAGGAGGCAAGTATGGTAACCACAACACCACCAGGACCGGCTTACAGAGAGGAGATAATAGCACAGGAGCGTAGCTGTATTAAATATTACTGATCTTAAGGGAGATTGTGTTAAGAATTAAATATATATTTATATATATTCAACGCTAAAAAACTCGTTTCTTAGTTGTTAGGCCGAGAATTTTCAGATAGCGCTGGTATGTGAATTGTAAATGTAACTGCGTTCCATTAAAAAAGAATAATACAATTGTAAACATATTTAAAAGATAAAGAGAACATCTTATAACACGTTACTTTTAAGTGTCGACATTTTGAGTAAAATTACCTGAACGTAAAGGCAAATGATTCTGTTTGAAACACTATAGCGTCAATTTGTTTTCTCAGAATGTAAAATGGCTAGTTTTTTGTAAGATATAATTAAAGAAGATATAAGCGATGATTATGCCCACAAGGTAAACTTATTTTGAAGTTTTGGATTTATTTGGACTTTCGAACAAAGCACGGATTAAAGTGTTTCGAGGGAAACAGCAATCATGTTTGAGCCACAGCTCCTGATGAAAAGCTCTAGAAAGCTGTTCCGGTAACAGTGATCAGAGAATCACTTTGCCACTGGAAAACCTTTTCAACCAAATTCAATTAACTCTGTTGCCCTAACAGAGTCCAAAGCAATGCTTTACATTGTCACCATTCTTTGGCAGTAAATGCAGTTGACACAAAGGTGAAATAAAATGTTGCTTTTACAATAAACTGCGCTCTCTGTCACACAATTCCAATGTTTTCTTATACAGAGCCCTCGTTTAGACGCATGGCCGCCCTAACGGGGATTTGCTTGGCACTACGAAGCACGCAGCTTCTTCAATTCAAGTGTATAGATTTTTACAGCACACCAAAAAACAATTATTTTGTTTATACAATGACATTTCTGCACTCCAGTAGCTTTTGTTTTGTGTATCTACGTGGTCATGTAAATAAAAACATGCTTCGTCTGTAAAAAAATAAACGTGGGTCAATAGAGCGAACAATAACATTATCCAAAAACCGATTCCAGAAGTAAATTGTACTCACATTATCACGTGGTTGTAATTCCTGAACTAGTCATCTTATAAGGTTTTAATTTTAAAAGTTTAGGGGCATTTCAACCCAAGGCTTGTGAAATTCCTGATACCTGTGTAAGTTTTCCCAGAGATTTCTTTAGACTTCGTTCTAACTTTTCTCCGATGTCACGGCGTTTTACTTTCATGTTCTTATCAAGAACAGATCCCGTTTCCCTAAATCTATTAACAAGACTACGAACTGTTTCTCAGTGAACCGCACGAACAGTAGGAAATCTATCTATAAATCGCCGTTTCACTTCTCTAGATGAGTTAGTTGTCATATAGGAATCATAGATGAAGATTGTGTGTGCTAAAGTATATGAACTGTTTGACATATAACAACACTAACCAACTATAATACTGCAACAGAGCATAACGTCTCAAGAAGCATTCAATACAGTGTGAGATATTTGAAGATGGGTAATTATCAGAGCCTGGAAATTAGGCAAAATGACTTTTCTTCTGGGTGGATATATTTAAGAATCAGATAAAAATGAACATATTTCCGTATATTTGGGGTGAGTAGGGCAGTTTTTATTTTGCCTTTTTGGCCTATTTTGGCTTCTATTGCCTATTTTAAGGTTTAAAACATTTTTTGCTTGCTTTGAAACGTTATGTATTTTTTCTACGATTATTTACGCATTTTAAAAAAACACATAAAACATATCACTATACCGAAGTGAAAAAGGTTATAAAATTAAATGACATGTTGGCATGTTTACCTCACAAAACTATCTGTTGGGAATCTTGTTATACATTTATTTCTTTACAAGCAGTCAAAAACTTTCTCCTCAACCCCTATCCCTTAAGTTCTTTAAATAGCAGAACCTTCATTAGTGAAAGGAACACATGGTACCTCGGGCATACGAATACCAGGAAGTAGAGAGGATGAGGAAAGTACTGTAGTTTTGAATAGCCCTGGTGCATCGATCTGCGCGAGAAAATTCTAGGAAATTTGTGGTGGAGGTAAATGTACCAATCAATGTGCAAGCGAGAAAGATGAGACCGGTACAGCTGTGTAATAAACCGTCCCTACAATGTGTTCAGTACGGAAGTGAGAGATACTAATCAGATTCCCTATAAATGCATAAACAGAACATGAACTCGACCAGAAACCACTGCGCATCTTTCATTCGCCAGGACTATTCAAAACTACTTTCCCTAGCCATAATCAACATTTCTATGATATCCTTAAAGACGAACGTTCTGTCGTAACTGGTATGAGTCCATCCGAAATAGTTTGTTTCATATATGCTCCAATATTTTCAGTAGAACTAGACCATTCTTTTTCCATGATGCAAAATGTCCTCTCTGACAATCGGCTGACTATGACAGTTGATACTTTGAAAAATCATCTTGTTGTTGCTTGTAACTAGGGAAAGTAAGCTTAAATACTTTATGTGATAAAGAAAGCATTCAGTAGCTTAAATACCTATTTTAATTATATTATTGCCTATTTTCAGTATTTTAAGTGCCTTTTTGCATGCCTATTTTAACCAAAACAAATGCCTGAACTTTCGGGCCATGGTGATTAGTAATGGTTTATGCCCTTTCTCAATTTTAATCAGAAATGATTTTTATTTAAGGTATAATTTGAAAGACATTTCCCACATATTAGAGATACTCCGGGCTAATATTGCTCATGAAATAAGCACAATTTCAGTTGGTGAGCGAGTTGTAAAGAGGAATTTACCGAACGATCCTCGACACGTCGCTCGCGTGCCAGATCCCATACTACGGTTGCCATATATATTAATGATCCTGTAGATTAGATTACAAATTCAACATTTGATTACACCTATTACTAACTTATATAGCAACTGTGTTTTGAAACAGTTAATTATTGGACAAATGAACATTTTCTTATTTGTATTCGTTTGCATTACAAATGCAATATATTACCTAAAGTGCTTATAACCGTAATAATTATATTGTACCTTCCTTAAGGAAGAGAATATTTGAAGCATTTAAGATATTTGGAAGCCAATATAGATATTAATGCTCTTAAAAGGAGGGGGGCAAACTTATTGATTGTATGTATGTTTAAGAAACAGCAAATACCCAAATAAAACAATGACTGTATTGAAAAAAAAGTATGATAACTAAATTCTGAAATAAAGAAGGTTTAAATCGTTTTAGACTTACTTCTAATATATTATGAATCATATATTTATGTATATTTGTAATTTGTGAAAAATACGAACAAGAACATTATAAGAAAAGCATGAAATTTATTTGTAGGAAAATAAAATCGACGGACGGAGAACAAATGAAGAGAATATTAAGCGTACACTGCACATTTTGGATCATAATTAAAAGAAGGGGGGAAAGTTTTTCTTTTTTCATAGTGCACTTTTAAACAACACTGAAAATGAGAGACAAATGTTGAGGTTGAAAATCAGCCTGTCACTCAAGTATTTTACTGACTTTATTAATCTTCCAGCTAGAGGCGAAAAAAAAAAAACTATTTGTTATGTTTGAGGCTTAAAGCATCTTTAAACAAAGCTTTATACATAGAAGGTAGGTGTTGAGCTTAACGATAGAACCCCCAACAGCAAGTCAACACTGCAGAGACAATAAAGTTGGTTCCTTTGAAGTTCAGTTTGCTTAAGGGATTTTTCGCTTGGCAACTGTCTCCAACAATGCACAATATTGTTTCCTTGCTAAAGGAGCTATCGATTTTGCCAAGCGTTAAAAACCACGTCTCTTATTTATAGGTTTGCAAACGAGAACTTTTTTGCCACGCATAAGCGCCACAATTTGCGATTCGCAACTTTTTTCTCTGAATACTTGAAATCGCGATTTTCATCTGTCGAACAACAATAAGAATAGGTTGTTAAGGTAATACAATCTAGAAGGCTGCGGTCTATAATGCGAATCGACAGGAGTTTGTTTTTATGATAATATTAAATTAATGAGCTGTCAACATTCAATAGCTTACTATTTGGTTTATTTTGCTTAGTTTTTATAGCAAAACGAACAAAGCTTGATTTCCCATTTATTCGGTACGTATTTCTCTCTTTTTCTTAAGTTTTTTATTTTTAAAGAATTTCTTATTATTATGGGAACTTTGTTTTTCACATATCGCCTTTTCTGGGTATTAAATGTATGTTTTATTGCATTTTAAGCGATAGGAAAGAATTAATTGGTAAAGTAAAGTTAAAAAATTTGCACTCTACATATTTAATTGAATTATCAAAGTGTTGTTTCCACAAAAGAGTAAAACTACACATCGCGCTACTATATTAGAACTTGCTTTAGTTTGTCGAATAATAGCGCTTTGTAGTGAAAGACATGACCTTTATTATCTCTGCTTGAGTGTACTATTATCTCAACTAACGAAGTTTGTTAATAAATGCATCTAAAAGAGGTAGAATCAGGCATCTAAAGGTAAACTTGGCGCACAAAATACCTACTATGATTCTTGTTTTCGATGTTTAAATTAATTGTTTCACTGCAAAGAACATGCACGGAGTGTTTAGGAACCATCCATCTTTCTTCAAGCCATGTCAATGACAGTGAAATCGTTAAAGACCTAGACATGGGAATAAAACTTTTTATACACACACTCCGTCGCCAAGTGTTTTAACACCAAGAAAGTAAAAAAAGAAAAAAAATGAGCAGGGATAATAATTAGTGTTCTGCATGAACGTTGTTTAAAAACTGAGTGCAATATGTAACAGCTGAATAACGACATTTGTTTAAAACAAAAGACTCGTTGTTTAGATTACATGAGCATAGGCACAAAATGCAACAGTTGAATAGCAACGTAGGTTTAAAACAAAAGATGTACGTAGTTAATGTTTGAGGTAATAGTAAAGAATAAACGAATGGTTTAAGAAATAGAGAAAAGTGGTGGTTTCTATGAATAAGCAAAAAGTTATTTATAGCAACTTACGAGCTTAAAGCTAACGAGAAGTGAACTTATTATTATTATTATTATTATTATTATTATTATTAACTTGAAACACGTTTTGTATACCAGAAGTAAATATCTTTAAGCCAAGATATCTTATTTATGGAGAGAAAAGAAGCGTATCTGCTATTGCGAGTGCGCAAGCATTTTTTGCTTAGTACTGGTGCACTTTCATTAAATTATACTTTGTTTACAGATGTCCATATGAATTAAAATCAAAATAAAAAGACGTAACATGTAGTTGATGCCAAAGTAAGCGCTTTTTATACAACTTGATTTTGAGAATTCTTGAAACTGAAAAAAGTTCATTAAGACATTGTTTCATAAACTTAAGTATGGGGTTCAATTTTTGCGAGGATTGTCACATGCTTTCCTTTGGTCATCAGAGCAAACGCCGAGAAGGTACGTAGACGAGGAATGCTTCTTTCCGTTAATATTTTTAATTTAATTTCTTATTTAATCTCATGTATAAATATGTCCACCGCGTGTGAAAACTGGTATCAAACATTATTAAAAAAAAACATCCTTGAAGATTTCGCTCGTAAAGTTTCGAGATTGTTACAGACCCCCCCCCAAAAAAAAACAGAACATATATAAGAAAAAAAATAATTAAAACGTCATCATGCAGGAGCTGCGTAAACTAAGCGAATTGTCAGCAAGTTAAAAACTTTTAAAAAATGAAATACAAATTATGTCCTTATTAATTAATGAAATAAAATAAGTTATGGCATTACCGTGTGATATTATGGGAACCAAATTAGAATTCTTGGAACCTCTAAGTATTACAAAAAAGAAACCACATTTTTAAAATTATTATTGAAATTAAACCATAAAAATTAATTGTTTATTACTAATTAAATGAAATATATGACAGTTGATAAAAACGTTATACTGTGTGGGTATTTTTAAACATTTTTAAATGTAATCATGTTTATGAACTGAGTCTTTGATATCATCTATATATTCACTGTAATAGAGAAAAACGACAGAAAGTTTCGACTTATATTGTGTATTTAAGGAGATGTTCATATGTGTTAAAACAAAAACATGCCACTATTCAGAAACTATTGCAATGTACTAAGAAAATATACAGAATCAGCAATACACAAATGCAATCGGAAGTTCCATCGATTTTCAATGACTTTGAAATCTAATTTAAAAAAAAAAAAAAAAAAAAAAAGAATAACTTTAGGAACAATTTTTTTAACAGTCAATCACCCCATAGCTAAGATATTTGTCCACATGGTAGTACATACCCTATAAAAACTGTCGCTATTAGTAAAAATAAAATTATTGTTCCAATCATTCAGGTAAAATAAAGTTTGTATGATCCGTAATATAGACCTCATCCAATAGCACAAACGTTTGCTGAAGGTTATCATAGGACGCTCTTGCATATATATATATATATATATATATATATATATATATAATTCTCAAACACATATTAGATTAATATTTCACATTTGCTATTTTATCCTTTTATTTTGAAACAATTGAGAGAAATTTAAAACCCTAGAGCACTTTATAATTTCGGTTTTCAGGCATACCCTTACTCCAAATGGTCCTGTTTCCCTAATTTTCAGAAATTATTTTTATTAATTTATTTCAATGGCGTACCGGAGTTTTTCTGGAGAAAAACAAAAACTGGCGTCGCTAGAGCGATTTTTAAATTTTAATCCTAACCCCCAATGGCATAATTATGCTGGTTAACGAGCTCGATGAATCGTTTATTAATTGATATTTATATGCCGAGTTTCGTTGAGAAAAAACAAAAATTCCGACCGCTAGAGCTTTAATACTCACACACACACACACACACACACACACACACACACACACAAGTAGAATCGATGGAGATTTGAAGAAAATTTTCAATTTTTTTTTTTATGGGTACAATCGTAATAGTACATAGTACAGTAGGAAAACTCACATATTTAAAAGCGAAAGTTTTCACTATAACGACCAGTTTTGACATATTTATACACATATAATTTATTATTGTGGAAAATCTATTCAAATGTACTTATTTTATTTTATTTATTCCTTGTTTTGAAAAATTATTATAATATTTTTTAATTCAGCCGTTTCGAATTAGTGGAATGGCGGCAGTTGACCGCACAGTTACGGCCAGACAATCTGCTCTCTTGCCGGTTGATTTCTACTACGAACGCACAGTATTTTATAAAACGGAGCAGTTTTTTAGCTGTTTTCCAATACATATCCCACAGTTAAAGTATCTACATTTGCTTTTATTTATCTTTATATCTTTGACATTAAGCGTTGTTTATAATTTGCAGCTGCTTCCAACATAACACAAGGTAATTTAATGCTATAAAAGCTAGTTCGTGTGTATATTAAATATTCTGAACTAATATATTTCTAAGCTCATTAATTTTTGCCTTGCACAAGAAGCTTCAGAAGAAAACTATCAACATGTAAACTTTCACACAATGAAAATCCATTTTGCAATTTAAAGAGAAAAGAGAGATTCTGCTAGTGACAGTCGCGGATTCTTGTCGTGACAACGGGTTTCACCGAACCCCCTGCGGCACCCCCTCCCCTGCCCTTCCCGGGGGCGACAGACACGTTAATTATCGACAATAAAACAAGAGGAAAAAGCGTATCAGCCCGCATCAAACAGCTGTGCGGCGGTTCATCCTCGCCACGGCTTCCTGGCGATAAACCAACACACAATCAAAAACCATACATAATAATTGCTTTCAATAAATACTGGCGCTTAGAATTCAACGCCCACTATAACTGCGTTCAGAAATTAAATGTTTTAACGATCTCTTTGCCGCATTCAACGTAAGTACGATAATGTATCACTCCGCGTGCTCTGTCGTAAAGTATTCAACAGTGACAAAGATCCTTTTATAATAATAATTATAATAATAATAATAATAATAATAATAATAATAATAATAATATGTTCGTTCAGAACAGACTAATATCTATTGCAAGCTAAATCTTCTTAACCGCCACCGGTGTAAAGGTCGTTAAGGCGCGAACTCGTGAGCGGGATGTTTGGGGTTCGAATCCCACCAGAATGTTGGGGACATTCCCTAAATTTAAGCCTGAAACGTTTCTTTCCTTTTCCCAATTCACCATTTCATTTCATGTATCACGTTGTCCACCACCTATAGTAAAAACGGGCGTTAAACACTAATAAAAAAAAGAAAAGAAAAAATAAATAAAGATGGCTAAATCTTCGCGAGGAATAATAACAAAAATATATTGCACGTATTTTAAATATTAGTTGTCTGGAAGATTTTAATTGTTTTTTATTTAGAAATATTATTTACAGGATATCATGATTATTACTGTGTATATTGTGAGCCTGTGCTAGTCTCAGCTGTTAAGGAAATTATTAAAGGGAAGGGCGGTCAAAATTATGTTTTTATATTTAGTGTCATTTTAGTATTTGAAATTTTCTGTTTATTTTGATATGACTTTCATTAATGTTCTTTGGACAGAGATCTTTTTAATAAATTTTTAATTATGTCATTGCAAAAGCAATTATTTTTTAATTCTGGGAGACATGTTCATTTAAACTCAAGAACTATTTATTCTAAAAGTCTGTGGTTTGTCTTGAATGATAGAAAAAGTTTTTTTTCATAAATTGGCAACGTTTGTTTCCATAATATCATTCTTTGTTGTTTTGCAATCTTGTAGGGTTTCAGCTGGTGTTTCCCTCAAAAGTTAGTTTTTCTGTAAAAACGTTCTTTTTGGTTGCAATTATTGAAAAACTACATTTTTTTTGCAAATGCTTCCCATTTTTTAGGATTTGTATAAGATATCACTTTGAAACTTTTACTATTTATTCATGATATTATTGTGATTATGTGGATATTTATGGTAGAACTAGGACAAAATGTGACAACGTTAAAAAAATGTTGGGAAGATAATATAAAAAAGTGAACAATTGAAAATAATTTATTATTTGCTTCAGAGTCCCGGCAAGGTAATGAAAATAAATCAGTAAATTTCAATTGTGTGCATCTGTATGCTATAAATGTTTCATTTGATTAGCTTTGATAGTCCTTGAGAAAATGGGCACTGAAGTTGGTAAATTTAATCTTAGGATAGGCCTTTCAAAAATGGAGGTAATAAAGTTTGAGATTAGAGTTGTTCCAAAACACAACTGGAAAGAAGATTAATACGCTGCTGCCGCGGTTGGAAGAACATGTGAAGTGAAGGGAGATGTTACTGAGCGTATAGGACAACGATGTGTTTCAATAATGGGAGATGAAGAACTAAGGTATACAGAATGCATACAGAGTTCTGGAAAAAAATTCGCATAAAATTATTCAAAGACTGCCAAAAGAACTTGTTGAGTCAAAAGATATGCATAGCCAAATTAAGACCCTCAAAAATCATACAGAGGCTGCAGTTCTTTACCATATGAATTGACACCTGAACAGGCCCAACGCAGAGTGCATATCTGTGGTAAATCCCATGGATGGTAGATTTATCGGGAGCATTGTCAAGTGTTATGAAAAATTGTATATTACCGCAAAACCTGACGCCTATCAGCCCCCCATCGCTAAACAAAATGGGATTGGCCTCAAAGTAAAGTTATGCGTCTGGTGGAATTTTGAAGATGTGTTTCACTGGAACATGCAATCAGTGCGAATATTTATTCTCAACAACTGGAACGAGTTCATGAAATTTTGAGACATAGATATCCAGCAATGATATTCGAACAACAATGGAAAAAATCCTGGTTTTGAAAGGGATCGAACTTCTACCACACCCAGCATAGAGCCCTGATATTGCACCTTGGGGTTACCATCTGTTTTGATCCATGAGAGATGACTCAAGAATATAAAGCTACTATGACCATTGGTTAAATTTTCATAGTACATTTCAAATAAATTTTGTTTAAAAGCCAACATTACTAATGAGACATATGAGTCTATCAGGTAGTCATAAAAGTATAATAGAAAGGTTCAATTTTCCAATAATAAATAAATTCATTTGTATTGTTTTTAAAGGGAAGTATTGCATTTAAATTTGATAAAGAAGCAAAACTATACAACTGGCTGTCACCGGAGGGGCCGCCACTGCAGGCTCACGTGTCAATGCGATACCTGATAACGTTAACCTCGGCATACTAGACCAGATTCGCTACTTTTCAATGCCTTCAGATAAATACAGTGGCCACTCGAACATAGGGCAGTTAAATTTATACATAGGGCAGTTAAATTTATACATAGGGCAGGTAAATTTATAAAAGCAAGCACGTATAAGTGATTTAAAATTGTTGTAACTATAAAACTTAAAATGTTAACTATAATATCACCACATACAAAATACGTTCAATTATTAACTAGCTTAAATATATTTTTCCTATTACTAAATAGGTACATTTTAATGTCGTATTACTAATTATTGAACTAAATAAGTTATATATATTTGCCTCTCTAGAGCTATAGATTTAACACACAGAAATAACGAAACATTTAACAAAAAGATATTACTTAATATGAGAAAATGTAACAACCCTGTACAGTTAAAAGCCTTTGCAAAACAAAAGCATTTTATTTACTGATCTTATTATATGTGGAAAAAGTTTAAAATGCACTACTCTCTACTTATTTACCAACTAAACAAATCAAAACACGTATTTTTATCATTGTTGATACTCTAAGAAAGGAACACGGAGCTTTTATCATTGTAACCCGGGCTGTTAAAAGTTTTTCTCTAACACTTGCCGCTGTAAGCATTGCGTGCCTTAATGCTGAATCACGGAGTGCCAGATGTTTCACTGACAGAAATTCTCTGAGATTTCTTCTCTCTGCTAGTGGCAATGTCAGTCACGGCATTCCTACTTTGTTTCTTTATTCATCACCATGATTGAGGAGAAATAGCCTCGAAGACAGTCAGAAGAGCCTCAAGGAAAATTGCGGAGTGTACTCTTCAAAATTTCATATATTTCTCATCATTCCGATGGCTATGGCTTTTTAGTGCGGTTGCCGCTCTAAGCTTTTGTCATGATAGGGAGATTTTTATGACCAATCGTGTACCAGGAAAGCAAATTCAAAATTCTGTGAAAAAGTTAGTTCCCCACTAGTTTAATGTATCACATATTAACATAGTGTTTTAAAATATTACATTTACTTCGTTTTTATACATGTATTTACACTTTTCATTAACCTTCTTCTTCATTTCCAATCTTATTTGGTCTTCTTTTCCTTGATAAATGGTATGACATGATACAATTTCTTAATGTTCAAAAGGATGCCTATTTTTGGTGTATACTTTTCAACATTTTACAAGACCTTCCTGACGTGATAAGAGTTTTATGCAGGGTTTTTCACAAATAAGAAATACTTTTAATTGATTATTTTATTTTTTATTTTCTGGCGCTGATTTATTGCACAACTTCTTGTTGTTCAAAAAACAGTTATAGCAGTTCTGAATTCGTGTTCTTGAATACCTGCAACAGTGTGTCCAATTGAGTCTTTCAATTTCAAAATTGCCCAGGAACACTCTTTTTCTTCAGATAATTCCACAACCATTAATCTGATGGATTATTATCTAAATATCTTGCAGGGCTTTGGCAAGCTTTCAAATTGCATAAATAATTTCTTAGAGGCTGCTTAAAAACAGCTTCCACATTCCTAATACCTCCAAATACCAGTGTTCAGAGATAATCTATTTCTTTTCACAAGCAGAAATTAATCAAACACGCTTTTACTTACGTTGAAAGTATGTAATTCAACAACTATCAGAATCAAACTAATTTTACGGCTATGCAAAAAGTTTCATTTGTTTTGCAATAAGCTAATGACAGATTTTTAAAGATTGTATAGAAAATTAAGAAATATGAGCAATTTAAGTTATATCTTATTTTCGGAACGCCCTATACCCATGTTGCTATACATTTGAGCGTATATTAACTACATTTTAAAAATGGAGAAAAAATTTTTTTACTAAAGCTTCTGAAACTTTCTCACGTACTGAAACAACATTTAATCAACCGATCACCAAAAAATAGACATTTGAAACCAAAACTAGCTATAGCAGCATGAAAAAGTAGCCCCTCTTCATGTCCAAAAGTTTTCAGTCCTGTGTCAGCTAATGACGCTATCAACGAAAATAAAGTGATATCAACAAAACGAAAGGTTATAACTTCATCCCATTTTACGCCACCATCTTGAAACTTAAACCCCTCCAGTGTCTTCAAGACACTTAAATCAAACAAATTCAGCCAGTCAGATTTATTGATTGATAGTATTGGAGGGTTTAAATGTATCTTTGCACTTTTGTTTTAGTATGTTTTAGAATCTTCCCTAAAAACATAGGAACTACATTTCCTAAAGGATTGTATTTTAACAGAGATGTTCTTTGTGTTTCCAGGGTTTCACAATGTAGTGAGATGTGTTTTTAGTCTCGTCTGATTGTTCAAATAGACAACATGTGAGATTTTCATGGTAGAGAATCATCGTTCAGAATGGCCAAAGTTCAGTAATCATTACAACAGCTTTCTTGATTTGCTTTATATCCTTCTCAGTAGGTTTTTAGCCAAGGTGATATTGGATGTTTTCTTGATCAAATGTTCTTTTTAGTCCTTTGGGATTCTAGGATTTTTCTGCTAATATTACAAAAAGGTTCTAGTCCTATGAAGGCAATCTTAATTTCTTCTTTTGTTAGCTTATGCAGATAAGAGTTGCAGACGTTTCGTCCACAGCTGCGGCGGACATCTTCAAGGGTAGATGAAATTTCCTTGGAGAAGGTATTTGTAAATGTTTTATTTATTGTTGCTCGCGACCTGCCCCTTTCTATGCATAGGCAACCAACAAAGTCCTAATCAATTCTTTGTGGGAAAATTAATGAAAAATTGGAGACATTCCCCTAAAAGATTAAGAGTTTTCTTGATGAGTAAAACGCCATAAGTTGATAAGTTCTTAAAAGCCAATCGCTAGGTTTTGCCTTTTTGACTATGACTGTGAGAAACATGTGCCAAAATCCATGGATTCTGTGCCTACAGCGTGCGTTGAACGAAAAGGATACACAAAAATGTAATTTTTATGCATAGCATTGATGATATGAAGATAATTTGTTTCCATTTTATGTAAAAAATGTACATATAAAAGGATTCTTTGCGTTTTTATTGAAATTATACTACATTAGTTTATGTCTGGATCATCTCACTGCATCCTTATCAAACGTCCACACCATCTCTACCCTCTTTTCTCCATTCTAACACAAACTTTTCTACCACAGGTTCCACCTGGAAACTCCAAAACTCAAAACATATTCCTTCTCTCTCCCCTCAGAATGGGTTTAATCTGCTTCCAAATAGAATTAAACATGGTACAACGTTTTAAGTAAAACTATAGCGTTATTTTTATACTCTAATTGACTTAGCACATTTATTTGCTTTCCTATCTCATTTCTTCGTAGATAAGTCAAAAGTGTGTTTGTTCTTACATTTTCTGCCTAGACACATAAGAGACGCTTGTGTATAATAATATAAACTTCATTTCGATTTTAAAATACACAATTAACACAATTTCTCTTTTAAATTTATACACATTTTAAAACACTATCATATAGTCATGAATTAAACTACGCACAATGTAATGTTTCGGTTACTTTCTGCAATGTTATATTCTGTAAATTATTTTAGTTCAAGTGTTTTAATATGATAGTATAGAGCAGCGTTTCTCCATCGTTCTCTAGAATTTGTATTTAAGTGTCTGAGAGAGACGAGATATAATGAGTAAGAGTTTTATTTCATGAAAACATGTTTTGGAACTAGGAAGTTGCAAGAGTCGACATGTTCGAACTATATTTATTTCATTTTGTCAGTTAGTAACATACAGATAATACAAATTCTATTCTGAAACATAAATACCTTATTTATCTACATGACTACAAAACAGCCTCGATATTTTTCAGTTATTATTAAAAATTAATGTATATCTTTTCCCTTCTACCTGTTAATCTTGATGTAAATAGAAGAGAATGGTAATTAATCTATTATAAATATGAATTATATATTATATATAAATGGAAGAAAACTCAGTGCCGTAAATAAAACTGGCTCTAAAACTTAATAACGGGAATAAAAAGTCTAAATACTTTTCATTCTATCTTTTAAAAGCTTTTGATAAAATAAATCTTTTTCTAGAAATATTCGATATAGTTAACTTATAAATTTAGAACGAACTAATTGCAAATATTCAGTCGGTGCACGTGTGTATATTCCTTACTGAAAAAAAACAAGCTCTTATCTAGCGTTTCTCTTTTTTTTTTATCTCTGTTAGCATCGACGCTGATAACAATGTTAAATCAGCGACACCAATCTGATTTTACGAACCGAATAATTCACATAAAATTTTCAGGTGAATTTACGTCCAAAAGCTTCGAGTTATGAAAAAATAGAAAATGATATTAATTGTTCTATTTCTGTTTGGCTATATTATTATAATCAGAAAACAGAAACACGGACTCATCAACATATTGCAATTTCTCCCAGCTATAGAACACGTTAGCGATCAAAATGCTATTTAATAAAAAAAAAAAAATCTTTCGAACGAGCAAGGAATATGGCGCGCAAATACTTTCACTATTTTTTTTATTTAAAAATAACACGTTTTGTTGTTAACTATTGATCAAAATAAATTAAAATATTGCGATAGTAAAATAAAATTTGCATTTTATTAATTTATTATTTATTTTAGATTCTAAAGTTTAATATTTAAAAAAAATTTTTACAGCATTTTGGACAGAACTAGAATTCTTTCAGATGTCATTTATCCTGATTAAGGAATTCATGTTACGAAAAAACTCAGCTTTCCACGTAAAATAGTTTGCAGATAAGCATCCAAAAACTACATTTTCAAGAATCGAGATATGTCTTTAACCTTTCCCGAAAGAAAAGTTCTGTAATAAAAATCCTACTTTGTCAGAATAGAACCTGCTGATAGCCTACAGAGATAAGTGACGGCTACGTAGTTCATGTAAAGAACGATGAAAATGAGTCAAGCCACTTGGCATGTGAGGAGCGAAGCCCTCTTGCCATGTACTCGAAGGGCCTTGGGATCGATTCCAGAGAGAGTGCATGCGTGCGGGCGGCTGCGTGAGGCAACAATCATTCCGCGAGAGCCCAGAGGAAGTAGAGCGAACGTGAGAGATACAGAAAACAAGAGAGTGTGGCAATCCGCATCATGCAGATGGCGTTATTGCCGTAATAAACATGTCGGTATGTGGTCATGACCTTCTGCAATGTATATACCTATGTAATTGCATGTGGGCCTTGATTCTTATATAATCATTGTATGCCATTTCTATACAAGCTTTTGATTACGAGAATCATAGACAAGGCCGTTAACAAACAAAATATGTACCTGCTCTCTATCTGTAAAAGATGCTATAAAAACGTGTAACGTTTGATTTATGAAATATGATTAAATTTGAGGGGAAAAAATATAATTTGTTCTATAAATAGAAATTATTTAATGAAATTAAGAATTTTACTTTCAAAAAAGATTGCGAATTATTAGTCCACTATTTTCGTGGCAATTATCCTTACAAAATGAGTGAAGGGAAAATTATAACGTTAGTAAAATTTTCCAAATATATTAGTAAATAATTCCAGGTGATAAAACAGCAAAAACTTTTCTTTTATACTACAATATAGGGTGTTTAATTGTTTCATGTTGATTCTTAAGTATTTAAAACATTTAGCAGCAATACTATACCCATATCTTTTAAATTTTGCTTGATTTTTCTAGTATTATTTTTAAATTTATCTATCGAATCGTATAAAATTTTCCTCGAAATTCTAACACAATGAAAAACAAAGAAGTTATAGAATCCGCAATAAAAAGACTTCCTTCAGCAATTATTATCCAGTATTTTTAGTAAGAATATCGCTTTAGAATGGAATTCCACATTTGAATAATCTCTGCATTTCTTTCCTTTTACGCACATTAATATCATCACTTTTGCCAGTGACAGCAGAGAACACCCTATACTTACAAAAAGGGGGGGGGGGCTGCATCCATCGCATGAATAATTGGTGTCCAGTTGGTAAGACTGCCTCGCCGTGTCACGCACCCTATTGTGAAAGCTCTCGTGGGCACTTCTTCATATTAAAAAGAAATTGATTATTTTTAAGAGAGAGGGGGAAGGAGCAGGGCAAGCGGGATGGGCCAGGGAAAGGGAGGAGAAGGAGGAGGTTGACATGTGTGCGTGGACGCGGACGGAAATCTTTGACGCGTTATGACACTGGAAAACAAATGCGAAGCGCTCCGCGTTTACAAAGCTAGTAAGTACAGGGTATATGGGAGGGGCCAACCTATAGCTAATTACGTGTGTTGGAATATCGTTAATTACCCCTCGCATCCAGGTACCAAGTTCGGTGTAAGGCATTGTTCATAAACAGGAACATACTGCTGTATCTTGCAAAGACACTCACTGCGGTGCTGTAGGAAAACAGGCGAAATGTTTTAAAGCGGACTGCTTTTGTAATAGAAATGAAAAACAAAATTTATTAAATTCCCACAATAATTTAATATGTAATAAAGTTATACACTCTCGTCTCAAGTTTTCTGAATATCAAAATAAAATTAGCATTCTTAAATTTATTTTTATAAGCAGACCACAAAATCGTTCAAAAATTGTATTTGAAAGTACAAATACAATACATTCGTCTTAATAAGCATATTAGTGATAATTATAGTTTCAAATAGTAAAAGTACATCTCGCAGGAGCTGCGTAACTAAGCGAAATCCTCAGTATATTGAATAACTTTAAAAACATTATTAAATTCCAAATTATGACCTTATTAATTAATGAAATAAATTAAGGCACTTGAAAACAAGTTACTCTTAATTTTCAAAAGTGGGGGAAGCAAAATTATAATTCTTGCAATCTATAGGTATTACAATAAAGAAATAACTTTTTATTATTATTATTATTATTATTATTATTATTACTACTACTACTATTATCATTACTATTGACATTAACCAAAATATTAATGGTATACTATTAATAAATTGAAATATATGATAACTGACAGACAAAGCAATACTGTGTGAGTATTTTTAAATGTACTCATATTTATGAACTGAGCCCTATATATCATCTTTACATTCACTAAAATAGAGAGAAATAACGGAAAGAAACCTTGTGTATTTAAAAAGCAGTTTATATATGTCAATAAAACAAAAAACATGTTGCTTTTTAAAAACAATTACAATGTACTACGCAAATATACACAATCAACAATACACAATTGAAAGTTCCATGGATTTTCAGTGGCTCTGAAATTTAATTGAAATGTTATTGTAGTCAACACATGTAACGCAAACATTTTCTGAATGTTGCTACAGAAGCGCTCTTACATACAAATATGATTCTCACACACATATTAGTTTAATATTTCACATTTGCTATCTTTACTACGATGTTTTTATTAAATATAAACATATGCATCGTTATAAATACAATTTACATGCTGAGTTCATTTGTCTATTTATTTTGAAATAAATGAAAGAAAATAAAAGCTAGAGCGCTTTTTAAATTTTAATTTTCAGATATACCCTTACTCCTAATGGCCCGATTTCCCTAATTTTTCAGAAAATATTTTTCTTATTTTTATTTAAATGGTGTACACAGAATTTTGTTGTGAAAAAAAAAAAAAAACAAACTAACTAACATTAGTGACGCTAGAGCGATTTTTAAATTTTTGGTTTCAAATAACCCCAACTTCTAATGGCCCGAGTTGTCAGCTTTTCAGAAACTATTATTCTTATTTTTATTTAAATGCCATATACAGAGTTTCGTTGAGAAAAAGCAAAATTGCGGCCGCTAGAACGCTAACAGACAAGACACACAGACAGACAGACAGACAGACAGACAGACACACACACACACATTCACATATATTCGTATATATTCATTGTCATTTTGGTTTCTGATAGGTAGGATAGACGGACACTTTAAGAAAACTTTCAAAAATCTTTCATGGGTACACCTAATAGCTTCATTCTTCGGAATTCGCTAAAAATGAAGCCAAACCGCACAACATAAATTTCTTCGTTGCAAGGACATTGCATGTTTGTTAATAAAATCAAATATATAAAAAGAAGGTGATTTTAGATTAATATAAACGAGATAAGCCTAAAATATATTTACTTATTTTACGTTTAAAATTTTAATTAAGGCTACCTTTAAAGACTTGAAACTGAATATCTGTCCAAAAAATATTATTTTAAAATTGTGGTCGGCGAAGCATTAGAGTATTGTTAATAGTATTTATTATTTAATACGTAGATACGAACAATGAGTTACAAAAAAATGAAAAATGATACAAATTTACGAAGTGCGTTTATTGAAGTAAAGCAAATTAGAATTAAATTGAAGGCGATCATTAGATTTTTCCGTACCATTATAGAAAACATAAAGCACCGATACGTTTAGTAACAACTTAAATGTACGGAAAATTATTTTTATAAGAAAAAAATTTGTTTTTTAAAGTTTTATACTTTTACATACATTTTGAAAGTAATGTTTATGATTATCATAATTGTGCAAAGATTAACTACAAGGAAACGGAAAATATTATTAAAAATTGCATTTATTTGTTTGTTTACATTTTTAATTTATTAAACCAGTGAAGAACACCATTATAAATTATAGGAAGCAAATTTAGGATTTTAAACTTTGAAATAGATTTTAAGGATCCTATAAGAGCGAAAGATCTTTAAAGCAGGGCCCGCGTTGAAGGTAAGTTTGAAAACCGCTGGTCTTAAATTATAGATTCCGGAAATTCCATACACAGGAACGCAAATAATTACTCAAAAAGCAATAAACTCTAAAAATAAAAATATTACTTATTTGAAATGAATTGGTTGCTAATGGAGTTCATTTGCGTCATCAATTCATTTCACCCTATCACTACACACTTACACCTGCAGTATTCAGTTCACAATCTGCAGACGTCGCGAGAAGACCAATGAAGTCAAAGCAACCATAAATAAAAGTCATAAAGTTGAGCTACGTGAAAAAGTTGTATGGACACATGCGCTGTGTGAATAACATACACAAAGGTACTTGCCAACTAGTGCAGTTATCACGAATTTCAGGTTATTACAGGACAAAATAAACAAACGAAAGAAGTTGATATGAAAATAAAAAGTGAAAGACGTGTAAATAACAGCACAGATAGATTTTAAAATGACAAAAAAGAAACGAAGAAACAATTGACAATCTAAAAAAAATGCAATACACAATTGGCTTAAGAAAACATTCACTATAACTAGGCATTCTTTTAGTTTTTATGTAAGATGTTACACCGTAACTGCAAAATTCCAAGCTTGCTCAAAGAAAAGTATTGCTTGCATAATTACACATAAACACCAGGTAACATACGTGCTGCACACGAATTTCCTAAAGGCAATCAAAATGCCAATATCATTGCAATTGTTCGCCAAGTTGTGCTGCAGGTTCACTTATGTATTTAAAACATGTGTTTGCGGATCTTGGGATTGCCTTACCTGGCAGCGTACCAGCTGAAAAATAACGGCCACTTTGCGCACTTGTTTTTAACGTAACATTTCCAGCAACTCTATCGTCGAGAGAATATTTTTGATGACTCGAGAAACATTTGAACGGCAGAAAAACAAAAGACGAATCCCGGCAGCTCACTTGTTTAAGCCCAGATTGGAATACGGCTATAGTGTAGTCTACTTTCTAAGTGCGTACATTTAGGTGAGTGGAGATACAAAAAAATGTACCAAATTTTTAGTAATATATCTTTCAAAGCTCTATGATGTCCAGGGAAAGGATTTTCAAGCTATTACATAATTTCATTAATGGCTATGATTGTCATTAAACTTACAAATTGTTTCTTGCTTTTTGATTTGCAAAATAGGAGGTAAATGGGAAAGCATGTGTATTTCTCCCTTAACCTTGAAGCCTATAAGTATTTTCTTTCACTCTTTTGTGGAATTACGTTCCAAAATATATTCACCATCAGTTAGGTAACAGAAACGTAAATAGTAGCGAAAGTGAAAATTATAGGCAGATTTGATAATGGTAAAATAATGCTTAATTTAGCAGAAACTCCCATTGCAATTTTGGAGCAAGAAAATGAAACGAACGCTGTTTTACTTCGTAGAATTAAAATGAAAAACCAAAGGGGGAAAACTGCTGGCACTAAAGCTAAGAAAAATTGACGTGTTTCTTCAAACAGATAAAAAAAATAGTCATGAAAATTAATTGTACGGATTATCGTTCATTCCCTCTTCATCGTTAGGGAGGATAATCAAAGTTCTACTGTGTAAACATAACATTTTATTAAATGTTTATATTATCAAGTGCATGGGAGGTACCCTAAACTTAGGCCTAGAACGCTTATTTCTTAAAATAAAATATACCCTTTTCCGTTTATCATTTCATCTCATATATCATCAGTGTCCACCTGTGATGCCTCAGTAGTTAAAGCGAGCGTTAAATACCATTAAAAATAATAAAATAAAAAATAAAGTAAAGTATATTATTTTTATCACTGTTTAAACTTCCAATATTATCCACTTCAATAATGTTGATTGTTACAGAGAGTTGATTATGGGCATATAAGCGTTGTAAATTAAAATGTCCTAAGAAATTTATTTATATTATTTATTCCTGAAGATGGTTTATTTTATGGAAGAGAAGTTGTATAGTAATTTAGCTCTGTATAAATTACCCCCAAAATGAAATTAAATTTAAATATAAATAATGTTGTAGTAGTGAATACAATTTTTTTTTCAATACACTGCTACAAATAAACCCACTGTGTAGGTTGCTAAGGACGATTAGATTCAAATAATTTAAATCTAGTGATGTAGCAATGAAAAAAAAAATGCCATAATATATTTTTTGTTTTGTTTTAATTGTTGTTTTCTTTATGTAATCGTTACGCTAAAGTGTATTAGATTTAAACTACTCAATAAAGAGAGGCATTTATTCCGAAGTCTATAGGTGCCAATTTCGTCAATCGATCTGGAGGTTTGTACGAGTTTATAACAAACCTTATATTTAATTTTATGTATTTTCCATTATAAAATATTAATTATCGATTCTTTTTTAAATTTAACTTTTCATTGTCTCTTGACTTTTGTAATTTAATAATTTTTAATACATTTTCTGACGAGTGAAATAGTGATAATAAAACCTAGAATACAAAGAACGTAGTTTAAAATAAAACAAAGTTATTTCGATCCTTAAGCAATTAATAAGAATTCTAACTTCAACGCTTATTAGTGTAATGTGAATAAAGTCGCGTCTTTACGATACCAACAATCAGCTCCATAATGTTTCAATAACGGAATCATGGTTATCGTTGAAAATCTTAGCAACAGCATTCATTTGTCTGTTGCAGGAACTTGAAGGGAAACCGATAAAGAATTAGCCTGAGATGAGATCTCAGAATTTAACTTATTATCAACATTTTCCGCTCTTACATGGAAAACCTCAGGTTTGAGCAAACGAAACCGCACCAAAATTCTGTTATAGGTCATTTGCTTATATCTGGTTTAATGACATTTGTTTTTCCTGTAAAACGCCACAGCTGACCAGTGTGGTCTCTGAAAACAAGTGTCATTTCGAGGCGTGTTATACA
Source organism: Metallyticus violacea (assembly GCA_030762175.1). Taxonomy (NCBI): domain Eukaryota; kingdom Metazoa; phylum Arthropoda; class Insecta; order Mantodea; family Metallyticidae; genus Metallyticus; species Metallyticus violacea. The sequence continues at coordinate 41,108,142 of CM060839.1, forward strand.
AACACCTGTGAAATGTGGCAGTAGTAAGTGCAGCGATTTACAGAAAAACTGACAATTGAATTCGAGAGTAAGTAAATGATGTATAAATAAATTATGATGCGATTTTGTTGTTCAAACGCGAGAGTTTTTCTTGTTAGAAGACATAAGATATGTACAGGATCGCTTTGTTTAATGTACAACCTGATCTTTGGACAATTAAACATTGACAATTTGGCTACAAGTCGATTTCCATTTAGGTAAGAAGTTGTTAACCCTTTTGTTACGATATTTATAATATTTTTTTAAAATTTAAATGACAAACATCGTGCTGTTTGTGGAATATCTCCAAATTTAACCCTTGGCTCATAATTCCTATTTTAGATAATTTCGATTAGCTGTTTCACAGTTCATACATTACCAGAATCATTTACACTATAGTGATTTAAAAAAAACATCTGGGGGAGCATCGAAAAGTGTGTCGGATTCTACAGAAATTCATATTAATGAACATAAAAGTGACGCTTTTATATACCAAAGTAAGAGTAAAATGACATAAAATACTGCTACACAGCTTTGCTAACAGATGGCAGTACTGCTTAGCCCACAAAACTGAAATCGCAGAATGAAAGAACATGCCATGGTATGGGCATCAGTGTAGCCAACATGCAAGTGCGTATATTCCCAAGCAGTTGAGCTCGCCTTGAGATGAGCAGCTGACATCACAATGGTATACTGGCCCCACACTTTAGATGGGTTTTTATTCAGTAACAAGCACAGTTGTCAGAGCGAAAATTGCCTGACCTTATGCGTCTGTAATATTAAGCAGTCCTTACGTCAATCAACTTAAAGGGTGTGATCAACACTGGCGAGACTGTTCTACGGCAGCGCTTCCATCGGGAAATGCTTAAACTACTATGTCCTGTCATTATTGTCAATGCTTTTGCGTAGTTCTTACTTAGATATTTACAAAAGGCAGTATTATTGAAATGAATATTTACTCCATGCATCACTGAACCAATTCGCTATAAAAATCAACCAAAGTTGTCTATTTTATGCCTCGACGTAGGATTGTCAAATTATATAAACCTCGAAGTACAGATGTTCTTTTTTTTTTCTCTCCAACTGTTTTGAAGAAACAATCGACAGTATTACCATTACTTTCTAGAAAAAGTTGAAAGACGATGCTTTTCAATAACCAGATTACTATTGGAAACACGTATTTAATCATAATTATGTGTTATGACAAAAGTATAAAATAAACATATCTTTTGAAATAAATATTTATTCTATGCATCATTGAACCATTTCTCTATAAAAAGATATTGTACTTCAAGCAATCAAAGCTGTATATTTTATGCCTTTACGTGAGATTGTTATAAAATTTATAAACCTCGAAGTGCAGATGTTCTTTTTTTTTCCTTCTTCTCCGACTGTTTTTAAGAAACAAACGACAGTATTACTATTGCCTTCTTAACTAATAATTCTTATAAGTTGCAGTGTTTAGAAAAAAGTTGAAAGATGTTGCTTTTTAATAAACTTTTGGAAACAAGTGACCAATTATAATTACGTATATGACTAAAGTTTAAAATAAGCACAGCTATATGACACCTATAAGTGTCGAGAAGTTAACTAAAAAGAAGCAGAGGAGAAATCAAAAGATGGAAATATTAAAAATGATAATTATTTGTATAGAGTTGCTGCCATCCCAACTTTAGATAACTATATATACTTGTTTTCTTATTGAAGAAAACTTCTACGATAGGAAAAAATTTCAAACCACCCGTTTTACAAATAAGTTCGCTAAAGCGTATACACGTTTCACTTGAATATGAATTCCAAACATATTTCATTACATGCTTTAAAGGAGTAATTTATCTCAACACAGAGTATTTTAGGGAAACAATAAGATATCAAAATCTTCGCCCAGATTTCAATACGGTACTGCCATCATCTGCTTTCAATCACAATCAATCTCTCCCATATCTTTACCTGAGTGTTCAAAAGGAGAATTACTATTGGCCGGAGGAAATATTCACTTATATTATGGGCAATAAAAAGAAATTCCAATTTTAATGCAAATGAACATGCTATAATATTCAATATAGTGGATAGATCATATTCGAAATTTCAATAAATCAATCAAACTTTTATTAAGTATCAAGCACAATTCTAGAGACAATAAATAAACATTTCTAACTAATTTTAAAACTCGACAGCATTGTAAAATGGACGAACCATTGCTAGAGAACGGCTTTAAAATTTATCAAACTCACGTCAAATGTATCAAGAGGCAATTTATTAAATAAAATAACATCTACTTCTCGGGTTTTTTGTGTATCCAGTATTTTGATCATGATTAGCAAATCTTGTTTAATAATCACTTAAATTTTGTCTGTCCTGATTGCATAAATAAACAAAGTTAAACAAAAGCTTACAGTAAGCAATATTAAAAAAAATATTAGAATTTTATGAATTATTTTTGCAATATAAGAATTCTATCAACTCTAATATTGCCCCCAAAAAGAATACCATAAACTAAAATGCTATTGAAAATGCAAAATTTGCAGTTCTAGAATATTCTTTCGGCATAAGCTGTTTCAGGTGTCCTATCAAATACATCACTTGCCAATCGTGCACAAGCAGAATAGCAAACATACAAAGTTTCTGGGTTATTGCGGCACAAAACATTAAATGAATAAAATAACACCAGAAATGAAATTTCTATGCATGGCAAAAAAGAAGAACGAAAAAACACACCAATTAGAAATATTTTGGAATATTTTGTATAAGAAGTATATTTTATAATGAATGGAAAATGTAACCAGCATGAATTAAAAAAAAAAAAAATATGCAAGTGACAATCAAGAGGGAAAATGTGACATAGGTAGCCTAAGAATGATATGGTCTGAAGCCAGAACAGGTCACCCAACCTAACCTATATAAAATTTTCAATTGGAAAAGTAGTCCCAGGTAGTAATGAAAGTTAAATCAATTTACAGATGAAATTCATGATGACAACTGATTAAGTTGTTATGAACTGGACATTTTTTGAGGAGACAAAGATTTCTGAAGCTGAGTTTATCACAAAACATTCGACATTCGCTGTGATTTAGAAAAGAACTCCCAGAAAGTGAACATTACCCTTGACACCTTCCAGTAATCCGTACTTACACCTCGAGAAAACCTCTCAGACGCTGCAAGTGTAGCATGTTCTTGCTTTCAGCACAATGAAAGAGCTAATTAAGAAAGTTATTTGTCTCCCTAGAAACGGATTGTGGTTTCGCATCGACCCCGAATTCTCATGTCACATTCTTCGCAAAGGGGGAGGGAAGAGGAGGGGGGGGGTTGGTTGCCGTGTAGATGCGAGATCTGTATGCAAAGTGCGAATGCAACTAAATGAATGTCGCATTAGTGGAACATGGAGGGGAATATTCGCCAGGGAACTCTCTCTCTCTGTTGAAGAACATTCAAAGCAGACATTCCTGTTCTTGGACTCCACTTTAATTACTCAATTCAAAACTGACATTATTAACAAGTAGAAGACAGGAATAAAACTAGCTAAAATATACTCATAGATTCTTAAATTTGGCTTTCACGAAAAGAAATACAAGGAGAGTTTATAAGTTCAAAAGATGGAAGCACTGGGAACATTAATTGGGCCAAAAAATATACATAACATACCTAAATAAAAGATAAAATTTAAACTATCGTCCCTTTAATTAGTGAATTTCGTAACTACATAAAAGAATTACTTTATAATAGAAGCCAAAAAAACTATACATTTCATAATTTAAGCGTTTTTGAAATATTATTGCGGTTTAGCTAGAAAGATTTTCTAGGCTTACGATAATATGTAATCATTAATTCACAAATAGGCTTTGCTATTATTATTATATGTTATTTTTCCAAACAACTTCAACTGTATTTGAAAATCAACTCGAAATTTTAAGAAAATGCCAGGTTCTGATAATTTACTCTAAATTTTGTTTAGTGACTCAGTTTTTACACAATGCAGTTACTTGAAAGCAACGCTCAATATATTAAAACAGATCACTTGCCTCACTACAATGCAACAACAGTAATAAAATTAAAAAAATTATTTAACAAAATAAAACATTATAGTGTGGGAAATGTTTGTGTTACTTTTTGAATTAGAATTTTAAAAGCTTGGCGGTCTACGGGTAATTGCGTAATTGCGTAAAAATCTCGACCGGCACGTTAAATAACTCCATACCGACCGTTACACTTCCAAATCACACTAGATGACACTTGAAGCGATATCAACCACTTAACCTGACTTCTGGTTGTGCTAACGAAATTCCAACGCTTCGCAAAGAGGAAGAAAAAATAAAAGGATAAGTTAAAAATGTAAATTCAGTTCGTTCATCTATGAACGTGCGTCCTTGTGGTCATTGGAAGTATAATTATTACAACCATCTGCCTATGTCTTTGTACCACTGCGAATCTTTCACTGTTTTAATAGTTTTTCTTGGAAAAGTTTGATTTATAAGCGAAAACAAACCCTTGTAGAAAAGTGAGAAGGAAAATTCTTCCGTTTTCCTGCACCTCATAGAAGTAAATACGTTCCTAATATTGTGAACAGATTTAATGAAAGAAAACAACCGCGTGCTTAGCGAGAAGAATTTTGACGAAATTGGAGAATGGCTAGAACGAAGTCCAAAGAAATCTGTGAAGGCTTGCACAGGAAACATGTGCTTGAAATGCTGCCAATTTATTAAAATTTACACCATATAATTAAACTTTTTCACTAATTGCAGATGCGTAATAATGTATGTAGAGAAAATTTGTGCAATTTGGTTTTGCATAGTATTAGGAATGACTGTTATTGGCCCAGAATAGGGTCATTAGCAAGGGTTTGTGGCTTGTGCAATCCCAGATCCTACCTTATGGATTTCTATTTATGGGTAAGTTTAAAAACAGAACAAACCGCATATGTTGGGGCAATAAGAAGAGAAATTGTAGCAATTTGACCGTAATGCATGAAAATGCAAAGATTCTTGGTGAGAGTGCTGGCACCCGGACACTACTTCCAATATTTTCTAAAACATTTTGCAATTTGAACGAGAGATACATGCGTTTGAATTTTGAGGGATTGTGTATGGGATCTTCGTTTAGTTTTTCCCCACTCACGGACAGGGTCAGAAGCTGGTAGGTTAGCTGCATACACCAACAGTCAAGGACGCGTATTTCCGTTGATAAGGCCGAATAGCGAGGAGTTAATGTGTCTCATTTCTCTGTTAGTAATGGTTCAACGCATTTTTATTCGCTGTACCATTTAAAAAAAATTTATTAGATGCTTAATGCCGTGCAGAATATCAAAAATATTTGCTGGGGTACATCTGACAGATCTAGTTCGTGAAATAGTGTTTAGCTTCAAAACAACAGGATTAATTTCGGCAAAAATTAAGGAGCAGGCTTTATGTGTCAATAGAGGTAAAACTGGATGGTTTCGGTGATTGATTATAACAATACCTTGCAAAGTTAACACAACAAACTTTTCTGTGAAAAAGATAAGCACGTTTTCAGTATTTTACCGATCGCGTGGCAGGCTGGATATGGGCAGCTGCGTTGTGTACTCTCGACTGCGTGATAGGTCCGCATGCGGAGAAAAATAAAACGAAGACGCGATATGTCCATTTGAAATCACTGGAGGATAAACTACAGAATGTCTAGAAAACAGAAAATTGTTCCAAAAATGACTGTATACATCTGTAACAAAAACTAATCCTTTATCAAATATCAATTACACTTAAGGGGGAAGTTTTCAAGTCTCCACTCGTGAAAGAGAATTTAATTTAGAGAAAATTAATCTACTGATTAACCAAGCGAAGCAAACAGCATTTTCCGATTTCTAAACTTTACGATGTACTTTGACAGTTAAAACTGTCAGTATGGCTTCATCCCAATGAAAGATTTCGTGATAACTGACAAACCACACAGGAAAGCGAAACAGTGCCATTAAGTAATGTCTATTCTGAATAATCAATTCAAATCACTGTGGCAATACACATCCTGCAAGCCAGGGATGCCATCTCATCATCAAATCCGTTCGAGTCACCAACGAACTTTGCTACACACTTCGGATTCAACGGCAAGAACTTGACACTCTTGGTATAAACGAAGTATATGACTATCATTGTCTCGATGATGTTCCTAATAGTAGCCAAAATAGTGCTACCGGAGGCGCTTCCGAAAGAACGTTTGGTACAAAGAACTCTGTTCTGTCGGTAGGACTATAGTTTGCATCTTTTTAGTACTACCCTTAGTAATGTATGCATGTAAATGTCATGACATAAATAAATAAAAAATCTAAACACATTCTTATTATTATTTAAGATTACTGAACATTTACAAACAGCGGAAAAATGCAAGATGTCAATTAATGTGAACATTTCGGATATTCCAACATTTCGAATTAAATTAAACGTTATATAGTAAGATCCTCAACCAAAGGACCAATTTATCTTCCTCGTCCTTATTGCTAGGAAGAGCTAAAGCTAAACATGCCATGATTTCTCCGGATCTATACAGTCAGAGAGAGACAATATGAAAGAATTTTAAAAGTTCATGTCGGTTTCAGTGTTTCCTCTTTTCAGTAAATTGATATTGCTATTATTTAGGTTCGGTGACGTTCAGAGCTTGCATTTCCACATTTGTATTTGTCACTGTAAATAGTGATTTCAAATCTCCAATTTATTCATATCGTGATCGTCGCTTGAACAGGACTATCGTCGTTTCATGGAGAATCTACAAATTCACGTGTTCTTTTAGCATGGCTGGCTAAAATTTTCGCTATATTAAGGGAAGAGCTATATTGGTAGTGTTATAGAAGTTGAAGAACTGGATTTGGTATATAGAAGTCATAATAACAATGTCTAATGCATGAATAATTGCAACTTTACTACTACCTTCAGTTTTTTCACAAATACTCTCCAACCATTTCTTACAATTATATACTGTCTGCACATGTTTTATATATACTATATAGTTACTTTAGCAAATTCTCGCACACCTCTGTTGATTGAAAATGTCATATCGACTTTTTTTTTACGCTAACAGGAAAAGAATCGCTCTTTATATTTGCAAATTAATGGGTCGTTTCGATAGAACAATATGACCTCCATAATCACTCAAATATGGTAGAACGATAAGGGCATTCTATCCTGCCTGTAAAAAAGCTATAAGATTAAACATTAAATGTCACTATTGTATTGATCATATCTCTAAAACTTCAATTTAGTCAGTAAATCTTATTTTTTGGGAGATGCCCTCTTTTCTTTATATATGCACTCTTACTAAATGAAAAGTTAAATCCACGAAGGAGAACCAGAAAACTTTCATTTTATATATGTTTGATAAAGCATAAAAGTTGATATTTAAAAACAAATGAACAGGTAGTTTCAGAGAATACTAACAGCAGTTTGTTTTCAAAACAAAACAGCAGTGACAAAAACAAGAGATGCAGTAATTTCAACCAAAACGTAGAACCTTATCTTCAACGAAAATATAGTGCGATAAATGAAATATTTAATTGCAAATCGTAAAACCTAAAGTATAAAATGCTCCCTTTTTATTCATTTATTTTTATGCATAGAGCGTGATGATATTTTCAATTTCGTTATTTTTGTAGAAATATTTAGAGACTTCGCAAGTGTTAACATTGTCATAATATATTTTCAACGCCTTTATATAATTATTAAAAATAATTAAAATCACAAGCGAAAGGCACAATTAACGAACTAAAACTAAACCCTAAATGTTTTATTCTCCAGATTTTATCCAATATATGCGACTTGAAAGCAACACTTTACAAAAAATATAAGACATTTATAAGTATAGGGGGTTTCTAAAGTGCATATTAATTTTTGTTCCACATAGATGCTATTAAACTTAATGAATTGGATTTTTTATTCTCATAAGCATTTGTTTAACTTTCGTTGCTAGGTAGCTGCATCACTCTTGTATAAACAGCTATTTTTTACAAATACTGACAGCAATTTTTTAACATTAGTTTTAGAATGGTTATGTATTGGCTATTACGAATGCATAAACAAGGTCCCAATGCACTGAAAAGATTTCGAATGGTTTGAGAAATATACCTTGCTTTGTAAAGTGCATAGACATTTCTGAAAAATAAATTGTGAATAATGTGTGATTAATTAAGATCGATGTTTCATTGTGTGAGAAAAATTGTCATTGAAAGCACTTTTAGAAATGCAATATATGATCAGCAAGATGGTAGGTAGTCACATTTAACTCTTATTTTTGCAGCATCTAAAAAGTTGCAAAAGTTATAAGATAACATTTGAAACAGGGAACTGACTTTAGAACAACCTAATATTAGATATTAGTTTGTAATGTTGCACAAGTGTAAATTTAAGGAGCGATCGAAGCATCTTACGCAGTTTTTACTACCGCAACATTCGCATATCATTATAAACGAATTTCATACTGTTGTCATTGTGCCGAATTAAAAAAGGTTATTAATAAAAAGACAATATAATAATATTAATGTCGATTTTTTAAAGAATTGTCCTGAAATCAATGTCTCTTTTGACACACTTTGATATGTCAATGTTACTATAGAAAATATTTAGTTCATTTTTTATTTTTTATTTTTTATTTTTTTGTTTCAATGCTAGCTCATTTTCCTCATGAACTAGTAGCCATTACCCCTTGTAGCGGACTTTTGAGGCAGGAAGGCCCATAGGATGTACCAGTCCTTATAACGTTAAATTTGCCAACTTCAGTTCACATTTTCCCAATGATTATTAATGATATGGAATTAAGCTTTTACAGTATACAGATGTACATAATTGAAATTTGCTGATCTATTTTCACACCACGACTAAGGAAATTATAAATTATTTTCAATTGTTTGCTTTTTTATATTTTTACCGGCATTTTATTTTTTTACGTTGTCAAATTTTGCCCTAGCTGTACCATAATAGATTCACATCACAATAATACTATGAATAGGTGGTAAAAGTTCAAATTGATAGCTTCTATATATCCTAAAAAATGATAAACTCATGCAAAAAAGGTGGTTTTTTTTCAATAATTGAAGTCAAAAAGGTTTGTTACAGAAAAGCTAACTTTTTGGGTGAAACACGAGCTAAAACTCTCTAACACTGTAAAATAACTAAGAATGACGCTGCCAGTTTATAAAATACAAATTTTCCTATCATTCAAGACAAACCACAGTCTTCTAAGCAAATAGTTCCTGAGATACAGAATTTTAATTAAACAAGTCCTCGCGAAAAAATTTAAAAAAATTTGTTTTTCAGTGACATAATTAAAAATGTGTTAAAATACTTATAAAATGAATTTTCATTACATTAATGAAAATCATATCAAAATAAACTGAAAATTCCAAATATTAAAATGATACAAAAACCAAAAATATGATTAATGACCCACCCCCTTTTTATTTCAATATTTCACTGTCATTCGCCTTCTCAGAATGAGAAAAAACTCCGAAGAAAACCTTACCCATATATCTTAATCTGACCAGAAAACAAACAGAGACCACGGAGGCGGTTTTATTGTTATTGTTAGTGAAGATGGATTTACCGCAACAAATTTTAAACAAAACTGCAAAGGCTGAATTGTCATAAACGCGCATAGAAAATAATGATAGCTATCTGAGGGGATAGAACAGATTTATTAATTGGACAAACATTAACATTAATAACGCTAGGGCCTTTCAGTGCGGTCTCAATGATACCTTATTCACAATCAGAATGGCATGTAATCAATACTGTTAAAGCATAGTGCTCAAAAACTAATAATTTTTCTCCTATGTTCATTTTTTTATTTCTATAATCTCTGCTTCGATTTGAAATAACGAATAAAAAGAGTACATTTGTAATTCAACTTTAAACTTACTGTAAAATAAACAAATTTACTATGAACTGTTATTATAACCACAAGTGTTCATTTGCTTTCAATTATTCAATTACAGATCTTCGTAGGCCGTTTTAGAACAAAAACTAACAACAATGCATCGTATCCTCTCTGCTTCGATTCGATTATTTCACTGTATCCCAAAAGAAATTCTCATCACAACAGGAAATGTTATATAATTGATAAATGGTAGTTGTTATAATAGTGCTCAGTTGTATTTTATTTAATTTAGATCTGCATGTGGTTCTGCTTGGAATAAAATCATTGTATGTTTTCAGAAAGATCAAGCAGGTACACAAATCACTTCAATAATTATATTAAAAGTATAGGGCATTGTTCTCGCATTGCAATTGTCTTACCTAATTCTCCTCTTGCTTATGATGTTTCGTAAGTAATTTAATTTTCAAACTCATGTTGTTGTCGATCCAGCACTGAGGACAGTTCAGAACTTTTAGTGTTGGCATATATTTCAGAATCGGTTAGCATTATTATATTAATTCATTTGTAAGGTAATATTAACTTATTAAAATTTGTACTAATTCTGTAATAAAGATGAGCGATTCATTTTGTTTTCAGTAGTTCATAATTGTTTGCTTAATACTATCGTAAAAATCGTAACTCAATACTAAGTGTTAATGTTTGGTTTATTTAAAAAAAAAACACTCCGTAACAACTTCTGGTCATTAGAGACGTATGCAATTCAGGGTGTGAAACGGTCCATATATTTTTCACAGAGCCCGAGGTTCCTTTACGTGCCGTAAATTTGCAATATGGGATCAACGACTTTACTTCCCTTCCGAAGGAAGCCATACGTACAACTTTTAAGCCATGTCGGTCCTGATGGTGTAGTGGTAACCATACTTGCCTCCTAAACCCAATATCGCGGGTTCATACCCGGCCAGGATCGATGGATTTTTTCCAGTGTATAAATCCTAAGCATGGCTTCCTTTGGAAGGAAAGTAAAGCCGTGGGTCCCGTGTCGTACATTTACGGCACGTAAAAGAACCTCAGGTCTGAAAGAAGAGGCCTCTGAGCAAAATTTATCGGCCGTTTCACGCCCTCAGCTTGGGAAGCTGATGACCCGAGCGTTCATAAATAAACCACTAGACCACCAAGATGGACTGTATCAGCTGACATTATTTTATCAATGAATAAACTTTAATAATATTAATTTTATGTATAATTTAGAATTTTATTAACGATTTTAATGCATAATTAAGACTTTGTTATTCTGATATAAAAAACAAGCGGTTGTAAAGTGAAAATAAAAACGATTTTATTTGCAAATATACATTAAAGAGGTGAATATTGTGTTACGTTCTTGAAATGAGTTACTTAATGCTAAGTCTTACAGCTTCAGCCTGCAACTTTCCCTCTATTTCCACAACAAATTTCCCAGGTAAGATAAACGCATATGAGATGCAAAAATATTCAGCACTACCACAGCATCACAATTAAGACTTTCCCCCCTTGCCCTCTCTTTCTCTGGAGCAGCGCAAACTCCCTAATTCGAAAAACCAACAACATGCTACCAAAATATAGGGTTGGGTATGTAATAAGTGGCCATCTCATGGACACACACGTATAGTCTAAGAGCCAAGCATAATCAAAAACCATCAATTATGAAAAGAAGAAGTTGCTCCCGAAATTATAGGTTTATAGACAACTTACTGCACTCTCCTCACACACAGCACAACGAAGTCATCATCCGATGCCCTCCCCCTCCTTTTTTCCTCCTTTTGTTGACTGCTCAGAGAGGAAAGAAGTGTTGTCCCTTGGTTGAGTTATGGACGTAATGGAAGGTACTTAGTACCCGGTAGATGTCAGTCTTATCTCTCGCATTATCGAGTCTAAACACACGCTCTTATAAATCGATACAGGATGCTATTCTATCGATATCATACTTTTAGTAGAAGATATAAATATGTTCGCCCCGAACCGTGATATTAGCTTGTGGTTCGAAAATTAATGACTGCCGTAACCGTGTTGCGATTAATTGTTGACAACAAATATTGGTTGTAGCGACCACATTCCTGTAGTTAAACAGAAATGGCAGAGGCAATAATGGATTTATACAGTGCCCGATGGTGCTAGTGCTCTTTATAGGAAATCTACAGAAATCAAGTCGATAAATATGCTGTGGTCAGTAATTTTTTCTTTTATATACTCTCCTTTTTTAACGTCCTGTAGTGTTATGAATGCATAACATTAATTAATAAAATATCTTTATTTTCTATCCTAACCTTTAAAATCTATTAATTTTTATGAAAACAAGAAAACATGGAAGAACCATTATCATTAATGAATAAATAATTAATTAAACTCGTTATCCACACAAACGGATGGGTAGAGGTTTATGGTAGTAAAACGACTCGGTGGAATAAAGTTTATAATTTTTCACTAGTTTTAAAATGACTATTTCACTTATGTAACGTCATTCATAAAAAGACAAATGGAAAGAAACGAAAGTTTGAATTTTGACCAATCACAGCCCGATATCGCAGTGAAAGTATTCAAAAGTTTTATAAAATTCGTTTTATCACGGGACGTGTATTTGTCTTGTGGTCAGTGTATCCAACTCACTCCACTATATAATTCCCGAGCACGCATCACTGATCACTTTTCTGTGTTTTCAATAATAGTAAATTGAACTAACTTAATGTGCATTCATTTTTGCGTATTCAGCCAAACAGTCTGAAATAATTTTATAAATTATGTAACAATATCTGCCTAAGCAACCATAAATCTTAATAAACATGTTGTTCAGAATGGTAAAATGTTTTCTCTGTTTTATTTTTCTCAGTTGGTATTAGTAAATCTGTAATCGTGAACTATTTCATTCTGTTTCATTCTCACGATTTCTATATAGGTAAGTATAACATTTCATACAATTGTTAAGTGTAATATATATACACATTACTTTTATTTTTATTCTATTCATTAAACAGTCCCAAACCCATATTTAGCTCTTCTCTATTGGTATTAAGACAATCGACATTCGTCAGTTGTTAAATGGCTTGAAATGGTCAAGTATTCATAATACAAATGTACAATTATTACATATTGTAAGTCAAGTTTACAGGAAATATTTAAATTCATATTTTATTCCTGAAACAGTCTTAATAAATATCACTTGAGGGTCTGAGATTTGCACAAAAATTTATCGTAAATAATTTACCGTCTGGACTTGCATTTGTCTTTTCATTGTCGCCAATTTTTGTTTTCCCACAAATCCGTGAACAAGAATCGATTAATCGCTACAATAAACTTTCATTTAGTTTCAATAAATGCATGTTTAATGTATGCAAATAAATAGTTTAAAACTGCAATTGTTAAATATAAATAATATTGTTTATGTCCTTCCAATGAAAATATACTCCGTTAATAATATAATAACAGAAAAACGTAGTATATGCAATTAACAATTTTAAATATTTTTTTTTTCGTTCTTCTCAGTTAGAATTAGTAAATCCAATTATAGTGATCGAATTTATTCTATACTTCAAACAAGTAAATATGGAATAATCTGAATTATAAGTGAATATATAATTAATTAACTTTATGCTTTATGCTTTAACTTATTTGTTCATTATCAACTGAAAAAAAAAAAAAAAACTTTTAACTCTGCTCTCGATACCTGCTCAAACGACCCCAAAATATATGGCGTTAAGTTTATCATTTTTCACGAGTTTTAAAATTCTTATTTCACGTAATTTTCTATGAACGAAATGTATCGAAATGTTAGATTTAAACCACTCACAGCCGCATGTCGCTGTAAATTTTTACCGCAATCATCTTATTCTCTGACGTGCATTGTGTTTTTAGTGTCGCCAACTCTCATTTTCCCACATATTCGTGAACAAGAGTTGATTAATCCCAACAACTAACAAGCATTAAGTTTTAACAATTGCATTTAATGTATCATAATAAATAATGTTAACCATAAATAATATTTCTTATATATTTCCTTTAAATAATTTATTTAAATTATGAAAATGTACTCCGTTAGTAATAAAATAAAAACGTAGTAAATGCAATACAATTTTTAAATGTCTATTAGCAAATTTCGAAGGAATGAATGAAACTATGTTTTTCTCCTTTGGCACTAGTAAGTACATCTATTTTATACTCACAATATTTTAATAGGTAGGTGTTTATAAATGTCAGAGCCTTAATTCGTTGAAAACTATATTATGAATGGATAAATCTGAAAGTGTGGAAAATTTAAAGATGCTTGATATTATAACAAACAAATGCATTATATATTATCACAATATCACAAAAGGTCTGAGATTGCGGACAAATTCAAAAAAGTAGTTTGAGAGTATTTCATGAATAGAATAAAAATAAAAGTAATATATATTTGAAATTAGCCCACGGATTATTAACAACTGTATAAAATGTTATACATACGAATACCTACATACCTATACAGAAATCGTGAGAATGAATAGACGAAAGTCGACTATAACAATCGCTACCATTCGATTTACTAATACCAATTGAGAAAAACAAAACAGGAAACATTTTACCATTCTGAACAACGTGTTTATTAAGATTTATAGTTCATTAGGCAGGTATTGTTACATAATTTACAAAATGATTTCAGACTGTTTGGCTGAATACGCAAAAACAAGATGTTGAGTGAATGCACATTAAGTTAGTTAAATATACAAATATTGAAAACACAGAAAAGTGAGCATTGATGCGTGCTCAGTAATTATATAGTATAGGTATAGAGTTGGGTGCACTGACCACAAGATAAATGCACGTCGCGTGATAAAATGGATTTGATAATTTCACTGCGATATTCGGCTGTGACTGATCAAATTTCAAAATTTGATTTCGTTTCATTGGTAGATTTTAAGTTGAGGTCACATAAGTGAAATAGGCATAGAAATGCGTCAAATAAATTCATATTGAAAGCTTATAGAGTGAAGCAGAAGAACTAACCCTTGAAATAAAAAGGATGTAACAGATATGAACTGAACCCAGTTTTATTCAACCAAAAACATATTTTTTTTTTTTTGCGTTAAACAGCTGGATATTTCTACAATAAGGAGTCAATTAATAAAAAATTAATACCAGTATGGAAATACTAAATTCCAGAAATTAATTTTGAAATGAACAATATAACAAAAACAAAAAAGTAAGTAGATAAAACAGTGTGCCATATCTATTCATGGATTTAGATACTTGTCTATTCAATTATATAAAAGCTTTGATGGTTTTTGATCACTCCAAGGAAATGAATGTGCTATTGTACTACCAGATCCTTACATCAGAGCCTTAGAGGATATCCATTAAGTGAAAATAAAAATTATACCATTTGCTGTGACTCAATGAATGTCCTATTCTCTCAGAAAACATCAATATCAGAACACATGCAACAGAATTACTCAAGAAAATAGACAAATTACCCTGATGTGGATATCGTCTCTTCAAGACATAACAGAAAACGAACAACTGCTAAGGAAACTGCCATCCCAATTCCACATTCAAGTGTTATTGCATATACAAGAGAACGAATTATGTAGTACTGCAAACACAGTTGGATAGAAGACAACCCTAGCAGAAAATCAAGAGAAATAAACACTTCCAAACTGCATATATACAATTATTTAAAAAAAGTCAGCAGACATTGGTCGCACGAAATTAACTAACGGTCGTATTTTTTCTAAACGTGAAATTCCCTGGAACGAGAAGAACAGCAATACGTTAATAACAGTAAAACACGTTATAATGGAATGCTACTGTTTTTCAAACCAAAGAAATATTCATCAGCATTAGGTGATTCCGATAGATTCGTCTGGTTTTAGGTTTCATTAAAGATTGTGAACAGCACCATTTGATTGATTTTGTATAGTAACAGTGTCGCTATTAAGACCACACAAATTGGGCGACGTTAAAATTGCGTAAAAAAATAGTTTAAAGAATTTATAATATTTTGTAGCGAATTTTAGGAATATATTACTTTTAAATATTCTAGCCTTAATCGCGGAATAGCCTTAATATTCGATGTTCTGAACTTCCTCGTGAATTTATCACTAAACTAAAACATATTTTCAACATTTAGTACTTTTGCATTTGCATGACTTTATTTTTGCGGAATAAACGTTTGTTGAAGGTATAAATACTCAAAACCAGGAATACGAAACAAATGAAGGGGCAATCAATTTCGTAGTAAAATAAACGGCGATGCCATAGCGAAAAAACTGTAACAGCTTAATATTTTTGTTTCGCAATTAAAAATGGCATTCCTTCATTCCAGAAAATAAAAAAAAAATACTTTTAACCAGTGTATAGCAAGAGTTCGCCAATTTTGTAATAAGATTAAATTTTAGATTTAGATATCATTTATTTTAACAAGTATATTTAGCGAATGCTTTGAATATCTTGATGTGAATTATTACAATAGCAGTAGAGAAACATTGCAGGTTACGTGTAGAGATTAGAAACATTTTTACTTTGCTTAAACTTGAAATCAAGACATATTTCAATAAAAATTACTGATTAATGATAAATTGTGGGATGACATTTTAAAAGTATATGCGGATCTGGAAAGGGGTGCCAGTAGGCAAATAAAAAATATGACAGATAAACAATGTTAACGAAAGCACCAAGGATGAAACTATATTACAATAAATGTGTCTGGCAAAATTTAATTCGCGTACGGTTATGGACAACTCAAGAATTTTCTTCCGAACTGAAGCTGCCATTTTTTTATAGTGGGAATTTATACATTTTTTGAATCCTTGTAGAAACTTACGGATTGACGGAAATATGAAATTTGTTCAGATGTTGCTGCCCTTAAAATTAAATTTATTTTCCTTTGTCTCTACAGTCCTGAAATGTATATGGATGTCAACAAATACAGTTAATGCTCAAATATTTTTCAGAATATTATCTTTGACACACATATACGGAATGAAAGACGATACATGAGTAAAAATAAATTTCAGTGCCTAAATATATTATATGAAACGTTGACCGTCATTTCATGGGTGTAAATTATAGCAGGCATAGTTTAGTTTTCATCCTAATATTTGCATTTTCCTCCATTTATTATTTCCCATCAATATGCTAAGTTTTAAAATTTTATTATATACATTTTAAGCTAAGTTGATTTAAATGAGGAGTTTTTACGCTGCCTCAAATACTCTTTTTGAGCTAATGAAGATTTGCCAAGAGCAAATTGCCATTTTTATAGAGAGAAAATTATGTAAATTTATCTTTAGATTAAGTTTCGAAAAAAATCAAACTTTTCGCGAAAATGTTACCAAGCTCCTTACAAAGCCTGATAGAGGTCCATCTCCTTTTAATAAAACTCGGCATAAGATAAAATAAAACATAATAGTTTTGTATAAAATTTATTTGCACCTGAGGAAGGGTGTTCCGAAAAATAAAATTTCAAGAGTTTACTGGAGAATAAATTTCATTTTAAAGCTTTGTATTGGCCAAGGTAAAATTTACGGATTAAAATGAATAAAAACAGAATTGTGGGCCATTCAAAAAAAGATTGATTATATTTATATACTTTTAATTTCCTTTTTTGTTCACAAAAGTATCAGAGCTAAACATTTAAATACTGCAAATATTTTAACTTGCAGAAAGACACTAAATTAAACTATGTACGTGATGAGATGTAAGGCATATAAGGTTCACCTGTAATTCCAAATTCGAGAATATGCAGTAACGACATATATTAATTATTTATGTTATAAAAGAGTAAATTAGAAATTTATTCACGAATTAATTACTGCATAAAGTATTTTCCTTTTGTTTACAAATATTTTTTCAATACTGGTATTTAAATGAAAATAATATTAACATTTAATTTAAGTTTGTCATTCCTTAAACGAAAGTTCAAAGGAAGCGAACTGAAAAACTGTTCATGATAATGTACTTAAGCACTGTATATTGTAATGTCCGAAAAAATTATATATTTCTAAAGAGACTGTCATTACTGGGCATATAATACCCCAAGAGCAAGTGTATTTCCCTTTCATTCTCATTAATGATAAGTTAAATAAACATTTAACAGTGAATAAATACCTTTAATTTACTGCTTACTTTGTTAAGGACTAAATAATTTAAATCGTAGTGGCGATGTAAAAAATGATTTCCTCCTTTTAATGACGGTTAAGGTTTGCGAGATTACTGCGCAAGACAAACTTTGATTTTCTCTTCAACATTCGAATGGATATAAACCCGTAATTATTGCATCCACCTGTTGAATGTAAAATATGTACGTTTATTTCTGAAGCATGAACGATTACGCACTATTTAATGAATGCTTTTTAAGCTAAAGTATGTCCCACATTTTTATTTCAACGTTAATATTCGACTTTTCTATAATATTATATCAACCGCGGTTTCTGTTTGAAAAACATACTATTTGAAACCTTTATAAATAAACAATGCAGAACCGTAAAGCACATCGAGTGTTATCATTTTTTACGTTTAAACAGTTATAAACTAATGAAAAAAAAAACTGCAACTATAAGCGCTTGCGAAACAAGTAAAGACGAACTGTAAAGGAAAATATTTGAATGTATAAACAAAAGCATTTTAAAAAACAAAACAAAATCGCAAGATGTAAATCTATTTGGACCAAATTAAGAGGTTATATAGCAAAAAAAAAAAAAAAAAAAAAAAAAAAAAGTAGGTAGCGATGCTAAAAATGTTTGCTACAACCAATAAAACCGGGATTATTTGCAAAACATGCGACTATCGGCTAGAAAAATGAGCTCTAAACGCACTTAAAACAAATGAGTGAGAATTGATAGCAGAGTTAGGAAGAACTGAACTGCAAACTTCAGAATATAATATATTTGACAAATTGAAAACGGCCATAAAATTAAAATAATACAACGAAACTAAAATTTGGAATAAAAATAAAGAAATTACCGGTCTAGTAATGCATTTTTATTGCCAAACAAATGAGAAAACTTTTAACTGCACGATATCGGTTGAGTTTGAAATGTCTTCATGCAAAGAACGCATCTTTAGATGAGTACTTGGGAGTTGTCTTCCTAACAAATGACAAATTATTATTCCGGTAAATACGAAACAAATGTTGTATTATGTAGGTAGAGCGGTCTCTTGTAGCATCGATTCTGGGCGACTATAGCATCATAAATTCCGTGTAAGTATTCTCAATGAGGCATTAAATATAATTTTGTATGTATAATTCCTGTAACATAGGGAGATAAAACGAATAAATCAAAAGCCTTTGTTGAAAGCGACTGATATTTATCATTCAAACTTGACACACACTCCGTTCAACTTTTTCGTGTTCTGGGCCCTTACAGTGTGCTCCTGCTGTATTGCAGGAAATTACATGCATTAATATTCCGCCCGTAGTTGCATTCTATTTACATTTTGAAATAAAACCGGGTACTTGCGACTTTAGGCTCTTAAGATCAAACCGCTTTTAAGGTGGTTTTTCTTACACATTTTCGTACTGTGAATAACGTGTTTTGTTTGCTTTATTATTTTAACAATTGTTCTACAGGGTCCTGTGGTCTTAATAAATCATTTTTTAGTTTTTTTTATTTACTTATCTATGTAAAAAGATGAAGGAGTTAGGTGTCTTGTGTTAATATATATTGATTATAATTTATCAAAATAGTATTTTATTGTTATAGCATGAGCTTTTGTACAAATATTGAATTGTTGGCGGGCAAAAGAAGCGGAAGTAACATCTTTTTGGGAAAATATGCGGAACTTTCGGGAGTACAACCATTTAAGATTGTATGTGAAGATAAAGTATTTTGTAGATTTAAAAAGATTTAGGTTCACTACTGTGCCACAAGAAGCTTAGATGATTGGTCAATGTGAGTTTGTATGAAGAGATATCTGGTCTGCTAAGTAAAATAATTTGCAAGGATTATAAGAAAGTCTAGGGGCCTTTGCAGATGGGTTAGAAACAATTGAAATGGAACGGTATTTAGGCAGACTGCCTTTAAAAGAGATGATAGAGATGATAGACTTTCGGGGCTAGTGCTAGGTTAAAAAAAAGTACGTAACCAATTATTAGAATATAAACGAGGGTGTAAACTGATTTACGTCTCTCTTCTCGGTGTTTCTTTGTTCTCGCCGGAGTATTTTTGCATTACTTGCTCTTTGTAAATTATTAACAAAATTTAAAAAAAATAATAAAAAACCAAGAATCGTTTACATCTTTTACAAGTGGTAGCGAAAGGGTTTCTAATCTTTTCCAGCATTCAGAATATTGCATGGTGGTAAATGGTTTTATTATTATTGTTTTTTTTAATCCGTAAAACGGATCATTTTAGAGAAACAAACGTAAATTTTCCTCAAGTTTCATCACAGCAACTTACATCCTTTCATTTGTTTCACAATTGCTTTATCTTAAAGTTGTTTTAATAGCCTAAGTTTGCGTTCTTCACTTTTTTTCCCCCGGACAGTAGAATGATGTTCCCCCCCCTCTTTCTAAATATTCATTTGTTAATACTTACGGTAAAAGTATTATTTGCGTTTTTTTAACACTACATCTTAATACGATTATAACCTTCTCACACACCAGACAACATTTTAGCTTTATATCTGAGCACTATAACTAACCACTACATGCAAGGGATTTGAGTTTTACACGCACAGATAGAGTAAGAAATTTTAACGAATGGGCAAACATTGAAGCCGCTGGCGTAAGTTGCGCAGTTGGATGGTGTTTTGAAAATTAACACTGGCTAATCTAACGCAATTCTAAGCAATAAATGAGCCACAACGAACACAGACCTGAAAATGTGTGAAGAAGGAATGAATTTAATTTGCTACACACGTGCGTAAACAAGGGACCAGCATTTCAGTATGCTTTAGGGCAGTATTTTTTATCCGCTGTTGGGGAATTCTATATTAAACTGCCTTACAGTAGTGCACAAACTACAGCAAAACAAAATAATACACAGAGATTTTGAAACTTGCTTTCCAGAACTTAACATATTTCTATAACAGCCATTTTTCCAAATATTTGCTTCTAAAATTTGCGCACAATTTATGAAGCATTTCGAATATTACCGTATTTATTTGAATAACATAAATAATAAATATATTTAATATCGCAATAATGCTTGAACTTAAAACCAGAAGGTTTCATCAATTTATGTTATGCAGTTTTTATTTATTTATTTATTTTTTTTTTGGCGTTTTATGTCACTAAATAAAACAGACAAGGATGTTTAATTTTTAAATGTTCGACCTTTAATTTTGAAACGTTTTATGTAACTTAATTTACTGCACTCAAACGGAGTAGATATTTCCAACATTAACAATTTTACTTTCTCCCATAAGCGAAAAACTTGTTAAATATGTAGATCGAAATAAACAATTAAATTTAAAAATGTGTAATCTTTAGTTTTGTAGAATTTGGATAGGGTGACACATAAACTTATAGCGAAGTCAAACAAATTTTATGGTTTAAACTCTTAATTTGAAAAAAAAGTAAAAATAAAATATAATAATATTATTAAGTTTACCCCTGAGTCAATTGGTTTTAAGTAGATGCTTCGTTTTTACTTTTTTTGTTATATTATAAGTTGTAATTACTTATAATTTTACTAATTTTTCGTTATTTTTGCGAAAAAGGTAAGGAAAATTATATAAAATAAATGTATGTAAGATAAAATAAACTATTTTAAACAACCCTACTATCATATTTGAAAGATTTTTTTCTAAAATTTGAAAATATCTATCACTGAAATTTGGGGGAAAAAATGCAACTCATTTAAATTAATTTGTGTTTTAAGAAGAAAACAGGTAATTATAAATTTGACAAGTAAAATAATATTTTTTAAAATAACTCTTACCTAGCGATATTATGAAAATACTAGCGTATTATTTTTTCAGTAGTTGACATTATACTATAAAATGATTAAAATGTTCCTCTATAGAAACAATTTCAAATGCACTGTTTATTTCCTTTACTTGCAATTCAATAAGTGAAATCTATGCAACAGTATATTATGTCCGTGGAAGCATGAAGAACATTTCAACAAACACCACTGCACGCGCGATTACAGAAGCGCAACCCTACAATTTAATTTCTGGCACAAAGTGACGAGGGGGCGAACGAAACCCAACCATTTAGTGCCTGATTACATACCTTAGGAATGTCAACCTTTTATCAATGGCAGAAAACTTTTGCGTTAATATTTGGGTAGTAACTGGATTTATAGATTTAGTGGTTGGCTATTTTTATAGAATTTTAGACCGTTTTTGTAATTTAAAATTTTAGAGAATTTTTAATATTTTATTTTCATATTAATTGAATTCATATTATAGAAATATTAACTTCATTATGGCCGAGTTTGTGAAATAATCGTTTTAAAATATTTAAAATATATGACTTAAATTAAGTAATTAAACATGTTCTATGCTTTAAAACCGTTACTATACCTCTAAGAGAATTTCTATCGTTCTTTCATAATTTTATAAACATTCCTAGCTCTTCTGCAAAGCTAAACAATGTACATACGAATACATTTAATTACAAAGTACGACCATCCGTCAACGCGGCAGATATCGCTACCGGAGTAATGCATCACTCCGAGAGATAAGATCGCTTTTCTTGTTTCTTTTGTTTTTCTTTATTTCATCCTTCCTTCCCGGTTTACTCCCGAGTTTATATTCTTTTTCTAACCACTGTGGCTGATAAAACTGCATGGGTTTATCCATTAATTTCTCCGCAATCCTCGTTGATACATTAAAAAGTTAGTCGCGCGGATTTTATAGTCACATACGGCCTGAAGTTGATATCGGAACTGTATTAATAGTTTTCACATAACTGTCGCATTAACATAGAATATAAATTAGATGCTGTTATTCTTGTACAGTAACAATATGTTGGCAATAGTAAATTGTTAATCATTCCAATATCCACCCCGCAATGAATTTTATTACCTTTCACGGCATATATTATAGCTGTAAAACAATGAATGCTTTGCATAGCGGTTTACAACAGTTTTATAACATCAAGTCTTTTTTACCATTGTAAGCGTTTAGAACATTAAAACTCTTATTTATATGCAGACGAAAATTAAATTATGTCGTAAACACATTTTTATGCTGTAGTATATTGGGAAATATTGCGTTAAAAATTATTTCTCACATTATTAATTTCAGCGTATATTTGTAAAAGCTATCCCAAAATTAAGTAATTACAAATGTCACTATAATCAATAATTTTCTATACTTTTCTACGAGTTTATAAACGTTATATTTCTAATTTTAAGCACTGATTACAGGGATATCTGCATGCAAAGTATAGGCCTAATTTATGATTCACTTCTCTGACACGTAGCAAAGTTAAAGTAGGCCTAAAATATTTTTAAAAGGTAAAACATGACGCTAAAATATTAGCAGTGTTTATGGAAATGCCAGTAACAAAGCATACAGCTTAAAAACTGCATTTGTTTATGTGAAAATATCAGAACTGTGAAAAATTTCGGCAGACGCGGTCGCTTTTCCGAGAAAGCTGTTTGTAAAAATTGTTAACATGATTTGTATAATTTCTACCGTTTTTTTATATTTACAGAAGATCGCCTACATCACATTTAAAATGCATAAAAGTACATTCTACACAATTATTTTATATAAAGCACTTAGAAGCCTGAAACGCAACGAATGTTCCGCGGACAGCTAAACGCCAAGGTTTATACGTCAGAACTACGTGGAAATTACGGATTTTATATTACAAAATATATTGTAGAAAATTAACTTATGGTATTATAGACATTTATAACTAATCCACAGCAGCTGTTAATTTTTGTGGGTATTTGTCAAGACGTATAAATATTTATTTCTCTTTAAAAATGTTTGTTTTGTTATAATTTTTACCGCAAAACGTAGATAAAATAGCTTAATGTTAATAAAAAAGTATCGCATTATTATTTTGTCAAAAAGTTTCAACTGTTATCTATTTATTTTCGGAAATTTGATTTTTGAGGTCATAGCAACTGATATAATTATAAATTTACATACATTTATAAAATGAATTTAAAAAATCGAACACAGTTTTAATATGTTAGGTATTTTATTCGTTAATTACTTAAACTTTTGGCGAAAACTTGCTGAACACTTAGAACCGCATGGAAGAAAACGTAACAATTAATTTTTAAAAAATTCATTTTTAAATGTTTTATTTTAGAGAATTTAATTTCTTATTTATTTCTTGGTTTGAACAGAAAAAACACGTGAGTCGCTGAGATAAAAATATTTTAGGTTTGTGCAGGAGTAAAAATGTATTATGACATGCGTAGGAATTAAATTGGCGGCGTTCCGGCTAATAATGCCTGTTACAGATCGTTTCCAAAGTTGGCAAGGAACGTAACGGGCGGACAAATAGACATCTAATTGGTCTTTCAACACGTGCACGACTATGCGTTCTTTTCGGACGCCACTTCACTTCACTTCGGCTTACCTCCCAGATTTGGTGATGACCATTTCGGTCCCCAGCTTGTGAAATTTCTCCCAGAGGTCCTTGCCTTCGAGGGTGACTTTGGGATCGTCCACGACGCCGTCGTCCTCCGGCTGGATGGCCCTGAGAGGGCGAACCATGGCCGGGTGGTGGTGATGCGCCGCTGCGGCAGCCGCAGCTGCTAGAACCACGTCTTCGGCGGTGGTGTAAGGATGTCCGGGCGGAAGTCCGGGGTGGTGATGGGGTGGAGGCGGTGGTGCGTGATGCGGAGGATGGTGCGGCAGTTTGGGGATCAGCGTGCCCGGGTAACAACCCCCGGGTCCGGCGGCCGCTCCGAACGCCGCGGCTGCTAGCGCGGCGGCGGGGAAGTATTGGTGATGAGCCGCGGCGGCGGCAACGGCAGCGGCGGCCGCCGGATCGCCGCCTCCCGCGCCGGCCACCGTCGTCGTGGGGCTCGTCCCTCCGCCGCCGCCACCGCCCGGCGCCCCCGTGGCCGACGTCGTCGTGGGCATCGTGCCGTTGTTGCCGCCTCCGCCGCCTCCCCCGCCGCCGGCGGCCGTCAGCAGGGAGCTCACGCTGAAGTCTGTGGGCCGCTGAAGCAGGAACGGATGGTACGCCATCGTGGATGACGCCTCGGCAGCGACGGACGTCCGGGACGTTGCGGTGGGAGATGGCGGGGTGCACGCAATCACGTCTGACTGATCGAATCTCATGGAGGATGTTGCCGCTAGTGTTTGGTTGGATTCTTCCCTTGCGGAGAACGTTTTTCAGTCACCAGTATCCAGGAAACAACGAAACGCACGCGTTAGTGTCGAAACCGGGCGCTCTTCTTCTTGCCACGCTCATCATCTTGCACGTCCTTGCCCGGCGACGCCGAGCATCCGGAGCACGACATCGTTCCTCCTGCCCGCTGGCATCACAACACTCGCTCACAAGCACTAGGCCTAAAAACTCAGTCCGCTCTGCACACTTGTGTTTATTTTCCAATTTTGTCACGGAAACAAAGGAAAATCCTCCGGCGTCCCTGGAAGCGGCCGCAGCAGCCACTGGTATGCTACGTCGTCGTCGACGTCGGTGGTGGTGGAGGTGTGGAGGCGGCGGCGGCGGTAGTGGTGGGGGTGGTGGTGGTGGTAGGCTTGACGACAACGAACGCGTCACTTTTGCCACCTCCGCGCCCTGCAACGGGTGTGAGGAAACTATACGGAGGTTCAAGCCGATGGCTTTAACACCCGAGAACCAAGAGGCTGTCTCTCCCTCCTCCCCTCTACTTCTCCGTGTTAATGAGGCTGGCTGACGCGGATTGGGTCGGGTCCGTCACTTGGCTGGCCAATGGGAAGGCGTGCTCGGCTTCACACCGACCTCTAGTGGCGACACTGTGGGAGGAGCCACGAAGGCGTCAGACGGAGGATGTGGCTGTGGTTAGAGGACGGGGCGGTGATGTGGAGGGGAAGGCGAGGGGGGAGCTGTGGTTTTCGGAAGGTGTTACCGCAGGCAACTGTTAACACTACAACGCCGATTAAGTTTTTTGTCCTTGTCACCCATTTCTGATGCTCTGATAAGACATTATTATAATTTTAAAGGTATCAATGCTCTTGAATATGTCCACATGCAAGGCCACAACACTTCCACACGCTAAACCTCCTGTATCTGTCAAGTTTCCCTGTTTATGCAAACAAAACCATTCACGTATTTTATGTTTAGTAGCACCAACTTTTTCATTAACATACAACGACCAAATTAAATATTTTGCACAAAAAATACATAAACATCCTGTATATGAGAAGAAAAATATAACTTTTCTTCCAAGTTATGAACTCAACGCCTCTGTCTTTGCTGAACAAAACTTGCGATGCCAGAGCAAAATAAATCTACTCAAACCCGCGTCCAAAAGTAGATATTGTACTTTTTAACACCCTTCGAAAACAATGGTTGTAGTGAGACTGAAGAGAGCCTCGAGGTATCTCAGTCGACGCCTTTCCTTACACCACCCCTCCTTCACTCACCCCCCTCTTTGTGTAGAATCTCAGGAGACAAGATTTGCACCCATATAGCGCCCTTCGTAACACGCGGCTGAGTTTGAGCGGGGAGGGAAGACCGATATAGGGGAATGAGAGGGTCGTTAGGTGGGGGAAAGGGGAAGCTGTGGCCCCTCCTATCGCCACACTTGACTACAGCTAGGTGTCCGTATCGCCGGCCCTAAAGACCACAACTAAAGCTCTCCCCACTTTAACCCTGATTTAATCGGCCACACTGTAACATAATGCTGGTCAAGAAAATATATGGGTCTTCTCAGAAAGCAATATTTCTTTATTGTGTAGCCTTACCCTTCAAAATAATGGCGCTGGTGGGGTTTTGGCGGTTTCTCACTAAAGGGTGAGATATGAAACCATAAAAACTTTATAGAGCACAGGGAGTTTGCACGAAATATCTTTTAAGACATTGAAAGCGTAATGTGGGATCAAAATTGTTTTATTTATATATGTTCATGTATAGTTTGTAAAAGCAATAGTTTTTATATATAATTATTTATTGTTTATGTAAAAGCAAAAAGAAGTAAACGAATATTAATATAAAATTAAAAAAATAAAGTACATAAGAAATTGTCAAGGAAATTGTAAATAGTAAAAATGTGAATTAACACTGACACAGTTTTATCATTCAAAAGTTAATCCAGGGAAAATTTACATGTTATCTATGTTTCTGACTCCAAAGTGTTTACAGAGTTAACGAATATCTCAGTTTTTCTTCAGCAGTATTTTAATGTAAATCACTTGTAAAAAAGTGTTCTGAATGAAATAATATTCTTTATATTTTCTAGGAAACTTTAAGTCTGAGGAAGAAGAATTTTATTCGTTTTCGCCCTTCAATATTTTCTTTTTCCCTCGCTTTTTTCAGGTCAAGTACGATATTATTATTTCCATTTATTATAGCGTGTCGGGGTGGGAAATAGCCTTACTTCGCGCCTTTTATTTAATGTTTGCGCTGGCGCCAAGTTCATTCCCCCACCCAAACAACTGTCCCCCACCACTTCGCCCGGATGGGCGGCGCTTGGGTAATTGAGCGGAGGCGAAAGTGAGATCGGCCCCGAAGCGTGCATAGCCAAACTTCCGCCCATCGACGCGCCGGCAGCGACCCTGGCGGTCGCCTCGAGAAGCTTCGGTGGTATAATGGTGTTCAGAACACAAGCTTGAAGACGGGATCTCCGTGGCTGGATGGTCGTATCTCTGCGATGGATGTCGGGAAGATGTTAAACGTCACGCTGCGGTCGGAAGGACGGACAGACAGGTAGGCTCGCTCGCTCTGGCCTAGGTAGTAATGGTGGGAGCCATGTTAAAAGTGTCGCCCTCCTCGTTGGTGACGTCATAAGCCGCCTCTTAGTACCGCCTTCACACTTTGCGACGCGCTCTCCAAATCCGAAACACATTTAGCTAAAATACAGAGATTTTTTTCTCTCTCCAAAACTCTGCCCCCTTCTTTATCTTGCTTTAAGTGCTTGTAGCCTTGGAAAGATTTTCTGGACAAGGCGCTTTTAATTAAAACAAAGGAAACAAATTTGGCAATTTTATTCCTTGACTGTTATTTGTTCTTTTGCCTAAATAAATTGAAACAACAGAATCAAACATCACTATTTTGTTTATAGATTGTTATTTTTTGTTGTTAAGTGTTTTTTTACCAGTATTTTGGAACAAGAGACTTTTGAAAATGTATTTAATTTTTTATTAAATATTATTGCTTATTATTTACATAATAATTTCCAATTTTTTATCGTTAATGTTAACACAATTATCCATAGCCGTTAATTATTGTAATTTGACTCAACGTTTAAAAATTTAGACATTTTTAAAAATGTTAATTTAAAGTATTTTACAAGTTTATTTATTTCTAAACTTTAAATTTACTTATATATCTTAATCATAATGGCGAACAAGTAAACCTACGAAAAATGAATATATAGTGTTTAAAGGTTAAAAGACTTATTTCTGAGAAGTATTATTAGAAAAATAAATAATTTTATTAATGCGTCATAGTAGTTACGATATTCGAGCAATGTTTACTTATTACAAGCATTTTATTTGAGCTGTAAACCAGTATTTTTTACTAATGCCAAATTAATTGTAAGCATCTGCAAGTTAGTTATCTATATTGAATCAGGAAATAGAATTTGGGCAGCAGATATTTTGCTTATAATGTTATCCAAACTTGACTGTGGTCTAGAAATGTTATAATATTTGTGTTTACTGGTGTTGATATATTAAAAATGAATAATACTATTTAAATAAGTTTAATGAAATGAAAAAAATTTAAAAATATGTGCAATAGTTTATTACACCCGCTCTCCGAAAAACGGTGATATATTTAGGTCTGTAAATGATCTTGACAATTGCATAATAAGCATTTTTATTATTTTGGCACTTTCAGACAGTTTACGTTCGTTTATTTTCATGTTTAAAAACAGCCCTATGAGCCCTATGTTTTAAATTCAATATTCCGTCTCTATTTTATTTTCTTATTAGTATCATGCTAATTGCTGTTCTTGCTTATATTTTATACACCAAAAGTGTTAAAACGGTATCAATGTAGCCAAATAAAGTAGTTGGCCAACATAACAAAGTAAACCAGAGCGTGTTAAAAAAAATGAATATCGATATTATTCATATATCAGCTCCATGATCATAAATGCGCAGCACATATCTAATATGTCACAAGTGGCCTTATAATACATAAAAAGGTTTACATATATATCTGCTATTTCTAGTTTTGTATTCAGTTTTTTTTTTTTTTTCCATGTTAAGACTGTTTACAAATACAATTAGTAATGTAATGAAAAGTTTCGCCGTATTTTTCATTTTTCCTCCGTTTATCTACTCAAAATATTTACCCGAAACATTCAACTGATTTTTTTTGGGATATTTCCAAATTTTATTCTAGATCTCTCTGTAATTATTTATTTTCAAAAATAACAAGTTAACCCATAAATGCACAAGAAATAAAACTAAAGTTAAACCAACAGTTTAAATGCCTATTCTTAACATTATTTGAAACATCTTTAGAGATAAATGCTTTACAAAATAAATTATCCCCTTAGAAAAATGTAATATTATATTTCCTAGATTAATGCCCAGGTCTCTAAATGAAAATGAAATACAATTTTGTGACAGACAAATTTGGCGAATTTTTAAAAAGGTAACAAAATAATATACGTACCAAGAAACAAAGCAATTAGGCGCAAAACACATAATGTCATGTTCCACATTACGGGAAAATGACATGATATCTGAAAAGTCAGAAATTTATGCACTTACAGAGTACGGAATATTATATTAACTATGACGGTGAATTTGCGATAACATTTGCGTAATATAAAGTACTAAACAAACAATCAAAGACACTGTTAATCGTAGAGTGCTGCTTGGTAAAACATTAAGTTTTATCTTCGTGTTTTAAATATATTTTGTAAATATATATATATATATATATATATATATATATATATAAAAATAAAATGTGTGCAATGCGCGTGCGCAAGCATAGGAATGCAATGATGTACGGTTTGAAACAGAACGAAAATTTAAATCCTCAACTTAAAAAAAAAATTCCCAAAATTAAACAATGAACAAAACTTTAAAAATGCTATGGAAAGATTCCTAATGGAGTCTAAGATCCTGAACAGCAGTTTGTTTTGTTACAGAAGTGTTTATAAAACTTCTAAAACACGCGCATTCAGCAAGTAAAAAGAAATAAAAATATTCTAAAACTAATTCGGCACATTATTTTTGATATGACTGCATTTATCAATGTATTTTGCATTTTTAATTTTAGAAAACATTAGTACAACTATAATTCATTTGAGGGTAAGATTTAAGAAGTAATTCTAAACAATTTATATAATTACTAACACCATCAATAACAACAGAACTATTTTAAATATAGACGTAAAGGATTGCATGTCGCACCTGCTCCAAACTATTTCATCTGCTGGGTGTTTATTCCTCCCTACATGCTATAGAACAGTCATTTGTTTTGAAAGCCAATCTACTCTGGTTATGTAAATGTTTATTTCAGCCGTTTCACTTTTGTTTAGTCTGTTGTGTGCTAGGAACATTTTGACAGTGTATTGAAATTAAGGTAACAGCTTCACGTGTTATCTATGTATTTGTTGAGAGATGTTTTTTTAGATCGAGCTCAGTCAAAACAGGGCTTAAGCCGGCTGTGTATCTTGCATTTTAATTAAAATATATCTACGAAGTTCTTTAGAAAACTGGAACAGAAAATTAAACGGCGGAAACAAGGAAGTTAAGCACAGACAAAGGAAGATCAGCGACTATAATAACGTTAAATGGCGTTTTATGGTATAAGAGTTAAAAAGATGCCACATTTTAAATTTATAGGACCATAACTTGAACATCTATTACCTAAGCAACTAATTTAACCCAATTAATATAAGCCACTATATTCTTAAGGCCAACCGCGAGATATTCCGGAACGATTATCACTAATTAGGCAGGAAATGAACACTAAAATCTTTATTACAAGAAAAATAACAAAAGGTGACAAAGAATTTAAAGATGCACAATTCTGGAGACATGAAGTTAAAAACACAATGAGTGATAAAAATTAGAAGAAATGAATTGGAAAGATAAGACATTAGAGATTTAAAAATAGTAAACTTTTGGGCAAAATAGCTTTCATTACTGTAAATTCTTTAAATTTTTCTGAAATTAAAATTATTTTATGTAAATTAATTATACATGGATATTGAAGCCTAATTTTTAACATGTTAAATAAACACTTTTAAACATTTCAAGTTAAATATTCATTTAATACATTTATATTCATTTAATTCCTGATTAATTAAAATCTTTTTGGCCGCATAGGAGGGAATAAAGACATAACAGAATGGAGATTTTGAATTGAGGCTTGAAAAACCATAGAACTAATTGGAAATCTATTTTCTGCGTATGATTTGTGATTCTTACAAGTCACGACAAAATATGTTTATGGTGCATTATAATTTTGAAAGTGTGAAATTTTTATTTTGGTTTCTAATTACTGTATTACTAATGTCATACTTAAGAATTTTTACGCCCGAAAATATCCAACGATTCTGGCCGGGATCGAACCCGGATCTTGGGTCTACGAGGCAAGTATGTTACCACTAGACTGCCAGGATCGACTTCCGAGACGTGAAATTAAGAAACTACTCTAGCATTGGGAGAGAGCAATACATAAGGAAGAAAAATTACTGTGTACTTTCTGTATGCTATTCATCTTAGATAAAACCTTTATCACAATCAAAATAGCCTTAAGAACTTATGCATCAACCTTGATATTAGCGCGTTTAAGCTGTGTAAAACATAACAGAAATGAATTAGATTTTGTTTTTAGAAGTTTCGTCATATAACCATCCTGCAAGGTCATAATACACCTTTTTAAAACACCGTTGGTATAGATTTTGGTTTAACTGAGATGCTTATTTAAGCTATAGTAATTATTCAGCAAGCTATCACGTATTAAAGTGCACGAATAGTAAATGCGCGAGCGTTAAATAGAGGGCTGAATAATTTCTCGTAAACTCCCAACAAATCAAAGTTGTTTATCCTGAAGTTTTTATATCTTGACGTGCAATTGTTTATTCCAGTTTATCGCATCGATATGCGATTGTTTTTCAAATGTATTAGTTTGATGTGCAGATGTTTATATAAATTGTCTTGGTACAACGATTGATAGAAACTGCCTCCTAGACTATTGCTATGTATACACAGAACATTTAATTCAATGAATTGGCTAGAAAAATAAACAGTCGAAGAATGATATCCTCGCATAACGAGCGTGCACGTTTTAACTGTTAAAAAAGGTTCGATTATCAAAAGAGGATCTCAGACCCTCCAGTGATATTTATTAGAACTATTTCACAAGAATTTAAATATAATTCCTATAAACTTGACTTATAATATTGCAATAAGTGTGTAGTGTATTATGAATACTTAACCTTTTCAACCCATCTTGCAACAGACGAATGTCGATGGTCAGTAATGCCAATAGAGAAGAGGCAAATACGGGTCTATAACTATTTCATGAACAGAATAAGAATAAAAACAATATATATTTTAAATTCGCGTACAGAGTATTAACATCTGTATAAAATGGTATACTTGCTTAAGAGTATCTACCTATTCAGAAACCGTGAGAATGAAATAGACAAAAGTCGACTATTATAATTGCTACAGCTAAATTACTAATACCAACCGAGAAAAACAAAACAGGGCTAATATTTGGCTATTCTGAAAAACGTATTTATTAAAATGTATATTTTCTTAGGCAGATATTCCTACCTAATTTACAAAATAATTTCAGACAGTTTGGCTGAATACGCAAAAACAATTGAGTGAATACATATGAAATTAATTAAATTTACATTTATTCAAAACACAGAGAAGAGAGAAATTATATAGTCAAGATGTAGTGTTGACTACACTGACCATAAGAAGACAAAACACTTCGCGTGATATAACACTTTACAGTTATTTCATTGCGCTATTGGGCTATGACTGATAAAAATTCAAAATTTTGTTTCCTTTCATTGGTCGATTTTATGACGTCACTTAAGCGAAAGTCTAATTTTATTTCATTGTAGTTATTCACAAAATGGACATTGAATATTAGGGTTTCAATATTTATTAATACACAATTGATGAAATTAATTTAAATTTCTTCAACGACTACTGGGGGTGGGTAAAGAACGACTGCAATTCTTGCAAGAACAAGTTGCCCAGACAGAACGAGAAAGAAGGAAAAACGACAGATGTAAAAAGATCATATCAAAAGAGAACAAAGATAAGATTTTCTGACGGTCTTCTGTACTTGAGGAGTGCAAATACTCGATTATTTCAAAAACAAAGTGTTCTGTACTCGCTACACTCTTATAGTATGAATGGGAATGCCCTTATAAAAATGCAAACAAAGTCTCTATAATTAACCTTGTTCACTCAGCATAAAATTAACTTTTGTAAACATTTAGAGAGGATACTTCAAATTGACTAAGAAGAGCTACTGTTTGACGTCATCGAACGGTTCCGTTTTCACAATTAATATTACGTAAAGGAAAAACGTATTCTTATCTGGGTCTAACAAGGCCTTCTGTGCTGGGAGTAATTATCTGCCGACGTTAAAGGGTAGGCCACGTCTAGTGACGTCCGAGCTGCAGCACGTGGTCAGGATTTGAATTGATGATCCATGTGAAAAGAACTTTAATTTTTAGATTTGAATATATAGGTAACTTTTATGCTAAAATGTTTTATTATTTTAAAATGAGTAATAATAAACAAATAAAAGTAGGCTGTTAGGACTTATGTAGCATTTGTAATGCATTTCCTATGATTTTTTGTTTATTTGGTAGATATTTGTAATAATGTAGTGATAAATTGTACTTATTAATTGTATTTGTCAAAATATTTTGTTCGGAAATTCTCAGTACAAAGTATACTGGCAAATAAAGGCATTAATCAATAGTATAGAGTAATTTTATAGAACTAATACATTTCGTTCTTTATTTCAAAATCTAGTCACAACTAAATATAGAACATATTTTTTTATTTGTTTATTTAAGGAAGTTCTTTAACATCTGAGGTCATCAGCGTCCCATTATACTGAGAGAGTGAAACGACCGACAAATTTTGCTCAGAGGCCTCTTCTTTCAGGCTTGAGGTTCTTTTTCGTGCCGTAAATACACGACACGGGACTCACGACTTTACTTCCCTTCCGAAGGAAGCCATATTTACGATTTTTACGATCCTGGCCGGGTTTGAACCCGCGACCTTGGGTTTAGAAGGCAAGTATGGCTACCACTACACCACCAGGACCGACTAGAGCATATTTGGGAGATTATTAACCTCTATAGAAAATGTTAAAAATGTCCTCCCTTCTACATAAGGCATAACTCAACACGTCGTTCCATGTTACTGTCCGCTCATTGGAGGACTCTGTTATCAATACCATTAATCTCCTTTGTAATGTGCTTCAGAACATCCAATGTCTGGGGGCATGTGGCGTAAACTTTAAGTAACACCCTAGGAAGAAGTCCAGTGTTGTCAAATCAGGAGATCTCGGTGGCTAAAGGTTTTTGGAGATTATCCGGTCGTCAAAGAAACTTTCAATTAGCGCCATGGATTGGTTTGATGTATGGTATGTAGCGCCATCTTGTTGGAAATATCCATGAACCAGCTCTACATCGTCCAGTTGTTCAACAAACTGCATGAAAATTCGGCGGTACTCTGCAGTGGCAACGATCTGGTCAAAATTATTAGTTTTCCTATGCTCTGTTCTGATATTGCACACCAACCTGTAAATGGACAATTTCTCCTGGATTTTGCACAATGAGCGAATTTTGTGTTATGCCTTATGCAGGAGGAAGGACGTTTCAACATTTTCTATAGTGGTTAATAATGTCCCAAAGATACCCTACATTTGAAGTATTATAAGTTGTGGCTAGCATCGTTCTTTCTGAAATAAATAAACAAATGTGTAAGTTCTATATAACTCCCTGTTACAACAAATGAAAATAGCATGGAATGTAACCTTCTTCGGTTTGGCGAAATAAAATAAGCTTATTATAAATTATTGAAATTATTAATGATGACCAATTTGAAGCAATGGTTCGTTTATCACCAACTGTTAATACCTACATTGTTCATTGCAACAGGAAAAAAATTAATGCTCCGATTTCAGAAAGAAAATTTATTTCTTATGAAATGAGGTAAAAAAATAGTTGTATCAAAATGTAAGCAGTGATCGACCTCCTGAGGTAGCTTATTATGCCTATCAGTGGTTCTTTATTTATTATTTATAAAATTAAGGCGTTATCGTTTAAACTTCCATAAAGAATCCTTCAATTCAAATTGGAATTCATAACATTTGGATAACAATCGTAGTTTCTGGAGAAAAATGGTAAATCAGCTGTTTTTGTTCTTCCGAAAACTGTCGAGGTGTCTGAATATTCTGGATGTGTTATACTTGGTCTAATTTAATCGCTTCTGCAAGTTGGTCTTGTCATAAAACAAAATTTAGCGGGTTTTTTTATCAGCTAGCTTGTATAAGACTCCCAAATTTTGTCACTAACTCGGATAGAAAAGCTGAAAACATGCGAATGGAAAAAGACACCAGAACTTCCAGACAATCTCAACAACCAATAAATGACGAAAAGAACAGGAAAGTTGTCAACGTAATCACTTGTCTCAAATGCAAGTGGGCATGACATGTTTTAAGGATTAACTCCAACTAATGGATTTACCAAGTCACGGCTAGGGATTCAAGAAACGTGGAGTAGACAAAGAAGAAGATGGGAGAAGATTGACGAAGAACAAGAAGAATGAACAAAACTTCCGGAAGAGACGACCCAAGATCGCAATATCCAAAGCTACTTTGCCCATTTTGAAATTTGTAGTAGCTTTTTATGCATTTTGTTCATTTCTGGACGCAGATCATCACACGCCTGCGATGAAGTACCTCAGCTGTAGCTTCTACTTTGCCAGGTTCCTCATCACGATCAAGTCTGTGCTCCTGTGCGATGCGTACACTTCATAACGATGATGTTTCTCATTGTGGTTTTAATTTGCATGTTTTACTTTACTTCCTTTCTACAATGATCAAACCTTAGATGTTTCATGAATCCCTTAGCATTCTCACGAGTAGTGAACGAGCATTTCTTTCATCCTCAAGAATCAGATCTGGACTGAAGTATCAAATACTCTCGAGCTATGTTCTCATGTTCTCGTAACCTTATGAAATGCTGATGTTTTCTGCTGCTGAACTAAATTATCAGAAGCTCCATTAAGG
Organism: Metallyticus violacea; assembly: GCA_030762175.1. NCBI lineage: Eukaryota > Metazoa > Arthropoda > Insecta > Mantodea > Metallyticidae > Metallyticus > Metallyticus violacea. Next base: position 41,144,320 of record CM060839.1, read on the forward strand.
GGGGGGGAATCAAGTATGGATGGTAACAAATAAAAAACATACTGTATCTATATTCATATTATGCTAAAAATGCTAATTTCCAAACACAAAATTTGTAACTTTTAACCCTACGGATACAAAAGTCCGTAATAGTTTTTATAAAACATCTACTTTTTTTATTTGTAGTTCCTTAAACATATAAAAATCTCTTAGAAAATAGGCATTGCATTTTTGCAACGAAATCGACAGAATTCCTGGATTTCTGTTGCTTCCTTACATGTTCGGTCTTATCAATTCAACATTTTCAGCCAATAAGTCTAAAAACATTATTTTTTATATACTAAAATTATAAACAGCCATTATTGCTGGTCAAATAATTAACAAAATTCTACATTATAACGCCGGTGGCTTTAAATTAGCATTATGTAATTAACAATTGTTCTAATTGTTAAAATGCTGTATGTACCGAACATTATGATAGGGATAATATCGAAGAAACAGTTTATGTATTACTGAAAACGAAATAATCCACTTATCTTCATTGCAGAATAGATACTTAATTACAGATAAATGCTTTTATTAAATCTGTCGTATTCCTTTCTGATAAGCATCATTTAGAGCTTCTCGATATTAATGACAAATCAGTTTTTCTAAATTGGGCTAACATTTTTGGAGGTAAACCCACATCGCTAACAACAATAATAATTGACATGCTAATTGAAAAATATCTCCTCTGACATAATGACGTCACAAGTATAACAAAGAAACATTAATATTTACTTTATTTTATTCATATCCTTTAAATTCCTGTATAAGTAAAAATAGCGTAAGAAATACGTTTACAATATGATACACCTATTACATTCATAAAAATTCGCTCGCTTCTTTAACAAATGCACAAATAAGCATACACTAATAATATAATATATTATTAGCTAACTCATTTTAGTTCTTTATTTCAAATCCAATATATGCCATCATATTTTATAGTTATACAGACTTCAAATAAAATTAATGAACTGAAAAGTAAAGGAAAACCATTTTAAATAGTTAAGGCGATATGTGATTCAATTGTTGGAAACACTATTTTTATTTTATGTATTTACTTTTAACACAATTATGACATTATTTTAAACAGCCATTCAATATTTTATAAATAAATTATATTTGAAGTAATTTCGATTTATCTGTTCAAGGTTTTTCATGATTCTTATTTTAGTACCCAAACACAAATTATCTAATCATTTTTACTTTATTTTATTTTGCTGAAGTCATTGCTTGTTTACTGTTGTAAAATCCACGAGGCTGCAGGTGGTTGTATTACAAGCAGGTGAATTTTACAACCGGTTTATTTAATTTACAAAATTAGCCGGTGCGCCAATATCAACTTTGTTTACCTCGTAAATTTTGTTTCAGCGAAATGTTACACTCTAGCATTGTACTTTTCTCCAAATAAATAAACGATATTAATCTGCTTACTTAAAATATTAAATGTGCAAAAATAATTGTAAATGATACAACATAATTAGAAAATTTACTGTTCTTTAGATGTGTTAACTTGCGTCTCTCTTTCCCTGGAAGTGCACCTACTGATTGTCAATTGTTTCCCGCTTCGTAGATTTATTCAGAAAACATTGGCAATACTTTTTCACTAAGGTGAAATGTTTTAAAATATTATTATACAGGAATTAAATTTCCATTTAAAATAGTTGATTATAATAAAATGAACATTTTTAAGTCTACAGTTCTTTTATTAATTTTTTAACCTGTAGTAAAGAACTGAACAAAGTTTTCTCGTATTTATGAATAAACATTTTAATTATTTCTTTAAGCATACTATAGATACTTTCAGGGAAAGAGATGTATAAAAGATCATACGAAATGTTCATTTCCTTTGAAATAAATTAGCAAGCTTCGCTTCGACAAAATGAAAAGAAAAGAAAAGAAAAAAAAAACTCTTGTAACATTAACTACAATTATGTAATTTAATTTCAAATTGCTTCAATTATGGTAATTAAAAATAATGTTACTTCAATTTTCACTTTTAAATTAGCTTTTTACTGCTTTTTAACGTTTATTATCTACAAATTACAACTATATACATAGAGTGTTATAAATGTTCCTAAATACTTGCTTAATGATAACGCAAACAAATAAAGCATAAGATTTATCTCCAGCAAATTGTTAATTATGCTGCTAAACACGAAAGAAAATGGAGAACATTTTTTACACAGAAAAAAAATATGCAGAAATCTCGAACGATCTTTTCGCTGCTATAAAAAAGGTTACCTTTTTAATTTGCATTTAAATAATTATCTCTGTGTGTTTCATTAAGGTATAAAATAATATTTATATCATCAGTGTGGTAATGTAAGGTAACACATTGATTTACTTAAAGCGCTTCTGCCATTTCAGATATTTTATCAGACATTCTTGAACATAATGCGAAGTTTTGGAAAGAAACATAATAAGCAAAAAAAAAAAAAAAAAAAAAAAAACTTAATATTGTAATTGCAATAAAGGATAACTAATGGGAAATGACGCTGAGGTGTAAAGTACACCTCTTGTATTCGGGGTAGGCATGCGTAGAAAATAATTATGCACTGAATACATCCATACTTTCTGAAATACTCGTAAAAAGCATTAGCAATGCAAATGGATGTCACTGTTTCTGAGCAAGTTTCAGAATAGAAATATTTCTTATAGAATAAATTATATCTGTGAATTTTGAAGCAAAGAAACCAGAAACAGGCGAAAAAGAAACTGTAGATAATCCAAAAAGATGTTAAATACAATAGTACAGTATTATTTAATTCACTTCCATTATTTCTATAGGAATTAAACATTAATAAAAATAAGTTCAGTTTAGCATTAGAAAAATACCATCACCCAGACGTTCTATGCACAGAAGGATTTCATTAATCAAAAAATAAATTTACTAATTTTTTGTCTGTTGAATTAATTCAGCTTTATGAATATTCTAGATGTAAATAATTTAAGTTACAATAATATATGTTTTCTAAGATGGCATTTATGTAAAAAATTACCACCTGTGACAAACCTTACACCAGAGTTAAAATTTGCAATGTACAATTTTATCAAATGTAAATATTGAATGTCATTTCTGACGAAATCTGCGCCTTGGGCTTACACTAACTCGTTGAAAATTGACCCAACTCGTTACAGGATCCACAAATTACAGTGAATAATAACCGGAAGTGAAACAGCAGATTTTCTAATTAAAAAAAAAAAAAAAAGAACAGACATTCTACCCACAAAAACACTGATCAAGTTAAATTTAATTCAGAAAAGACCTAAAGAACATATTCTCAAAGACAGTTTAAACATGACAAAAAGCACAAAAAACAAGACAATTTGGCACAACAATGCAAACAAACCAAGAAAAGAATGAACGAAAATCTTGCAAACACTGCATAATATGTAATCAACCAGATACAATTATGAACAAGTACTAATACCGGAATGTAAAAATACTAAGTATTATTCAGGAAAAATTCTCGTTCATCTTTTTTTTTTTTTTTTAATTTTTTAAAATTCAATTTATTATTATTTAAATATGAAATGAAAATTGTTTTATATTGTACAAATTATGTCATCTTTTTGGTTATAATAATACCAATAATAATAATAATATGGTTGACTGTATTTGATGCCATAAGACAAATGAAGCGTCAGCCGTTAGAAACTAACTAAACAAACAGATAATTAATAGTCAAACAGGAAAAACTCGAGGTCCTTGGGCAGGACTGGAACCACGAATTTCCTCCATTTGGATCTAGGTAACAACGGAAACCTTTGGCGCTATTTCATTACAGAGAGCTTATCCCTAAGAGGCTATTCAAACTTTGTACTTGAGACCCAGGTTTCATTAGCCGCAGTATAAGAGTTGATTTATACTAATTGGGATTTTTTTTACACAAACCTTATATTAGTCTAAGATTTCATTCTAATGAGTAATATAGCAAAATGTTTTAAATGTATTTATGGTACTGTCTTAAACCATGTGCCATACAGAGCGATCCAATTAATTATAGTGTTATAATAGTGTTTGACGCCCGTTTTAACACTTGTCGTTACAGGCAGGGCAAAAACCAGTCGAAACTTCAGTCCCTTTATTACAAAACTCAGTTATTCACTTTTTACCCCACGTTGTTTTATTAGAATTCTCAATTAATTTATATATATACATACATATATACATACATACATACATACATACATACATACATACATACATACATACATACATACATACATACATACACACACAAACTAACCTTAACCTCTGGTAAATCCTAGAAACTGGTGGACCCAGTGGTTTACTGCGGCTCGTTACGGCCTGATGGCCTACGCTCGTCTCCTTTTCGTAAAAATAAATTGATAGGGGCGGATAAATCACTGTAGTGGAGGCAAATCTCGTTTGATTATAGCAGAAAAAAAGAATGAGCTTCTTGAACTCCACAGTGCACACACAAATACTTCCTTCATTTGGTCAAATTCTGGATTTCGTGGAAGAATCCGTTTTAGTTTTGAAGAACAAGTTATACTCACAGTCCTGGAATTTCCATCGAGAAAGATGAGGCCAGACTCCAACAGAATGACGAAGAAGGCTGTATGGTTGGTGGTTGCCGTTTCTTGCAGAAGTAACATTGTACAAACGATGTACAGCTTCGAGTAGATAACTGGATTTTGACTTCATGAAAGAGATGGAACAATGTTATTGCTCTTAAGCGCTTCCTGGCGTTTACAATGCTTTGAGTTTCTGTGTCATTCCGAGCGTCTTCTACTACTTTAAGTATAACAAAGTAGCTGACAACCGAGTTACTATAGGTTGCGGATAAAGAGGTGTTTCCGGCAGAATGTTTCACCTCGATAGTGGACTTGACAAATATTATGCATATGTTTTAATCATATGTCAGGCAACTTGCGTGTAAGGAGAGACAAATTTATCGAACCAACTGTATGAAATGTTAGCGAAGAACTGATTGTACAAATGTTTTATTCCAGTTAATGTATGACAGAATATTTATGACCAATACTGCAGTATTAGATTCAGCAGAAAAGGTTTCAATATCGATAACAGTATTGTTGATACAGGTATTGTAAATTGTAAATAGGGATATTTAATTTAATACATTATTAATTTGTTCTGTATTTTTAGTTAGTTTAGCACAGTGAGGTTATCTAAGTTAGGGGCCGTCTGATTACTGAGGAAGTGCAGCTGCTGCAACGGAAAAACAGGAGATAAGAGTCACTGTTCGTTAATTTAGTATTTTTATATAAGTATTAATATTTTATTGAACACATAAAAGTATACTTAATTTAAAACTACGCTATAAGAGAAGTTGAAAATGATGCCCCTCAGCGGCAATACATTGCCGGCATCTGAATAGGACATTTCTGTAATTTATTCAACTTATGGTTTGGAACATGTTTCTTTTCAAGAGAGGAGTTTATGTTTCTCGTAACTATTTAAAAAGTTAGCGAACATGTTCGGCAGAGATATTTTTTATGACTTGTCCCAACATTTCTATGCAAGAATCCGTGTTCACAAGTGTATCATACATAAAACCCCACTCTTTAAGATTATTTATATAGTGACATAACTGGGGTTACCCAGATGATTTTGATATTCTTTTCAGAAATCTTGCTAATTCACATAATCAGTAAATTATAAAAATAAATTATTCTGGTACAAATAAAAAAAAGAAGGAAGAGTACAAAAAAGAATTAGAATTTTATAAATAGTTTGGTGGCATTATTATAGCCCACTATTGTATTATAATACATGCGCATACGAGACACACAAAGATAATCTTTACCTCAAGTTTACTAATGTTTATATTTTCTGAAGATAAATCTTGAGAATTTTTTACATTATAAAAACCCTTACAGTTCAGCTCGGAATTTCCACACACTTGCATTTCTGATTTAATTAAGAATTTGTTTTCCAACAAAATCATAACAACTGCTAAAAGTTTAATTTTATTTTAGAATTTTGTTAGCGTATCAAAGAAAAATTGAGGAAACTTTGCGTTAGATCAAGAAGCTAATTCTCAAGCCATTTCGGTAAATCCCGCCAAAGTCAGAAAATCTAACAGCCCTAGAAATAACAAACGAAGCAAAGCACACAATTAACAGACATTAAAACACCGAATAACACACAAATGCATAATAATCGCTGCCAAATCCTCCTTCAAACTAACTACAAGCTGCTACCTGCACCAGCATTATACCGCCCGCACTAACTCAAGTAACTTCACTGTAAAAGATTCGTGTGTTTTAGGGCAGGATGTATGAAGCGAGCAATCGCCATACGTGACAAGAAATGTTAAGCCGTTACAATTGTAGCCCTGCATTGTGAACAGGCTTCTTTGGAGTCCTACATTTAGACATATTATCAGAATATGCTGGAAGACAAAGAAAACAACCTGAAGAAGGCAGGCAGTCAATAATCGAAGAACAGAGAGGGAAATGGAAGTTAACATATTAACTGCTAAAGGAAATTGTCAGCCTATAGCATTACAAATTAAGAATTCACTATCAAGTGTCTTAAATTCTTGAAAGAGAAAAAATTATCATTATACATTTCCTGTAAATTTCAGCTTTAGCGATAAAGAAATGAGGCGAGTGTAAATATTATATAGCAATGTCCTTATTTCAGAAATTGTAGTTTTAATTAATGTATTGGAGCTGAAAATGAAAACCTTCTTTGCCAATTACATATGCTTGGGATAATATCAGCTGAATTTTGCCGAAATGGATGAAACAAAACGATTATAAAATATACATGCTTGAGAAATTTTACAGCACTTGCGATATTTCTTTTTCTGGCCTTATCAACTATTGAATTTCATTTCAAGTTGAAGGAAAGTGATTAGGACTAGCAGTCTTAAAATCGTGTAGTTATTACTTAAGTCTTCTCTTGATGTTCCTAAAATACGAAAATATTTGATCAAAAAGTTAACGGATCCAAATTGAGAGGGCAACATTTAATGTGTTTGAATTTTTATAGTAAATACATTTTTACCAGGTTTCAGTGATCTTTTTTCCAATAAAAAGCTGCGCTCTCCAAAGACAGAAGCGAACTTAATTTTGTTTTGTAGTTTTAGGTTATTGGAAAGATTTTGCCTTACCTTTTAGTTAATCCCCAAGTAACAAACATCAAATATCCCATATCTTTATTGCATCAAGTGATTACATTGCTGCGTTTGTTAATAAGAAAATAGATTTAGCCAAAAAAGAAATTTATATTATTTAGACATTATCGAAATCTATTATTTTTTTGAATTTCACAAATTCTATAGACTATGAATGTGTTAATATAATGCACAAAGAAATACCTGCATATTAGTAATGTGCATATACTTTTCATTAGATTTACTTTCATTGACGTACTCACAAATTAATAATTACATTTACTTACAGTACTTGTGTATTACATTTTTCTAACTAGCTGTTAGCACTTGAAACTTGATTACCAATCTCTTATACTTTCTTTCGGTATCTTGAAGAACGAAATAACGCATAAAGCTGAATGCAATTTGAACTTCCGTAGTGTCACTGGCTTTAGTGCTACTAATATACCAAACACCTGAACGTATTACAGCATTGTTATAGAATTACTTACAATGATTAGTTTTAACAATGTCGTACGCGACATTTTAATAAAAACATCGAACTCATCGGCAGTTTGGAACAACGGCAAAGGAGGAAGGATAGGTGAGTGTAAACAATGTAGGAAAAATAAAATCGGAACTGAAATAATTTATGCAGTTTCATTTATTCACAAAATTGGTGAATTTACTAAAGAATGTAAAATAAAACAAAAAAATTAACTTAAAACGTACAGCTTTAAAAAGTAAAAAAGTAAAATTGAAAAATATGATGAAATATTTATTCAATAAATATGAATAGTTTGGCGAAATATTAAAAATGAAATTGAGTTTATTAGACTCTATACATGTTAAAACATACAATACGATCAACGATGCTTTCCCCCGCGGAGCGGATTTTTTACTGTGAGCGAGTCCCCCGTCGTTTGCCGTTGCAAGTCTGCTTGCTTACTTGTTGACCTTGCTGACTGACGCAGTATTTGCGCAGGTGTTTCCGAATGTGTGTGGTGTTGTGTTGTTCGTTTCTTAAACATAAAGTGTATTATGCCTTATGTGTTTATAATGGCACAACGTGTCTTTATGTACGATTCATAAGTGCTAATTTAAATACAGCACTATTTTTTCGGAGCATACACAGTTGATTCTGTTGCTTATGTGCATACCACACAAACCCCTCTTTTTTCAGAAAATTAACCGTCAGGGAGCGAGATGATGCATTTTTTTCAAAAGGATGCCACTGCGAATAATTCCATGAGAGCAATTCACAATGTGTTTTCACAAGACAAGAGTTATTAGTAAAGATTTTCGGCTCCTCGGTCCAGGTTTAACAATCTGCGATTATTATCTCTGGGGCAAATTAAAAACGGTCGTGTGCAATACGAAACCGCGCACAATTCAAGAACTCAAAGATAATATTCGTCAGGGAATTGTCCGGATTTCCCAAAATGAACTACAGCCAGTGATGAATACTTTTCTTGAGAAGCGAAAAATATGCGGAGAATGAAAATGGGCAGTTTCAAAACCTCATTTGGTCATATAGTGGGTAATGAGCCTCTTAAATTTGTTTTGTGTATTGTTGTGTGCTTTACGCTCCCGCTAACCACCGAGATCCGGCTGGCCGGCTAATCGGCTAACGACAGGCACTCTTCCCATAGGCAAAAGACTCCGGGGTAAAACAACACTGGTCACACTGTACAAACATTACTTCCCACTACTCTGCGAAATTAATGCTCTAAAATATAAATTTAAAATTCAATATCTTTCCAATCTCTAATCATAACATATAATTGAAAACTTCAAACAAATTGAGTCAAGTAGTCTAAGCGAGGATTTTCGGTCTTTCTTCATTGCCAACCCCAGGAAGGTAACTATATAATGCTATTTACTTGTTTAAATACTTACACATGTAAATGCATGTACAAAAGTTCTATGCCTTCTGTGTACAATTAATTTGGCACATAAACCCAATGAATGACGTGCTGAAATGCAGAAAGAAAAAAAAAAAAAAGAAATTCTCTTTTTACTACTGCCTCTAATCCGGAAGACCTGGGCTCGATATCCGTTTGAGTTACTGATACTTAATGAAGGTCCTTCGGCGGTAAACCTCATGTTGCTATCAGATGAATGTGAACGCGTATTTTCATTGACCGTTTAGACTTGAGTGAAGGAAAACTCTTTACACATGATAAAAGACGAAACAACCCCTCAGAAAAAAAATGCAGGGGAGCTCAGAGAAAAGACGAATAAAAACAGCAACAAAGAAAAGAAACGGAGGAAAGAAATGTATAGAAAGGGTCGAAGACAAGAAAAACAGAAATCAAGGGATGTAAAACGAGAAGGCAATACTGGCACAAAAGGTTGACAAAGGAAAGAAAGGTTAAGAACATGTAGAAAAAACGCAATGTGAAATAAGTAATAAGAAATGAAAAAGATGACGCACAAGAGATGAAAAATAGGAAATAAACCGGAAAAAGCAAACAACTGACAGGAAGAAAGTAAGTACAAATAAAGCAAAATGCTATCAGTTACATTACATTCTCTCTCCTTCGTTTTTTGTGCCGTATCCTTCTAGCTATCAAACCAGAAAGGTAGCATTACAAATCACTTGTTCATCGAGAGGGTCTATCTTGATGGATCTATTAAAAAGTATATAATTATACCATGGACTATATTAATTTTCTGTGGGATAATAGAAAAATAATGATTGCTAAACTTCCAGATTGAAAAAAAAAAAAAAACACAAATTCCGCAGATAGAGGGGAAAATTAACACTATGGCAGAGAAAAAAAAAATAAATAAAACAATTCACTCACTAAACCATTTCATTCCTCATATCTCGCTCGCATTTTAAAACTGGAAAGAGATGTCTATATAAACGCGATTTTCAATTTTTTTAGCTTACTATACGAGGACGCTCTGAGAAAAGATTGCTAACGATTAATAGGTGCAAGAGCATAAACAAAGGATTTAATACGTCAGAGTTGTCTGTGAGTACGCTCATGAACAAGTAAACCAAGCGAGTTGGCTCAGACATAACATCTGTCGCGATAAGAAGAATGAAGCTACAGGTACTACTTGTGGCCAAAGTCGACAATTTTTCAGACCTCCCTTTATCATCTTAACTTTAAAAATTGCGTTTATAAAGCACCTCTTTACAGTTTTAAATTTCAGAATAAAATGTTTTATCAAGTGTAAAGTTTATTTGTTTATTTTATCATTTTTTTTCCATCAGCCATGACGTTAATTTTCTCTTCTATTGAAATTTATCGTTTTTTTTCAATCTGAAAATATATCAATCATTATTTTTCTATTATTCCACAGAAAATTAATATACTCCATGGAATAATTGCATACCTACCTTTTAATAGATCGATCAAACAGACTTTCCTCGATCACATATTTCAACTTAAGTTTAACTAAATTTTACAAAATGTGACAAACATTTTACAAATTTAATTATAATATTGAATAATTGTTTTATACCTTGACATAATTATAAGCATGAATTGTTTTTAAAACGCGTTTCATTATTCCGAATTGTTTGCTGTACCCAAAACTCTGTTTGGGGAAATATCAAGTCACCAATTCAAATACAGCTTTCAAAACAGATATATTGTGGGTATTTCATAATATTGCTAAAATATCGTGCAGTGATAAATGCTGGTTTAACATCAAAGAAATTCTAATGAAATTTATTTAAAAAATTACTTCATTTTTTCTTCAAAGGTGTTCAAAAACGCAATAACAGAAAAGTATAGTATTAGATGAACAGTGCATGAAATTGCAGGCTATGATCATTTCAAAGGAACGTATAAGGTTATATTTTACTTCAAGAATTATATATTTTAGGACACATCTTTGCTAACAACAGATCAAAAATGCATTCGTATGAAAATGTCACTTGGAGTGCTTTAACAGCAACAGAACTGCTTTTGTGAGTCAATTTATGGCTGTGAATGAAGCTGGAATCAATACCACTACACTTCAGAATCGACACACAGCTGTCAAAACAATGGACAGAAGCCAGTTGTTCAGCGCTGAAGAAGACCAAGTATTATGGCATCGGTCTTTTAATAATTTATTATCTTGAAAAAGATAAAAATCACAACCGGAGAGTCCAAACTTTTAAAGTAACTAGACGAAACAATTTGTGAGAAAAGATCCATCACCAAGACAATACACGTACATACAGAGTGTTTAATAGATGAGAAAATTAAAATTTTTGGTATATTAATTGTAGAGCACCTGATTTGGTTCCCTTCTAATTTCTTCTGTTACCAAAACGGAAAATTTTCCTCGCTGGTGAGCTTTAATATATTGAACTTAATGGGAGTTATGTTGAAAAAAATATAAAAAAATGTTAAAAACCCGTTATTTTGTCAGGCCCAGAACTTTTCAACCCATTTTCGTATATAAAATGTTTCTCTATTTGCTCGCTAAAAAGTTTATATAGTTCCCATATACGCAGACTTTTTTGACGTTAAGTGGACTTAAATGCAGGGATAGAGAATTAAACTAAGATTTCCATTAAGCTTGAAATTCTGACACAGGAAATGCTAGAAATATAAACACCAAAAGAATAAGGAAATGAAACAATTAATAGAGCACAACTTTAAATGGCTCCTTAGGAGGAAGTGTTTGCTTCCTTCGGTCTACAGTCGCACATGTGCAGCAAAGAGGTACCCCACTTTGATATGCAATTTCGTAAGATTTAAAACTAAAAATATATTTACTTATTTTTTACAAAAGAAAAACCGGACTTTATTCGCATCTTAAACTTCTCTGCACTATTCTTAAAAAATTAAAAATTCAAACATTTTCTGTGTTTGGGTTAGTATAAGTAAAAGCAAATAAACACACTTTTCTTAATATTATCTGTAAAAAGAAGCAAACATTTTAATGCTGTTCACTTTGAATATAAGTTTTAAATTTTATTCCTCTAAGCATTGCCTATAATTTATTTTTTGTCTTATACTTATCTATTGTATTTTATGAATTAGAATATTTACACTTGTTAGATAAACGCGCAGCATATATCACTACTTGCAATATCGTAATATTAAACAATTAACTTAAATATTGCTAAGTAAAAAAACAAATATAGTATTAGTAGATTTCTTTAAATTTATTGCGAATTTCAGAAATTAAATGTTAAAGTTCTACCATTCTAAATTATAATTTGGCTTTGGAAAAAAGATTCGTTAGCCACTCGGAAAAAATCAGCCTAATTTAATTTCTAGTTACTTTTTTGATAAGCTACGCCTACTATTATGTTTTCTACTTCATAGACCAAAAGGTAAATTTTCCTAGAGCACTTAAATTCATAATATGGTTCCCTTGGCTACCAAGGAAAAGTACTTGTAATGATTTGCACGAAAAAGAAAGAAAGAAAGGAAGAAAGAAAGAAAGAAAAAAAAAACATAGACAAGGAAAAGAAGCAGATATTAAACTAGTCATTGTTTAGTTTTGAACAAATTTAATTCTATTATGGCAGTTTCTAACACAAACTCAAAATATGAACATAGTTGTAATACACGAACTATTATGTCTATTATCCAGCCATTTAACATTACAAAATCAATAACATTTTACAATCTTACTCATCTTTCCCAGAGGTTCGTCGTCTTTTGGGATCTCATCGCTTTAGCTTCTATCACGGCCTGTAATTTCAACAAAGAAAAAGTCAAAAGACTGTATAAACACTCCTCTATGACTGTTTAGGTATGCACAGAAAGATATGCATTTACGTCCATGTTATGCTACATGAAGATATCTACAACCACAGTACAGATTTTAAGGTGAATTGGATAGTGTGGTTTTTTTAAAGTCATTAATATTCTGTTTGTTATGGCATTTTCCCCGCTTCCCCATTAATGGAGTTTATTTAGTAGTTCTTTTTTCCACAATGCAATTATACATAATTTAAAAGCGAGCGCAGTGGTGCTAATGTTATTGCAAAGTGTATTTTTGCTCAATTTAACGCTGAACAAAATACATGCTAAACTCTGTAAACTACAGAGAAGTCAAATACCCTTAACAACCAAGGGGGGAAATTTGTGAACAAAATATTGTAAATCTGATGATTCTTGGGAATATATTTTCATTTGAAAAAAGTAAAATTCTCTCTCTCTCACACATCTACAGGTCCTGATGGTGTAGTGGTAACCAAGCTTGTCTCCTGACACAAGATCGCGGGTCCGATCCCGGTTAGGACCGATGGATTTTTTCGCGCGTAAAAATCCTAAGTAAGGCTTCCTTCGGAAGGGAAGTAAAGCTGTGGGTCCCATGTCGTACATCTACGGCACGAAAAAGAACCTCAAACCTGAAAGAGAGGCCTCTGAGCAAAATTTGTCGGCCGTTTCACGTCCTGAGTTGAATGGGACGCTGATGACCTGAGATATTAAAGGAAGAGACAAAAGAGAGTCACTCGCTTTTTTCAATATCAATTGTACTTCACATATCCTTTCGGAATATTTAGCTAAACTACTTACCCGTTTCAGGGGTGTATCCTACACATAAACTTGATTACAGACTTCTTATATTAATGCTGGAAGGGGACATACTATTCATCAGCTGATTCGTTATCATGAGAAAAGAACAATAGTATTTTATATAAGCTTATAATATGATTTAATACAAGAGTAAATGTTTAAGACATGAGCAAATTATAAACTATAAGAAATGATCCGATTTCCCTAATTTTCAGAAACTATTTTTCTAATTTTATTTAAATGGTATATACAAAATTTTGATGAGAAAAAACAAACATTCGTTCTACTTGAGCAATTTTTAAATTTTGGGTTTTAAGTAAAACCCCCACCTCTAATAGCCCGATTACCTAGATTTTCCGGAACTATTATTCTCATTTTATTTAAATGGTATATACCGAGTTTTTTTTGCAAAAAATTAATGAACTAGAGCTATTTTTAAATTTTGGTTTTCAGGAAACCCCCACCCTAATGGTGTAATTTCGGAAATTATTTTTGTTAATTTATGGCATATAGAAGTTTCATTGAGAAAAACAAAAGTTTGCGGCCGCTAAAGCGTTAACACACACGCACATACATATACACATTTTTTCGGTGCCTAGTAGGTAGGATCGAAGGAAATTTGAAGAAAAATTTAAAAAATGTTTTCATTGGTAGTTTCATGCGCTATTTGTTTTGTACACCAGAATTATAAAAGGATATTATTAAAAATTAATTAATGTCGATGGAGATTATTTAGTTTGTTTGCGTATTGTTAGCAAAGATTTACCGCAAGATATTTTAGCGCAGACAAACAGCTGAATTTTCATTAATACAGAGAAAAGTGTATATTATATCGAATATGACATATTAATTGAGTAAACAGTAAAAATATTAATAAAATATCAGAAATTTTAGTGAAGTCATTACATTTCACAGTTTTATGATTGACTGCTTAAAACAGAATATTACAAATATAATTTATGTTTATGTTAAACTCCAATTACTCTTTTATTATTAAACTCCAGGTAATATCTTGCTTATAAATAATTTAAACATATTTAAATACAATTTCATTAACAGCCTCTCTTTAAAATTCTTTCTTAAAACAAAAAGCAACCATTGGAACTAAAAATGCTGTATACAATTATTCCAGTTTTATATTTTTCTGTTTACTTTTTCTTTCACTAGATACCTCATAAAAGTACTGGGTAAAGTGGCAATTATAACAGTAAAAATTCTGGGGGTAATAAAATGAAGAAATCTCTCGTGGAAAAAAAAATTAAGGAGTTATGTTTTTTAAAACATTTATGAAAAAAAAAACCTCTGTTTAAAAATTATTCCATTATTTGATTTCAGCATTCCGTGACAAATGAAGGCTATTTCGAAACGGTTGATGCACTTCATACTCTTTTTTTTAGTAGGCCTTATTTGTATTTTACAAGAAAAAAGGGAATGCTGTTAAAAGACAAAGAGGTTTACCGTACAGACTACATAAATTAAATAATTAAAAGCGCTAATAAACGAAAAATCAAATATTGCCGGAAGCTTTGGAAATTTGGTTTTATAACTAACTGTGGCTTTGTCTGCACTATCGAATTAACACATTGGTCGCTTTGCAAAACACCCCTTAAGATTAATTCCATTCAGCGGATAATATCAATACTAGCATTATTATTTAAAAATGTAAATATATCCTTTTCAACAAATTAATTATTGTATTGCGACAGACATCAGTTTGAGCCAACTCGCTTGGTTAGCTTGTTCATGAACCTGGCCACAACATATAAACATAGGAAAAGTTCTCTATTGCTAATGATTAATAGATGGGATTAGCAGAAACAAAAGGATATACTACATTAGAGTTTTGGGTGCGAAAAACAATTACTGAGCAATGAAACTCTTTTAACAAAAATGCATGCTTATAGTGTGTCCAGATTTTAAAAAAATATTCAACATTGTAATCAAATTTCGTAAACTTTAGTTGAACTTAAATTGAAACGGATGGACATAAAGGTGACCTTGCAAGTACCAAGCGCTTTTTTTCTAAAGTTGAAAGATTTATACTCACTGAGAGTGAAACAAGGTCACCTCAGTTATTCAGAAGCGCTGCTATATGACAAAACTCATTAATAGAGAAATAACCAATAGCTTATACATGTAGATAGGATATGAACAAAGGCTTTTATCGAGATTCTCTTACAAAATTCATTCGGCACTTTTCACAACAAAGTTGACTTTCTTCTGTTTCTAAGAACAAATTATTATACAGAGGGTGCCAAAAATGTATACACACTTCAAGTAAAGATAAACTGTGTTAACATAAAGCTGAATTTACACAAACAGAAAAGGATAAGCGCTTATCATCTTAGGCTTTTACAGTTACAACAGTTGCTCAAAATGTCCACCATCGGCGTTGACACACTTCTGAATACTGATTGAGCAACGTTTGCGAAATCAGCGATTGCAGCACATGCCGTTTCAATTTCTTCCCGAAGTGCTGCCAGCGTAGCTCGTTTTCTACGGTATACATCCTTAAAAGTTCCCCATAGGTAGAAGTTCAACGGAGTTAGATCCGGAGAACGCGGTGGAAACTCATTCGGACCTCTTCGTCCAATGCAATACCTTGGATCCAGTGCGCGGGGCTTGTTGCTGTGCCAGGTCTCCCAGAATTGCTTTGTGAAAATCGCATACGGTACCACGAGTCTCAAATTTGTCTCGAATGCGTGCAATTGTTACTCGCGTTGGCGGTTCTGTCCTGTACAAACGTCTCTATAGCCTTTGAACTTCAACAACATTCTCGGTTTTCCAGTACCACTTCAAAATTGCTTTCCGGTTTTCAAACGATAATCTTGGCTCCATTTTGTTGTAGCAACGCTAGCATAACGTAATGTGAGTTGCATCTGTTTACAGAACATCATAGGATAATCTTAGCTTCATTTGTTCATTGTTGATTTACCTGTCGCGTAGCAACGCTATCATAATGTATGTGAGTCACATCTGTTTACAGAGCATCATACTACACATCACTGTTGTTTTTCGGTCCAACTTTGAAATATATTAAATTGGTATCCACTGTGAAAGTGTGTATACATTTTTGGTACCCTCGGTATATTTGATAAAGAATTTATATGACGCTGAATATGACACCAAATGTTTTAACTTAAGTATTCCTTTTTTACAAAGATGGTAGGCTACAAAAGGCAGTATATTAACCACATAAAATTTGCAAACAATATAATATGAACTTGTCTAAGTAATGGCTTTCAAGTAAAAATGCCTAATAACAACAAAAATTATATAGAAAATAATATAATTGAACAAATTTTATACTTCCAGTATTTAGGGCATATGTAAAATTTTAAGAGGACCAAGTTATTAATAAAAAAGAAACGTAAGAAACCTACAGAACAACTCGCAAGAAAGGAAAAAGGACAATGGATGTAAAATAAGAAAGGTGCAACCAAGAGAGGAACATTTAAGAAACCTAGGGAATATCGACTGACCCGAAACAACGGACAAATAATGAGACTGGAGCAGTCTAGCACTTAAACCATGACAGAAGCAGATCGTTTCTTAAATTGTCAAGAACACACATTATTTTAATTATCAACACTAAAAGATTCTCATACTAGTTGGACGCAGTGAGCGATACTTGTATGGCTCCTTTGGCGATGGAAGAGGGAACAAAGTGACTTAAAATATTACGTACTAAACAAATTTAAAAAATATTTTGGCTGCGTCTTATTTAAAAATTAAATACGTATTATCTATTTTCTTATCCTATTGCAGTACAAAGAAATTATGACAGAAAAGAGGGGCTTGAAACTTGAATATTTTGGGAGTGGGACTGAACATTCTCGGAAGCGTCAATATGAAGCTATAGATATCGATATTAATTAATGTTATAGCTACGTTGCGATATGGTGTGTGTTCATAGCCAGTCAAATGTAGGCCAATGTCATTGGTGGGAGCGCAGTACCCCAAGTCACTCATTGGTAAGGCGTTTTGAGAACTACAGTAGCGATGTTTTGTGAACAATTAATGCAGTTAACGTCAACTAATAACTACTGCATGATCCACTGAAGTAATGGGGGATAAATTATTTGTTTAAGGAAAACTATTGTTTTTTTTAAGTTTTTAAACACATTTTGTAGTTTTCTCTAACACCATAATGAAGCGTCCTTTTTCTTAGCCCAATATTCTGACATTTCTCCTTTCTCCTCTTCTCCTTAGCAAAACAGGACAGTGATTTGCTGCTCATAAAAAGTCTCTTCCAGACATTTTCATGTTCTTTTGTTAGTAAATCAAATAATATGGAATTAATGTTAATTTTGATCACTTCTCTGGTGTATAATATGTTTTTATTATATGTTTCGCTTACTATATAACTCTGAAGTTTATGGGAAAAAGAGGAAAAATATATCTATGAATATTTTACGTCATAAAATAATCTAAGGCAGAACAGTTAAACTATTTATGTTATCTATCAATGAACAGTATCCTGTACTACTGGAATGAACACATACGAAATAAAAGACGCTAGTTTTAACACAAATAGGTCTCCGCAAGTGCTCTGCCGGTGAGAGGAAACAAAAGACTAATGCTTTGAATATTTGTCAGCATTTGGTGTGTAAACATTTGCCACGTATCTATAAACAAAACAAAACAAAAGCGACTCTTACAGAAAACAACAGATATCGGCAATAGATACAAATGCACTGATCCCCGTCGCGCGTGGAGGTATGAAAGTTGCGTTCTTATGGACCGAGGGGCAAGCGCGCGCGCCTAAAATCGATATCGGTCCCCAAGTCTGAAAAGACAGACTGGCAAGAAGGGATGAGTCACTGAGTGAAAGAGATGGGGTTCCTTTCACACAACCCCTTGTTTTGCGTGTGGCGGCCGTGCGCATCTCGGGGGTTGAAAAGAAAAGAGGGTAAAAACAGAAAAAAAGGAAGAAATCAGTCAAATGCAAGCACTGCCTAACACCACAGGGCTATTTAAAACTAATTATTGAATGTGAGCTGTCAATTTCATGGCTGTGTGTTTTAGCAGCATTTGCAGCTTAAAACTGTTAAACTTTCAATTCTAAAATTTAAACATAATAAATATATTTGATGTTATTCCTTATTGCATGACTAAATTTTAAGAAACGAGCGAAACGTTTTATGTAACTATATAAACTAGTTTCATTGCAACAAAATTATAAAAGGATGTTAATAAAATGAAATAAAATTAATGTTAATGTCAATTTTCTTAAGCCAATTCTTTCTTTTATTATACTTATGACGTCATTGTATCGATGGAAATTATTTAGTTCGTTTGTCTATTGTTATTGTTGTTAGCGAAGATACATTTACCAAAAGAAAATTTAACCTAATTTGAAAGTGTTGAATTGTTGCAAACACGGACACTTTTCAGAATAAATACGATAGGTTCATTAATTGCATAAACATTACAAGATTAAATATTTTTAAACGTCAGAGTTGATACATCTTTTAGAACAGGTTAGTAGCTATTATAAAATTGTATTAATTAACTTGTTAGCTAATATTAACTTTTTATTAATTCTGTAATTATTTATTTTGCAATGAATATACATGAATTGATTCGTTAGTACCGTCTTAACCTAATATTTTAGCATTGAAAACAATTAAAAGGCGTATTACCATGGCAATTTTATGCAACTGGTATACCATTATGTAGCATTTTATTAACGATTTTGAACACACAATAAAATCCCGTTATAATTCTGGTATACAAAAAGCTTATATTTAGAATAAAAATAAAGCTAATATAATAAATAAAGCTAACACCTCACTATACTGCCCATTTTTAAAAAGGAAAATTGACGCACCGGTTACAGAGGAATAATTGTTGTTGATTCGGTTTATTTACGGACACTCTTTAACATCTCAGGTCATCAACGTTCCATGCAATTCAGACCGTGAAACAGCCGATAAATTTTGCTCAAAGACCTCTTCTTTCAGGCTTGTGGCTTCCTTTGGAAAGTCACACTTAAGATTTTTACGACCGAAAAAATCCAACGACCCTAGCCGTGATTGAATCCACGATCTTGGGTTTACGAGGCAATATGTTCACCACAAAATCAGCAGGACCTACACAAGGGAATAAGTTTAATTACTGCACTCTATAAATTATACTCGAGAATAATACAACAATTATTAGGAAAACACAGAGTTTAACAAACCGACATATTTCCCTTTTTTTCCCATACATTAATGCTATCCACAAAGTTAAAATGCTGGTATTTGGGAGATTGTAAAAAGAGGAGGGAATACCACTGTCTTTGATGGGAGTAATTAAAACGTTGTACGAACGATGTAATATAAAAATGTAAACAATGGCCGGATTAGTTAAAAGTATACATTGCTGTTTAATTTGTATACTGACAATGCTATCAGAAGAAATTTGAAAGTAATATATGATTTATACAAAAAGATATCATGTTCTTATGCGGATGACCAGGTCCAAATATACAGATCTGAAAATGTTTTACAAAAAACATCAAATACGTTAAATCGCAATATCGTTTAAGAATATAATTTTGACATTTCATTAGAAAGGACTAAACTGATAGATTCTATGGGAAATATGTAGTAAGAGGTAAAAGCACACAATAGAACAAGTTAACATTTACATTATTTATGATCTCTTCCTGAAGATGTAACAAATAAATATCTGACTTTTTCAGCTTTACTGCCTTTAATGTAGTACTTCATTTTGAACAAAGGTTTGATTCCTAAAAATATAATAAAATGCAACCATTCTCAACATTTGGAACAAATTAAACAATATTACATACTTTTCTAAACTAAAGATTAAACCAACAATCATTATTTTTTATTATTATTCTTTCTGCGTTCTTCTCGGTCTTACCAAATTTCTTCTTCCAGCCTTCTTTCCTTTAAAATTTTCTGATTCCATATTGTTTTAGGTTCTCCGTGTTTTTCCCTTTCTTCAGGCAGCCACTGGTATATTCTTTTGGTCTTCCTTTTCCCCCTAACATTCTTATTAAATGCGCATATTAATCCACTATAAAGTGCTCAATATTCGCTCTTCTAATCACTTTATTTTTGAGTTCGTGCAAAATTCTCTCAAGATAGTTGATATACATTTTTATAATTAAAGATGATATTTTTGTAACTATTTGTGAGGGTCCTGTTGAAACAGAGTGAAATAATATTAAAATAAAAGAATTTAAATTCTATCTCCCAGTCCAACGTAGGTTAATATGATCTATGAGGTTTTAGTTGGCAGGTTCCTTTGAGACAGAGAAAGAAATAGTCGCCACCCATACAGAGCGTGGTGAACATTTACAACAATAAGAAAGGCGTAAAGAGAAGCCTACACAGTAAAAGTAACAGTGAGCAGTGGATGACAGAGATGTTGTTAGACAAGGATATTAGGAAAAAACTCAGAGACTTTAGTTTAGGCACTTTAACTTGAGTAATTACTCCAGTTCTGAGTGGAGGCCAGTTTTAATGAATAAATGGATTTAATCTGATAAGTTCCTCACCACTTATAACATTCTGGAAGAGGTATGCTTACGAACCTGACAATTTAACCGTATTCCCCTGAAACTGTCAGAAAACGTTTAACGAAATAATTCATAGAGGTTCGAAAAACCAGAATTATGATATGAAATAAACTACCTGAAAACTTGATGCTGAAAAAAGGGAAGGAAAAGGAATAAAGAGCATCACTTTTCGCATTAGAAATCCAAATCTCATGAAATGTAAAACAACATACATTTAAAATTCGAAAACATAAA
Source organism: Metallyticus violacea (assembly GCA_030762175.1). Classification (NCBI taxonomy): domain Eukaryota; kingdom Metazoa; phylum Arthropoda; class Insecta; order Mantodea; family Metallyticidae; genus Metallyticus; species Metallyticus violacea. The sequence goes on from CM060839.1 coordinate 41,165,697, forward strand.
TTTTAACAGAAACTACAAAATTTTTGTGGATTTTTATTTTCGAGGAACCTTCTTGGTCTAGTGATCGTTTTTCTGGTGGGAGTTCTGGATTCAACCTGTATCTACTGAGTAATTTTACAAATTAGGGAGATCTGGAACAAGGTTTATCAGCCTCGTGAGGACACTGGGGAGGTGCCCGATACAGAGACGGTGTTCTTCGATCTAGAAATCGCGTGAAGGCGACCGGCGGAGAGTTCGTATGCTGATCACATGCCCTTCTGCAATGCTGCCCTCTATCGACAATATCGCAAGAGGGAGGGAGAGAATGCAGCGGTCGCTGCGGCACGCAATGAGTAGTAAATGAATAGTTTGTTATAAAACAACCGTTTTAACTCAAAGCTACTTAATACTCGAGTGCACTTTATACAGAGAGTATTCACTAAATTTAAGTCGCGCCAATAGCGACTAAGTTATCATTGCACAATTTTGAGCAATAGTAAGAGTGGTATGCACACAGTTATTAATTTTATTCCATGATGAGTACCTACCTAATCTGTAGGTTTGTTCGAAGTGGCATCCTCCTGCAGTCAAACGTTTCTGACATCTTTTGATGAAAGTTGTAATTAATTCCCAACAGTTTTGTTCCCCTAATTCTTCTAATATGGGTGCTGATATTTTTCTTTTAAGTCTGAGGTTTCATCTTTGCTGACTTCTCCTTATTTACCAATAGCCTGTAATAACATACAAAAATACAAACTTTTGAATTATGTTCATCTCTCAACAGCAAATAGAGTTATAATAATAAGAATACAGAATTAATGCTTGCTCTTAAAACATCAAACTGTCCATGTGTTGCCATCAGCGTGTTATTGTGATTGACATGACCTTGGTAGTAAAAAATATTAAACTTGAGGTTAGCTCTTCAGTTTTGATGAATTGAATAACAATGTCGAGGCGATTTGGGCCTATTCGCTAATCCAGAAACTTGTTGAGAAGTGCATGTTTGATTTTTAACATGGTTTTTGTTCAGTGGCTGCACAATATTCTAGGATTAGTTTTGGCACACTTAGGATAAATTTTCACTCTTTTTAAAAAGTGAAGAAAAAAAAATCTATGACTGTCTACCAAAGCATAGCAGGTGCAGGAGGGCGATCTTTCTGGATTCAACCAGCTGTGACGCTTCTAGAAATGACCGAATATGCACCCTCCCATTCTTTCTTCTTCTACAATGAAATCTTTCTCGTCAGAGAACAGCATTTTTCAATGCCCTTCATCCGTGTATCTTGCCAAAAGCTGTTTTCATCTTTGTTTCTTTTGTTCTTGAGCTCAACAGTGAACAATCGTCCATTGTCTCTCTTGTAAGCGTCTAAACTTAAATCTCGTTTAATGAGACAAGACGTAGATCTTTTGGAGATTTGCACCTCATGATTCTTTGGCTTATGAAGAAGGTTTCACTGGTTTGACAGTTTTGTATGTGTCCTGGGCAAGCGCAAGGCACATTGGTCACCAATAATTCTACAACTCAACATAACGCTGATATCAAATGGATTCATTAATGATGTGGACATTCGACTTCAAGCCGGTTTAGTTTAACGAAGAAAACAAATCTTTATTTTACATTTTAATACATTTCTAGCAGCACAGGGCACTGTGCTGAAAAGATAAAATTAATGCATAGCATCCAGTTCATGCACTATGTGAGAATATTTCCCATGTTCTTTGCACTTCTGGGAGTGTGATGTGATGTTGAAATAAACATTTTCGTGTTCATGACCAGTTAACTGTGTTGAAAATTGCAAATACCTCCATTATTCTCAAAATGACTAGAGCTACTAAATGGCTTCCTGACAATGTGCACTGCAGCTTAATCTTTTGATTATGAACGGCTTTCTCGTGAAGTAATTAAGGGTTTCCTGTTGGTCAGTATGTGGTTTTGTGAAAATTTGCCTGGCCTGAGAAGTAAAGCATCTTCTTCAGATAAAATATACCCTGCATCCTCAATTTCCGTGATATATTGCGCACGTTTATCTTTGGGCTTTGTATTTTCCTTCTGAACGCAAGATATAATTTCAGTGTTTCTTTTTTGCTTGCATTAACAACATACCCCATTACACTAGGAAATCATACATGATTTATATTCGTGTCTTGTTTAACATTATTGTTACATTGCATTTTATGCAGCATCACAGAATTAATTAACCAAGATTTCTTTTTTCCATCTTCATCTCTGTCCACCGTTACTGTTATAATCTATCTTTAAACCGCCACGGGTGGCCGAGGTCGTTAAGGCGCGGACTCGTGGGCGGGAAGTCTATCATTCGATTCCCACCAGGACCGTCCTCCCCGACTGACTTTTTTTTTTCTTCCAGGTTTTTCTCACTCCTCATAAATGGAAAATGCCGGGGAGGTGCCCTAAACTTAGGCCTGGAACGTTTTCTTCCTTAAAAAAATATCCTTTCCCAATATATAATTTCATCTCATGTATCACCAGTGTTCGCCTCCTGTAGTAGAGAGTCGGTCCTGGTGGTGTAGTGGTAACCATACTTGCCTTCCAAACCCAAGATCGCGGGTTCGAACTCGGCCAGGATCGATGGATTTTTCGAGTGTAAAAATCCAAAGTATGGCTTCCTTCGGAAGGGAAGTAAAGCCATGGGTCCCGTGTCGTACATTTACAGCATGAAAAAGAACCTCAAGCCTGAAAGAAGAGGCCTCTGAGCAAAATTTGTCGGCCGTTTCACGCCCTGAATTCAATGGGACGCTGATGTTAAAGAACGTCCATAAATAAATCAAACCTCCTGTAGTACCTCAGTAGTAAAAACGGCCGTTAAACACTATTAAAAAAAAACTTTCTTTAAACCGCTTATCACCGTATTGTTTCATATTAAGCGGATCCAAAATTGTGTGTTGTATGCTTTTACTATTGCTAGTATGTATACGACACATCCTATTAATTATGTCTTATATACACAATTTACAATTTCAAACATCTGTACTAAGAGTATTTACCTCTAACTGGCGAATGGAGAAAACCCATTTGGGGAGTGGACATTAAAACCTCACTGAAAACTTGCAGAGCTATTACTCGCTCTAAATTGGATTATGGAAGTATAATATATAACTCTGCAATACCATCTGTACTAAATAGACTCAGCATTCTGAATTGTTTTAGGGGCATTTCGAACTGGCTCGATTACAGATAGACAAACAAGCCTCCCTTGAAAAAAATAGTTAAGTATCCCGTATACTTTTAAAATTGCAGCCTTATTCATTTATAAAATGTAACATCTACATATTTCCGAAAGAAAATTTATGAAGAAGCACCCAAAAATGGCTTTTTCACTAAAAATTCGAAAAATAAACATATCTTTCCCCTTTCCCCTTTCTAGACTCAATTAAACCATTGATATTCCCCCATGGAGAAGTACGCTACCATAAATTAAAATGGAAATTTCATATTTAATTAAAGATCATACAAATAATTATATATAGTGATAACGGTTGTGGCTATGCTGTGGTTTACCCCGATCACACGATGCTGTACATATTACCATATCTGTATACTGTATATTTACATGTGAGTTTTGTGATACCACTAAATCATTGTAATACACTTCGATAACAGCTAAATATACGTCTTATATAATTGTAAATCCAGCATACAACTATTCTAACGTTTTTTCTACAAATGAGAAATTCACAAAAAAATCAATCTGATGAAACATGCGAAATGTAGATAACCTCACATCAGGGCATTTCAGGAAAGGAACACGCAGATTGAACAGCAAAGGAGGCTACAAAACTACCCCTACACAAACAAATATTAATACCACACCAAAATGTCGAAAAATACAATCAGAAACATCTACAATCTCTGGCAAACAACTTGGACAAACAACCATCTAGCAAACTACACGAAATAAAACAGAATGAAGAACATGATATCCACTGCAGAATTTGAGTTGTAAGGACCAAGTTATCATCTCTAAACTAACATACTCTCATCTACTGAATAAAATATCTCATACCAGATGCAACATCAGCCATACCGTCATATTCGTAGTCCATATACTTTCCGAATGTCAACATCAGAGAGGCCAATGTAATCTACCAGGCCTTCAAGTAGCCATCAACAATTACTCTCACATTGAAACTTTGTTTAAATTAATAAATTCATACATTGAAATATAATGTAACGAATGCTGAAATTCCTGTAATATCATTATATTAATATACAGCTTGTCGCGATATGACTATCAAGTAAGTTAAAGCAACATAAAGTAAATAAAGGAAACACAACAAAAAAAAATTGAAAAAAGTACTTGAAAAGTCAACTTTTATATTTTATAATTTTTAATGGTGTTATGAACATTATTGTGTAAGTTATGTAGGGCATTTTTAAACGATATCATGCTATTTTTTCATGTTAAGAAAATATTTATGTAACAAGACAGTTAAGTAGAATTTTATTCACCAGTGGAAAGGCAAGACCTCGGAAGCTAATTTTCACAATTGAATAAAATCTTGTTGCACAGGCACAATATTTCTTCAGTTACTTTAAACCAAACTAACGTTAATTTTGAATTTTAATGAAATATGTAGTTATATTTATCATTGCATAAACAAGAGTACAATGTTATGCTAACAGTTATTTTACATTACTATCATGTCAAATATTAACAAGCTTTAGACATAAATGTTTTACATAAGTTGTGATAATTTAAATACACAATGATATAATAACAAGTTTGACACAATATGTTTACAATATAGTAGTAAGTTTAAAATATTTTAAGAATTTAAAAAAAGACGATTAATGCTGCCTGAAGATCTGGAGGAATTTAAGGAAATGCTAGAATAGCTATCGTGTTCAGTTATAACGTGTTTGACTGTCAGTTTTTTTTTACAAGGTTCACAAAATGGAGGTTCTTGTCTGGTGAAAAGATAGCCGTGTGCTTTTAAATTGCCTTCTATTCCTTGATGAGAAGGCATTCACATTAATGTTACTTGTTTATCTTCAAGAATATTTTTATTGTATACATTTAGAATTTTTTGGTTAATATATTTGTCAAAATATTTTAAGAGTTTAAATCAGTATTGCCATCAGAATAAATTAATATTTTCTCTTAGATTTCATAGCTTCCAAGCATTTTTTGATTGGAAATTGTTCACTGGAGAAAACGATATAGAAATCAGGTAATTTGTATAACATATGTACGTTCTGGAGATATAACATCATAACCACTACCACAATAAGACTGGGAACGTGTAGATTTTTATGTAGCCTTGAATATGTGCATTTAGTTCTTTAAACAATTCTATCGACTTGATTTTTATCATTTTGATACATTTTCCAATTTATTTTTGAGGCTGTAAGCCTGCTTGACGGAATTTCATTATTAATGTTCCTGTTTATTAACACTGTAACAGACAGTTCTAATTGTAATCAAATTTATTTATGGACACGTATTTCTAATTATATTTTATTTTATGCAAAGAGCTATTTCATCCTTTCAGCTCTGTATATACACAAATTACTTCAACAACGCCCTTGTTTCATTTTAATTTTCATTAATTTAACTATAGTTTTAAATTGGTAGCAGTGAATAAACATTTTAAATAGCTATCGCTTTGTTGATTATGACTGGTTTAGACGATCATTAAATCGTGATCTTATAGCCTCTCCATGTTGAAATATTGGTTTAATGTAAATTTTGTGATGCAGAAAAAAACTTTATGATGCACATCGTTGAAGTTAAACCTTAGGAACTCATTATTTCATAATCCTATTTTTATAGAAGCCTATTTATTTAATCATGGCAACAAATTAAGCGTGTCTTGTGTTACAATTTCAATGTGAAAAATCAACAAATATGTTTTTAAGAGAAAACGAGACAATTTATACTTTTATGATTATAGGATATGATGACAGAAAACATGCACAACAAGAGTGTTGAAAAACATTAACAATAGTAATTTACAAATGTACAGAAGTTTGTGCAGGCTTTTACAAATGCCAAATTGCAAATGGAAAATCTGTCGAACGTCTAAATAAGAATAAATTCAATTTATAAACTCAGATGAATTATTTTCATATATATATATATATATATATATATATATATATATATATATATGAATTATAATAGTCTTTATTATTGGTCAACATCGTTAATTTAATGCTATTTCCATAAAACTACGATAATAACAATTATGTCATTAAACTGATTTCATTATTAAAATGCAATCATCAATGGAACAATATGTCACGATAATACCAGGAAACAATTTATATATTATTGAAAACAATATATTATTCATCTTCATTGCAGGGTACAAAAATACAGAGTTCATAAAAATAAATCAAAGTCAGCTATGTGAATTAATAGAATTTGGTAACACTAACATGTTCTGAAATATATACAAACACTATTATGTTGTTATCGTAGAGCCTACCCGCGATATTCTAAGTTCAGCTTTATAAAAAATAACTGCCGCTTTTTAGTCTATTAATATCGCTGACATCTTTGTATGAGAGGACTTAAGGGAGCAAATATAAATGAAAAATATATTCATGGTTCAAGATAAACTTTCAGTTCATTAAATCTATTGATATTTATATAACACTGTTACCTTATGTTGTTGCTCTGCTAGATGTCCCCGGAGCAAACATGGTGAGCATACTCAGTATTAATGACAATTTAACCTCTTTTAGCTTGGGCTAACATTTTATGCCGTAAATCTATCTTTGCTAACAATAATAACAAAAGACAAACGAGCTAAATAATCTGCAGAGATTATTACGTGTTAAGTATAATCAAAGTAGGCAATGACTTAAACAGAGCCAATATTTCCAAGGAGTTTTGTCTTCTGTTTACTTATTTAAAATAAGAAAATGTTTTTGTGGCCTTGTTGTTTTAACTTCAAGGGAATCTTTGCCGACATTTATTCATATAGTTTTTGGTTGCTGCGGCTGAAGCTCGTAAACTTAACCTAACAACTTTTTTAATGTATGACAGTGAAATTAGTATTTAAATGTATTTTGTCAATGTAACAGGTATTTTACGAAATTCTTCTGGGTCATATATCCTCCAGGCTTAATGTTTTTATTCTAAAATGCATTATTCTTATATAATGATGTAAATACATTTCAAAAGTAAACGTTCTACGACGCATATCGAATTGACTTTGTCCATATTCCAGTCTTTGTTTACTTGTGTAAAAATCAGATTATTTTCACGATAACATAAAAGTCATGACTACATATATAAAGCACTGAAATTCTTAAGGGTATTTTTTTTTTCCAGTTATTCAAACGCCGCGTCAGCGTGTTTACGGTGGCGCCATTCTCCCCTCGCCGGATTCCACGCAGCATTTTTTATTTTTTCTTCGAAGGTAGAGAAGGGGCTATTTAAGCTCGTGGACCTGACATCTTAAATAAGGATGGATATTAGAATGCAATCTCTCGTCGACGATCTCTGGAGTACCCTATCATAGCTTCAAAGCACAAGATTTCCAACCTTGCAAGTCACCACGCCGCACGCTTCGAGACTTCCCCATACTTGGCGGAGAGGTTTGTCATACTCTATGTATGTCTGACTGTCAGGATCCCTTGACAAGAGAAATACTTTGACAGTTGCGTAGAACGAGTTGACATGTTAATCGATATTAATCGATATGCTAATTAAAAAAAATTTACATTTGACATTAACTTTATGAAAAAAGTGTGGTTTTCATTTTCGAATTTTTATGCTACAGCTAAACGATTTTAAAGGAGTGTGACGTACCCGGCTTTAGCAATGTGTTAGCTGCTAATATTGAACTCAGGAAATTTTGTTCTGATACAGAAAAACAAACGCTAATTATAATTACTTCACAGCTTTCAAATAATTATGTAAGTAAATACAAAATATTTCTATATATACGCGTTCTTATTCCTTTTCTTCATTAAATTTAAAACCATGACAAACTATTGCCATTAAAACGAGTTACGCAAAGACTTAAAATCTCTAATATACCCTAATTTAAAAAGTACACTAAGAACAATGGATGAAAAACACCATTAGAAATAAGATTGAATAATAATTTTAGTACATTGTAAATTATAGTTATTCATTTACCAATTTTACTACATTACCACATCTTTTGTAATTACGAACTGAAATTAAATCTTTTTGCTTTTTGTGCTAGTTAAAACTGAATATTCAGAATAACTTTCTTTAAAAATAGAACATGACACATTTTACAACTACACATTTTACTTAACGTAACATTTATCGCAGTCCCTCGTTTAATTCTATAGAAATATCATTAAGGAGCCTATAATTTTTGTTAGTAAAACATCATAAGTAAGCTCATTTTAAAAAAATAAAGAGACAAACATTTCTTCAGATTCCCTAGACAGCGGGTTTTGCATTTAAAATAAAAAAATGAGTTAATTGTCGTATTAATATCATAGCTACAAATATTAAATCTTAATTAACAAAGAAAGATGTTTATATAATAAAAAATAAAATACAGAGTGTTTGAACATAAAACGTTAAGTTATTTCAGATAACTGTGTATCCTGCTTGATAAGCAAGAAAAGGTATTGAGTACTCAACTATACGAAATATTTTTATTGCTTATGGTACACTTATATAACACATGAATAAATATGTTATTCCCATTTAATGAAACTTAGTAGCATGGCTAAGTTTAAAAATTATATGTAATTTTTTGAATAAGCTGTAAATTAGTCGATGTTTTTTAATTCTTATGTTTTTGTGAACGTTTAAAACAAAATTTTCTGCACTTTAACAGTTAGTAAAATGAAGCTAAACCCTGAATCCAACTTTTAATACACAATAAAATTATTGTTTGACAGGTGGTGATATTTAATACTAAAGTAATAAAATGGTACCATTAACTGAATAAACCTTTGAAAAACGGTTATGGTTTCTGATTCAGGTAACACGATTCAATACTTCATTCAAATTTATTCAGAGCTTTACCTGAATATACTTACGAATTTGTAAGGTTTATTAACAGCGCTGTAACTGCATAAGGTATAAACATACATGATTAGTTAAACAAACGCTATAATTTCAACGAAAAAACGGGGCGCAGACCGTAAATATGATGTTTTAACAGCAGAAAATAGAATTAACATCCATTGATAAGACACCTAGCCGCTCCATAGCTGCCACCACAGCCCGTGAAAATTACGAGAAGTGTGAGGGTTGGTAACACGTGAATTTACCGTGGTATCTTGTCGACAAATCAGAATGATGAATGCGACACGAGCATGAATAACATTATTTTCTTTCTGACGTCTTAGCTAAGTAAAAACGCGAAAACTCCGCCCTTCGCAGCTACTATTCCGTTGTCTGTAATAATGGCATATGTCTATTGCTAAGGCGATAATTACTTCTTGAGAGCATCTCAAAATCTAAACCCAGTAGCTACTGTGGATTTATAGCAGAAAATTATACAGCACGAATTAATTTTTTTCTGTACGTAAGCTTCTGTATGTAAGCATTTTATCAAGTACATTTTAAATTTTTGCGTTTTATTTTATTAAATTATAGTTCAATGTTGCATTTTATGATAATTAAAATATATAGTGAGTTGTTTTTAACTATGGGCCGCCTGAACGAGGTTGCTTTTCATTTTAATATTTATATATTTGCTGAAAACATAAAATAATACTGTAATTAAAACTAATAATAATGATCAATAACTTGTATAATAAGACATGTTGGAAATGATGCCCCTTGGCGGCAATACATTGTCAGCTCTGCGTGAGAAATTTATTGATTTTATCTAACTTTTCATCCGTGAGAATATGTCGGTTGGGAACATGTTTATTGTCAGTATTTTGTCTCTCGTAACTTTTTTAACAAGTAGGCGAACAGTTTTTCTACTTGTAATGCGATTTTCTTGAGAACCGCAGTACCACTTCTCTACATGAATCCGTTTTAACTACATAAATCCCATTTCTTCAAGCCTATATTGATGTAGTGGCATAATTAACGAAGTACAATTAGCACACAATGCACACACACAATAAGAGCCGTTAGAAACATGAATGCACACTCACTCACTTACAAAGCCTTCCTAAAACTAACTCCTTGACGCTACCTGCATATCTATTATACGGTATTGACGACTGGCTTCTCTAAATACGCAACTGCACTTAACCTCCATAACCAAAATGACCTCACTGTGACTTATGTTATAAGCTAATCATCGGCCTTTCAGTGTTGTATGAAAACTTCCAAAAATACCAAATAAGTATTTTTAATTTATTAGTAGTGTTTCTAAAGCATAAGAAATTCGTTATTTACTCATATCAATGATTAAAATACAGACATAATAAGATACTTTCTTTATTTCAAGACTCTTTCATCTGTTTTATTCAAATATTAATATTTTTATTTATTTACTTTATTATTTATTGTCCCTTTTATTACATTGGTCTTCTCGCGACGTCTGTAGATGTAAGTATGAAATTATTAATGAAATGAAATGAATTAATAATGGCGCAAATGAGCTCGGAGGCCTTGGCGCCTTAAAGCTATCTGGTAATCGCCTTCTCAGGGTAAGGAAAAACTCCAAAAGAACTTACCTAGACAGTTTAACCTTATCGGGAATTGAACTCAGGACTTCCGGAGTCGCAAACACTTCCATTAGGCCATGGCAGCGGTCGAATAATACTATCCACGTTGATTCCTCTCGATTTTTATAACCGTTAATGCTTTTACTTTTTCTAAGTGTTTATTTCATTCATTAACCACCTGTCAAAATAATGAAATTACAATGTTTACAAAATTTACTTACACGTATATATTTCAACCTAATTGAATACATTTCAATATAATTAAATACATGATAGCCTAATTATACACAATAAATGTCAATCTAATTAAGTATATTTCAACCCCTAATTAAATGTCAACCTAGTTATATTTACATTTGTATAAATTCGACAATTAATGCATGCCAACCTAATTAGGTAGATATAAGCCTAATAATATACATTTCAAAGTAATTAAATACATTATAAGCCTAATTATATACTTGTCAACATAATTAAACACATGATACACTAAATATTTATCAACAAAATTTAACACATTTCAAGGTAATTTAATACACGTGGGCCTAGTTAAATACATGTCAACTTAATTAAATACATTTCAACTAATTACATACTTCTCAACTAATTTACTATATGCCGACGTAAATACATGTCAATGTATTAAATTTTTTAAGAAATTAAATATATGTCGACCTAATTAAATACAGGTCATTATAATTAAATATAGTAAACAAATTTAATGCATGTTAACGTAATTAATTTTTTTCAACTAAATAAATATATGTCAGTCTAATTTAATACATGTTGACCTAATTAAATACATGTCGACGTAATTAAATGCATGTAAAGAAAATTAAAATAAATCTCAACCTAAATAAATACATTTCGTGTAATTAAATAAATGTCAATGTAGTATTAAGGATATTTCAAAGACTTTAGTGTTAGCATGCAATTCAAAACAGGTTAATATTATCAAATTCTTCTAATTCATTTAGTAGCTATTATTATCTTCTTATTTTGTATTAATTACATAACTATGTACTCTGCAATGAAGATGAATTATTGATTTTGTTTACTGTAATACAGTAATTGTTTCTTTAATATTATCGTAACATAATATTCAGTTGATGAAGCTCTTTAGCAATGAGAACAACATAATAACGTAATAATTTATTTTTTAATCAAAATGATGTTTCAATTAATGTTTGTAGATGGTTAAACCTTGAATTGTTAGATCCAAAAACGCTAATGGTGTCCAAAGGAAAGCGTGTTCTTATTTCACCATTCCCTATTTCGCTAATCCCTTAAAGTGTTTTCGAAAGTTTTAGAATGTGCAGTTCAGATGAAACCTACTAGAAGCTTTTATAACAAATCCAGAATATTCCTGCGCTATCTTGGGGGATTAGCTGAAAAAGTCAGTCTGTTTTAGACGTAAGAACATCAAAGAAATTGTTGTCAATGTTCTAACGAGGGTTGAGTGTCGATATGCCCTTTGCCAGTATCGGCGGGCATGTCTTCAGGTACAACGTCGATAAGAAATGCATAAATTAGGCAAACCTCCCTCCACTCGGGTTTGCGTGATGGGGGGGAAACAAAAGGCGGTATAACTGCGGCAGAAAGAGGAATGGAGGACTGAGGTGGTTGCCGGATAATATAATAATTTTTATGAAAATTCCGCCTCTTGGAAAGCCGCACGCACGGTCTACCCCCCTCCCCTCGCGTGCTACATAGCAAAACATATACCGTATGCAAGTAATTAACAAACAAGAGGCGTTAAATGGAATTATTTTGCTGACCCCAATGCTAGCTACTTTTAGGCGGCACCATTACTGTTCATTTTCATAAAGAATTAACTCTAGCTGTATTCAGAGCTTTTTATGTAGATATGCAGGCACCAGAGTATAAAGGACGTTCATACTTTACCATTCGCGGTTTAGGTGCATTAATGCAGGTTATGCATGGTGTCCCTTGTTTGTGGGACGTTTTATATCTACCTAGCGACTCAAAGTTACATGCCTACCTACTATAAGGTGCCAAAATGTTCTGTGGACATTTGAAAGGATAACAATGTGATGGTACAATGTCTGGAGAAAATGTTGGGTGCACTAAATGCATTCATGGGCCACCTTAGCTGTATAATGCAAACAAAACACCTTTGCGATTCACTGTTTTAGTTAACTGTATAAAGTTAGGCGAAACCGCATTTTGAGAATGATTTCAAGCTCTTGTTGCAAGCCTCTCCTGTCATATTTTCTCGCGAGTACACAAGATATTTAGACAACATTTTTTATGTAAATGCTATTAAAGATAGGCTAAAGATTATGATGTGGACAAAGTGAGAAACTAGATCAACGAGTTAATGCTTTTATAGCCGAGTAAATGTTGCCAACTCGTGGGACTTTCCTCATTTTGTGGAAATTTTGGTGCCTAAATTATGAAACTGGGACCAAAATAATTAAAATGGAAATTTGGAATAGTTTCGATCTCTAATATCTTATTAAAATAATTTTTTTTTTTTATTTTTCTTGTTATATATGCATGTTTTTCTTGTTAAACATAACAGGCTAAAGCAGTAAAATCATGGGTGAAGAGATAGCAAAATTTACCGGATACAGTTTCATTTATTCATTTTATTTACGACGCTCTTTAACATCTCAGGTCATCAGCGTTCCATTCAATTCAGGGCATGAAATAGCAGAAAATTTTTGCTCAGAGGTCTGTTCTTTCAGATTTGAGGTTCTTTTGCGTGTAGTAAATGTACTGCGACTTTACTTCCCTTTCAAAGGAAACCATACTTAGGATTTTTACTCCCGAAAAAATCCATCAACCATATTCAGGATTAAATCCGCGACCTTGGGTCTACGAGGCACGTATGGTTATCGCTAGAGCATCAGGATTGACTTATTAGATATCTTCCCCTTCTCTGCAGTCATATTATGTGCAGTTTACGGCTGACTGGGGGATAGCCCTAGGGGGAAAGTACCTCTGCACTTGCTATATGATAATGCACTTTATCATATTCAAATTATACACACTAAACAACATTTATTGATTTAATGAAATATGTATTTATATTTTACATTTAATCACAGTAGAAAATTTTGGGAAATTCAAAATATCTGTGTGTGGAAAAATTTTAAATTTTGCGTGGAAATTTAAACCATATTTGTTGGCAGCTCTGAACAGGAAACACTTGTCCAAAGTTAATAATTTGCTGTTTTATAATGGTGCATAATTTCCCCCCCCCCCAAAAAAAAATTAGAAATGAAACCACGGAAATGACACCGTTTCGTTAATATTGATATTAGCAACAATTCTTTCCCTTTAATATTACATTTTATGAGAGTACTATGTAATTCGCTTTGAAATTAAATTATTAAAATGAAATATCAGTTCTCTAGATCATATCAAATTTATTGCCAATATATCTCACGACTAACCTAACGGAAAGAAATATCAGATATCTACGCGAGGTTTACGATTTCTGCACGTCGATCCTGGCGGGTAGTGGTCACCAAAGCTGCCTTCTATATCCAATTTCGCGGGTTCAATCCCGGCCAGGACCAATAGATTTTTCGAGCGTAAAAATCCTAAATACGCCTTCCTTCGGAAGGTAAGTAAAGCGTGGGTCCAGTGTCGTACATTTACGGCACGATAAAGAACCTTAAGCCTGAAAAAAGAGACCTCTGAGAAAAATTTGACGGCAGTTTCACTTCCTGATTTGAATGGGACACTGATGACCTGAGCTGTTAAAGAGCGTCCGTAAATAAAAAAAAATCTGCATCGGGTACTATTATGTTAAATTATAATTTCCACTACTATAATGTACAGCACATTGAATTAAATAAACTTTTATTACGTTTCAAGGGTAATGTACAGTGTTTTGAACATCGCACATATCAAATTTTGCATTACATAGTTACTGTAAATTGTTTAACATTGTATAGTGCGATTAATTATACAAATGTTATATAGGACTTGATAATGATACATTTGCCTCATTTTAATATTAATAGGAAAATCATTGTAATATCAATTACCTCATCAAACCTTTTTTAAACCGTCACATGAACAATAATTGTGAACGTTAAGTCTTAGTGCATAATCATTATCCAAAAACCTGTGTTTCAACCCGCACCCAGTCGCGTTAAAACTTAGCAGTTAAAGCCTCTTTAAACAAATGCCTCATGCATACAAGGTATATGAAATTCCTTTTCCAAAGCAAAGTTATTATAAGGAAAAGATTTTACAAAAAATAGTTGTTTTCATACCCATCGTTTGAGATTTGTATTTTAGTACATGAAATGAAGCGAAATACATTTTGTTACACTTTCTTGCACCTTTACGTGAGGTTAGCATATTTATCTCCTTTTAATCTCCTCTTTGAAGCTTCAGCATTTTTTTAAACTTTTTCCTTCATATTTAGTGGGAGAAAAAATGGAAAAAAATTTTCAATCTTCTTGAACGAAAATAAGAAATTTTCACAATTCCATCTGCGTAAAATCCTATGGTTTCGTTTTTAGAGCGGAACGAGAGCTATAAAATGTAGATTTATAAAGTTGCAGCCTTAATAAATATTACGTTCGATGAGAAGCGTCAAAGAGCAAGAACTGAACCAGCACACAGCAAGCATACGTAGAATATTGAACTCCACAACTACTTTAATATATGCCTTCACCTTAGGATCTTGGAAAAAACTGCAGGCGTCGAGTCTGTTCTCTGTAGATCTGAAGTGACATTAGTTCAGTCAGGAATTGCAGTCTACAAGGCCATTAATCCAGCATTCAAATCATTCCTCGAGAAGTACGCGCAAAGATCAGCACTTGAGAGAGAATTATATGAAGCAAATTTATGAACATGTTTTCTAGAAAATAAAAGACGTGCTAGGCAAACCTGAAATGGGATGCATGTTAGATGAAACTACATATGCGCTGCAAGGACATATTTGGATTAAGCTGGTTTTTGCATTATTTTGATGAAAAGTAAAACTCGTGCTTTTTGAAATGTCAACTCAAGAAAACAAATGCCAACGCAGTAATGCAGCGAGTCAGTGATTAATGCATGAAACTGTAGTGGAGGGATACAATGCGAAAAAGGTAGGCTTGTGGTGATCAAACACTCTACATGCTTTCGGTATTCCAACAACTGAAGGTCATATACCTACCTCAACTTAATCACGTGACTGCATTGCACATGTGCAAAACTTCGAAAGCTTCATATGTGATCTAGATTCAACGAACGCAACAGCCATCACGCATACCCAACAATTGGTCAACGACAAGGAGAAACAGTGAAAGAAATTAAGAGTGGAGGATGATCTTGACGCATTTACCCAAGCCAAACTTGAATTCATTTTGAGAAACAATTCAAATACCTTTGTAACTTTATAGCTCCCTTTCGTGTGTTTGCTCGTACAATTGGTTTTAGTAAATGTTGAGCAAAGCTTCTCTGTACACAAGAATCTCCTGAGCTCAAAGCACCAGGGAATCACTTTCGATTATACAGAAATGTTGTGCGTAATCTAGTGTAACAAATTGATTGAAACCCAATAAATGCCACGTTTACTTCCTAAATATTGGTTATTTGATGTTATTTGTTACAATTTTGAAAAAAAAGTGTAAATTTAATTGGAGTAGACCTGAATAAAGACATTTTATCAGCCCCTTTTTCTGGACTTTATAACAGAAAAAATCATTGTATAAACATACAATATAATAATTAATTATTCTACAGTGTAGTACGCCTTATTGTAAAACTATTTTTTTCATCACCGAATAATTATAATAATGATTTGAAATTGTTTTGTAGAGCTTTTAATTCTTACGCATTCATAATAACTAACTTTTGATAACAAAATGAAATATTATTGGGTATATGAAGATTTGTTTTTTTGTCTAGTATTGATATTAAGTTTGAATTCTTTTTCAAAAAGTGTTCTTAATTTTTAGCATAAAAATCTAAAGTAGAAAAGTTAAAAGGAATTATCAAAATATTCGTCTTTTGAAATAAGCACTTAAATGCAATTCTGTTGTTAGAATCATAAATTTTTCGATTGCCCTTTTTTTGAAGCATAAAAACTCACTTCTGCTTTCAAAGGAATGGCCTATCTCAAAATATTTATCTATATTTCATAACTAAATTGAAATAAGTTTACTTCTAAAAGGTTTATTTAAATTATTGAATTTTATTAGATTTATATCTAAACTTCTGTGTTCACTAAGCGATGATGATAATATTTCAAATCATCTGTAGAAACTCAGATGAGTGCTTGTGCACGCAAACAACAGAAATACTCTTCTTCTCTCCCCTTGACTGAGAAATGTAAATATCCTTTAACAAAATAAGCTCAGCTTAGGCTTTACAATAATGTATTCTAATAAAAGGTTTATAGAAAACATCATGACTTTGGTCCCACAATATACTTCAGTTCCCTTCACATTTATTCAGTGCCGAAAATGACAGCGAAATTTTGTAAGCCGCGTAGCCCTACTGTTTCTCTAATGCAACTTATTGAAAGGAAAGCTTGAAACATGCATACAGCGTTGAAAATCATGCAGCGATAGCTGTAAAAAATGTGAAAATTTCAGATGTAACGTATTTAGACACAGATGAATTGATAAATGAAATTCTCCTGATGGATAGCTGCTGAACGTGCTATGTTTTTTTTAAATTGACCTATTTAAAAGGTAAGACCTTTATTTCTAATTCTTTCAGTATAATTGTTAATTTCACTAAACTTTTCAAAAATATTAAAGAGAGAGAAGCCTTTAGAAAAAAATAATGAACGAATGCAACATAACTGAATTATTCTGAACTAAGTGTTGAGGTAAAAACTGGTTGTACATTGATGGTAGGTCTTCCAAAATACTTTCGTTTCTTTGTGCATATTAATGTAAAAAGAATTTGTGTTAATTGTCCAATATTGCACTTTTTAATGTAATTTTAGTTAATACTTTGTGTGTTCTTTTTTATTCTTGATGAACCATTGTATTCAAATATTTTTGGAACAACACAAATAAGTTTTCCTTTTGTGATATAACCCATTTTTCAGATACTATCCATACGTATAGGTCAATAATTCTCATAAAAATTCATATTAGAAGAGTTTCCTGGCCATTGCATTCATTAATCCCGGAATTGTTCATGAATTTTCATCATATTCTTGGACATAGACAGCCGATACAGTTTTGCTGAAGATCAACTCACTATTCAGGATATACTTCTGCAGATCAACCAAAACTCTTCTCTCTAGTGTCAATTTGTAAACATGTTTCACTTTCACAGTGTGTTAAAGTATTAACAAACCACCATTCATAAAATTTTCTTGTCTGAATGTATGCAGTTTTAATGGGAGGGCATTTAAAGAAAGCAAATTTTCCTTAGTTCCAAGCATAAATATTTTCCACTCTATGGCTCAATTTATTCGATTCTTCTTCATTGTCGCTCTTTAAACATTTTGTACATTTTTACAGCTTCTAAAAGTCGATCTTGCAGTATTAAAGTTCTTTTTTGATCAGTTCCTTTTCTCTTTGTGGATTTGGTTTATTTATGGAGCTCTTTAACATCTCAGGTCATCAGCGTTCCATTCAATTCAGGGCTTGAAACGGCAATAAATTTTGCCCAGAGGACTTTTATTTCAGGCTTGAAGTTCTTTTTCATGCCGTAAATCTACGACATGGGATCCACGGCTTTACTTTCCTTCCGAAGGAAGCCATACTTAGGATTTTTACGCCCGAAAAAATCCATCGATCCTGACTGGGATCGAACCCGCGATCTTGGGTTTAGGAGGCAAGTATGGTTACCACTACACTACCAGAACCGTCTTTTTATGATCAGATAAACAACACTTGTGTTTCTTTTATTTCCAAAGCGACTTGTCCTGTCTTAAGACCAATTCTCTCAATATAAATTTGTATCTATTATTTTACTCATTGTGTAAAGGTTACCTTTACTATAATAGCTTATTCATACAATAATGATTATTTGTTCATTTTAACAAGTTTACTTCTAAAATGTTTATTTAAGTTATTGTATTTTATCTCTAATCTAAATTTATCTGTACAACTCTTTGGTATCTAACCTTATATTAAGTCAGTAAGCTGTCAATTATTTCCAAAAATCATTGAAACTAAATTTAGATTTACTCTATGAAATTTTGAAGATGACATTGAAATTTTATATTTGCAGTATTTTTTTTTTTCAATAATTAGTCATTTGCAACATTGAGTTTATGTCGATATTAGTCCTAAGGATATTAAGATATTTAATTTTTTTAAATATTGAATCCGAATGAATTATTAAGGAATATTTATTTATTTATTCGTTCGTCACTGCGAGTTATTTTAAAAGAAAGTAGTGCATACTCATGTTCTAGTGTTTTAGAAAAGCTCACTATGAAAACACCCCATTTATTAGCAATATCTTTTTTGAATGCCCTAAATACTGTTGTACTTTTATTTTATAGGGATCTATGCAGTTTTGTACCATACAAAGCATGTGCGAGGTTGACCTCTGTCATCCATCTCTTTTGTAACCACCGCAACCAAAAGACACAACGATCGCAAAGAACAATAAAAGAAAAGAAAAAAAAAACGGAGCACGCAGCAAAGAGGCAATTGTGCGCCATTGCTAAAGACTTTTAAGGGGGGGGGTGAGGTTATGCTAACAATAGGAACAAAAACAAATTCCTTAATCCCACAAGATTTGAAATGGAATAGGATTCTGGATTCCCAGGTGACTTGGTGGGGGAAGTGGCGCCATGGGAGGCCAGACTAAATCCATTGTCTCTGCGACCATGCGCGCGCATCAGATACCATCTCTGCCGCCACACACGCGGTATAAAAACAAAATATGACCTGGCTGCGGACCGACAAACGGAGGGCCTCTCCCTTGGAAACCCTTTAATTTGTTAGTGTCCTGCATCTTGTACCTGAAGACTGTTTTCCGCACACGACCAAATATTTGCTTGTAAATGGGCAGCATATAGATCACGAAATTGACGTAAAAACAAACATTCACAAATGTGCATAACATTCTTAAGCAAAATATTTATATACTTTTTGAGTTGTATCTAAGAACAGGATATCAGCTATAAATATTGCTTAAATACCTAATTACTTACAACAGCAAGAGAATATAATTATGTGTGTATAATTAATATAAAATACTCTCAAAGTTAAATTTTTCAGCTGTTTAAAATTAATTTTAATAATAACGCATTTTTATTAACAGCAATAACTAATCTTTACACTGGTCTACATTTTTTAAATTTTTTTCCTGTTTCTTTCTTTAATTAATTTTTTGTTTTTGTTTTTCTTTTACCTGGATATTTAATATGAGAGCCCTAAATTTAAATATGTTTTCCGTTTTACACTATCGGGCTAGGTTTTAAATAAAATTACGTCAAATGTAATATTGCACTTATATTTTTATGAAATATTATTAAATGTTATTATTACATTATTACTACATGCAGCGAAGACAAATCTGTTTTTATAGATTTCGTTTTAACCTTAACTTAATTAATAAGTTTAAAAAGAGAGCTACGTGTAAATAATTATGAATTTCCAACTTTTTTCATTATTTGGGAGAAGAAAACTTATTTTATTTTCGAAGCTGTGATATGCCTTTCAATACTGTCTCTTTTCAAACACTAACAGTAATCAGCCATCATTTATACATCCCAATGGCCTTATAAATGTTGCCACATTTCCTACACAATTTCTTTATAGTTCTCAGATTTCTTGTTGTCAAGAAAGTTTTCCCTCACTTTTTTTTTTTTTTTTTTTTTTTTTTTCCATGCCAACCATGCTGACTTCTCTAACTCGGACATCGACTGAGGAAAGGTTTCATCCTGCATAAGTTCACGAATCTGGGATCCATCGAAAATACCTGCTGCTATCTTAGCTTCAGTTTTCTGTAGGGACTTTGTAACAAAAAACCTGAAACAATCACTGTCTTTACTAGCAGTAACAAATTGCTTCACCAGGCCTAACTTAATATAGCAGGGTGGAAGGACATTAGACGGAGAAACCAATGGTTCATACTACACATTTTCTCTCCAAGAATTAAATTGCTCAGTTATGGTCAATTTTTTCTGGACCAATGCTCTGATTTAACCCTACTGCCAAATTCACAAAATTAATCATGTATTATCTTATTCAAATCTCTCAGAATATTTATTTTCTGTATCTGATCAACGAACAACTAATAAAAATTTTTATTTTCTATAATATCCAGTGAAAATCTGTAGCCTGATTAAACAAAACTAACGCTGGTTTGAGAGATTCCGTGTGGTAGGAATTAAAAAATATGAACCTTTTTCATTCAGCAAAAATTGTGTAGACTAGTAATTATTGAAATTAATAACTTAAATATATCTGATTGTTCACTATTTTTGCAACATAGATTTTTATAAAACTACTGGTTTATATTTCGTAATAAGAGCTCATTACTTTTAGCTTTTAATTGTAATAATTTTATATAATATTCTACAGTGACAACTAAATGTTTGTGCTTATTTTAAAGTCAAATATCCTAGAAGACCCAAATCAATTTATATGTAATGAATTAAATCAAGAATGCTTTGCTATTAGATGTTAAATTATTATAATTATTATTAACTAGATATTTTGCTTTAGTGCATTCTATTTTATGTTACAATATGCTGGTCGGTCCTAGTGATCAAGTGGTAGCCATCCCTGCATTTTGGATGCCAGTTATGAATTTTTTAGAGCGTAAAACTCCTAAGTATAGTTTCTTTCGGAAGGAAAGCAAAGTAAGGGTGAAGAGCCCACCGAGCAAAATTTGTCGGCCTTTTCACGCCTTGAATTAAAAGGGACGCCAACTATCAAAGATCAGCGGCATAAAGTAAATAAATTTTAAAAAATACAATATACCAAATTTGGGCATTGCTTTATGTTCAGAGAGTTTTTATAATGCCGAAGAGAGCTTTAGGATAATTATAGATTTAAAGCTAGAGGCATCCTGAGAAAGTGTTTTAGAGAATATAGAATATTTACTTTAACTGCTTTATTGACGTATAACGTAGCTATTTTATAAGAAAAATGCAGAATTGATTATCTTAAATATAGAAGTGCACAATTATTTCCAAGCCGAGGAAATAATATACATGTCTGCAATTATCATAATTTTAAATGTTCTATTATTATTATTATTATTATTATTATTATTAGGTTTATTTAAAGAGTTCTTTGGCAACTTTGTTCATTAGAGTCCCATTCAAATTAAGGCGTGAAACGCCGATCAATAATTCTCAGATATCTCTACTTTCAGAGGTCCACGATACGGGACCAACGGCTTTACTTCCTTTACGAAGGAAGCCTTACATGCCCTAAAAAATCATTCGACCTTGAACCTGTGACCTTGGGTATAAGAGACAATTAAACTACCTGGACGGACTTAAATGTTCAAAAGTCACCTTAACGCCTTACAAACTTTCTACTAAAATCTTAAATGTAACAAAGTTCCATGTTTTCAAAATATTGTTAAAACAGTATTTAGCAGAGTTTTCTGTTTAGAATTTAATTTATTTTTATATTTTTAGTTTTAATTTTTACGAGTCCGTCTCTAGTATGTATCGGAAAATCTATTGGTCTATAGCGAACTTGTCTGAAAATAATACAAATAAGTTAAAATACACATAATGAAATGGTTGTAAATAAAAATGAATGTCAACTTGAAGTCGAATGTTATTCATGCATGTGACATATACAGCCTGGGAAGCACAAATAATCAAACACCAAGAACTTGCATCATAACATCAAATTAGCATATTTTACGCAGCTAAGATTCTAAGAACTTTTAGTCATATACCTTATTTTAATTATACAATCAATAAACCTTTCCGAAATAGAATTCCGCCTTGCCAACACTTGTGATAAACAAAACTGCATTTTCGCCACTTTCTAAAACAAATATAATTAATTTAGTAATACCAATAAACTGGGTGTGATAAAAAACGGCCCGGTGTAAACAATGCAAGATTTTCGCCGTTGTATGTGATAAGTTTTTCTGTCTTATGCAACGAAACAATCCCATCGTTAGCATTTATTTGTCAGTAACCAACAAGGCTCTTTGCGGCATATATAGCTGGGACCGCCATCTAAAATTTTATACTTAACGGATAAAAGTATTTTGAAAGCGTGTCGGTAAATAAAAAATAATAAAATATAACCTGTTAACGTTTAGTTTGAATGAATCTTATAAGTTTAATTTGTTTTTCATTCATTTTATGTGTTAAACACAAGACAAAAATAGTTCAATCAGGTTGAAACCGCCACGGGTGGCCGAGATCGTTAAGGCGCGGGCTCGTGAGCGGGAAATCTGGGGTTCGATTCCCGCCAGGACCGTCCTGACAGGTTTTTTCCAGGTTTTCCTCAGTTCTGATAAATGGCAAATGCCTGGGAAGTACCCTAAACTTAGCCCTGGAATGTTTCCGTTCTTAAAAAACACGATATCATTTCATTTCATGTATCATCAGGGTCCACCGTATGTAGTGCCTCTGTAGTAAAAGCGGGCACTAACCACCATTCAAAAAATAAACAAAGGTTGAACGTTTTACTTTTCTCAGAGCGATTTGCTCTTACAACGTAAAGGGTTGTTTTGTTATCTCCATTAATCTACTTAATGTGGCCAATTATCACCCCTATCTTAATAATAGTTTTGCTATCGCTATAACTTAGCTATGCTTTACAGTTATTTTCCGCTAGTTGTTTCTCCCCCAATATACGAGAAGAGGGCTATTCAGTCAAGAAAAGTCATAATTTTTACAGGCATAATTTCTCTCGCTAAACTTTAATTTAACAATAGTTTGTTAGCTTAATGCGTGATATGCACGTGGTACCAGTTTCAATGTTGTCACTTCCGGTACCTGCCTGTGACAGGTGTGCAAAATTGAGATATGTTCAATTCCGCTTACAGCTACTTGAGGTGCGACGTTACGACTAATACGCTGCTCAGAAATTCTGATTCTGAAGCCTGTGGAACGTTACAGAAGATCTGTAGAGAGTTTGTTTCTCCCTATAGCACAGATCGAAGATAATTTAAATTTTTAAAGAGGGAAAGCAATTAATTTCAAAGAACCCGATGCTCCAGTTTGTGCTCTAACAGAAGAAAACATTAACACCGCTGCTGTCATTGTGAGAGAGGAATAACGTTGACAACACTTTTAGACATTCTAAATTTACATCCATCTACAATTAAAAGTAACACATTAGACGTGTCAATTGTTTCTACAGGGAAATACGAGATATCGTCATCTCATTTTTCAATATTCAAGGAATAGTTTATCAGCATATGCAAACACAACCATCACTGGAAAATTCTACAGAGACGTTCTGTAGACTCTGCAAGGCGAAATCACACACAAAAGTCCGTGTAACAAGCTGGATGCTGTTCCACGATAATGCACGACCGCACATCGCAAATGTTGTTGCTGAATATTTCACAACCTTAACATGAAGTGTTTCTCTCGCCCTGCATTTGAAATTTATATCAAAATTATTGCCTAATTTGAATTTATTTCATAAATTATCAAATTTACTTCTAAAAGTTTTATTTAAGTTATTGTAGCTTATTGAATGTCTCTCTATAATTCTTTATGTATGTAAAAGCGTTGTTTTTTTATTAAATTTACTTTCAAAACTAGACAATTACAATTATAGTAAGAATGGAATCAAATTAAAAAAGAAAGGAAAAAAAGAAATACTGGTATACGTTTTAAAAAGTTAAGTATATCAGGATACAGGGATAAAGAGTGCAACCTAAACTTGTCAATATTTATAAAGGCTAATTAAGTATCATTAAACGATACAACACCTGAGAGTAATTATAGTAATATTTCTGAAAAAACGCTGAAACATATCTAATTTACACATTTCCTTTTTGGTGAATATTTTCTAAATGTCAATCAGAAAGTAGTCGGAGTGGAAAAGCTTAGAATTCTGGAAAAAGGCCAGAGTGATGCTTAAACACATGTTTTATAATTGTCACACAAAAGGAAAATATTAATATTATTTTGGGACAGGGAAAGTGGTTTAAATTTGTGTTGTTGTTAACGAGATAACATTTAAAAAACATAAATTTATTTTATCAAGAGACTTGGTAACATGCATAATATGAAAAATACTCTGTAAATGATACTTTAAAAGTAAAATTATTAAGCATAAAAATTATACGGACTCAAGACGTAGACAGAACTGAAGCAACAAAACAGTAAAGTAGCGTGGTACTGTCAAAAGTAAAAAGACAGCAAACGATTCTGCTGATATTATTCGTAAATCACACATCTAAACTATTGGCTATGCTATTTGACAGGTATCTTTGCAGGGACTGCCGAATAATTTTATGTTTCTTCTTAAGATTACTATTATAAACTTCAGAATGAAATGAAAGCTTCACTCCAAGTCCAGAGAGATCTGTAAATGTGTACGCTATGTAGAAATGCAATTCTTAAAAAACGTATAAACATTCAATATATTTATTTCGATTTCTTAATAACAAACAAGTTTTACTATATTTAGAAACGGCTTACTACGTGTATTTTTGTTTGAAAAATGGCAATGGTATATTATTTAACGCTAAGAGTTCAAAGCACAAGTTTTACAGACATTTGGTGTTCATTGGTCAACAACATTTTATTTCTGGGCATTAAACTGCATTTATAAAGCAATATATGATAAGTTTCGTATGTGTGTTAATAAACACGGAAAAAATCTAACAGGCTAATTAGGTGCATTGTTCCATAGCTATTTTAATTAAGATCTCCAACATAATTCACGCAATTAAAATATTTTCTGTATCGTGTACAATTAATGAAAATGAGTACATGTTTAGACATTAAAAATTGCTTGAATCCTGGCCTACACCAATTCCAATTTTAAATCTCTAGTTATTTATAGGTTTAACCACTAGAGATCTTAGCTTTGCAAGGTTTCTTTTAGAAAATTCCAAAGGGATGTTAGCTATTGAGGTTGTACCCATGAAAAGAT
Organism: Metallyticus violacea; assembly: GCA_030762175.1. Lineage (NCBI taxonomy): Eukaryota > Metazoa > Arthropoda > Insecta > Mantodea > Metallyticidae > Metallyticus > Metallyticus violacea. The sequence continues at coordinate 41,191,266 of CM060839.1, forward strand.
TTTTGAAATATTTCTTCAAATCTCCATCGAACCTACCCTTTAGTTACCGAAATGACACTGAAAAAACGCTCTAGCGGTCGCAATATTTATTTTTCTAAACGAAACTCAGTATATAACCATCAACTAGCAAACGATTCATCGAGTTCGTAAACCAGAAAAATTGGACAATTGGGGATGGGGTTAACCTAAAGCGAAAATAATTTAAAATATTTAAAACAACTCTAGTGATCTCAATTTTTGCTTTTTTTCTCAAAGAAGCTCGGTATAATTCTTTAAAATTATTTGGTAAAAGCAGTTTCTGAAAGTCAGCGTTTCGACATAATGATGCCATAACCTTTCCTGCATATGAAACCGACTTTATCTTCTTTGGGGCTGGACAATCGGCTTCTGTCCGCTTTTTGACCGATGCTTTGATTCTGGATTTTGAAAGTGAGGAACAAAATCATTTCTGTTGCTGTTTAAAGGTACAAACGTTGCGATGTTATCATTTGATCTGTTGTTATCAAGGGGGGCACCCGCCTTGGGCAAAGCATTTTCATATTTAATTCTTCATGTAAAATATATTAGTCATTAAGTTGAAATGCCTGTAGTCTTAGTAACTGCATGCTCTTTAACTTCTGATCATCCAATACCAGTATCATGTATTTGTTCAATGAATTCTGATTTTGATAGAGTCATGTTTAATTTCAGGAGCCATTTTTTAATCGTTTAAGAAGGAGAAAGGTCCGTAAACACTTTTATAAATTTGGTGTGAATTTACTTTAGCTGAAACTACATTGTATAACGAACTTTTAATCACGGAACTACAATCAACTTCAGCCATTTTATGGAATACCCACAAAACGTGCCTATAGTCGAGGAACTTTTCAAAATATAAACACAAGCCTAACGAGAGAGAAAAAGTAGAAAATAAACCGCAAGTGTATAGGATATCACAAAAGTAATGGAGGTGAAAAAAAGAAGAAATCAATTGGAGAAAAGATAGGTAATCATAAAAGGAAATAACACTTTAGGGGGAAAAATAAAAAAATACAAAACTGAGAAAAAGTCTAAGAACGAAAATATTAAATGCACGGGAAAAAGCAGTTAAGGAAATAAAATAGTGGAAAAAGGAAACAATATAAACAGAAAGCAGCAACAAAAAGACCGACGAAAAGAGAGCGAAGAAGTAAAATAAAGAAATACGCTGCTTTCCAGTTTGCAGCAGAGAGTTCGAGCATTAAAATTTTAAAATGACCAAGATGGCCCCTGTACTTTGTTCTTTTTGTTGTGAGCAACGCCAAGCTCGAGTTGTCGCCCGTTGCCTTGGTAACCAGAAAGAGACGTACACAAACAGAAGAGAGAATGAATATGTGTTTCAGACGCTGGAGAAGAAGCGAAGTGATTCTCTTTCTATCTGCCGTCATGAACTTGACTGACTGCTTGCGCACTGCCCCCTCCCCTCCACCTCCTTCTACCTTTCTTGGGTTATGGCTTTTTCCTCTATCTTTTAACGACGTCAAACCAGAGGTGCTGCATTATGAATTAAGCGGTTTCCGATCCCATTAGCAGAGTGCACATATTCCCACGGCAACAATTTTAATGCATTAATTTATGTGTTTATTAAATTGATTATAACACATTTTCTCTTAAGGCAGTTATTTATATTTATTTATTTACTCTGGCAAAAGTTAAGGTCATGGGGCCTTCTCTTCCACTCTACCAGGCGATTAAAACCAGCAAAAATACAGAGAGCAATATAAAAGTTATATAAAACGCAGTAAAATAGTCAAATACCGCATGTAAATATTAAATGTTTTAATATAGTTAGAAAATTGATATAGATTGTGATAGGATTGTTCTTCAGTAATTTTTCTCGAGTACAAGGAGGGAGGAAGGAGGGAGAAGAGGAGATTAAGAAGAAGCGAAAGATTAACTGTTGTGATTTCTAGATTTAAGATGACATGTTAATCTACGTTTAAATTGCTTTATTGCACGACAATCTCTGACTTCAGGAGGAAGGGAGTTCCAGATTCTGGGAACTGACACGCTGAATGAGGTTGAGTAGAAATGTGTTTGATGATGAGGGATAGACAGTAAAGTCATATTCCGGATTCGAGCTGGGGACAGGTATATGAAGCGAGAGGGGATATGTTGGGGGGTGGGGAGGTACGGAGGATTTTGAACAGGAGCGTAAGGGAATGGAAGTCCTGCGTTCTTTTAGATATAGCCATGACAGTTGATTGCGTAGACCCTTACATGACCAAAATTTTCAGAGTGTTGAAGACGAAACGAATACAGGCATTATAAACGTTTTGTAGTCTGTCGATCTGGCCAGTATTCAGATTACAGTAAAAGATATCACATAATTAAAATGAGACATTAAAAGCACTTGAAGAGACTTTTTGAGACCGAGAGGTACGAATATATTTTTTGCTAGAGGGTTCTAATGTGTGAATCAAAGAAAATATTTTATTGCACATATGGGTTACATGGTTGTGCCATTATAGATCGAAAGATATGCATTAAAATATTATAAAAGCGAGTAAGCAAAGATGTCTAAGTTTGCAGCAATATGTTACAACGTAACTGTAATGCATAGCAAAGAATACCTAATTTACAAATGAAGGGTACAGGGGAAAAAATCAAATTTTGGTGAAACTTGAGATTTTGGTGCCAATGAATTGTAGATATGTAGTATTATATTCCAATATATTCATAAATGATAAAACCACATGTACATCAGTATAGAAGAATTAGTGTCCGAGGAAAAAACAATCAAAGTCCTCTGTAAAATATCTACAATGAGACCATAGCAAGAAAGGGAGCCGATGAAATTGCATCAATGTTGTTTAACTTTTGTTTCCATCACCTGGACCCATCAGTTCAAAATTTACAAAATTTTTGTGATTCGTGCCCCGGTCAAAATAAAAATTATATCATTATTTGCCCAATTCAAGCTATGGTCAATAGGTACAACCTATTTGAATCGGTAAAAGTGACTTTTCCCATCAAAAGCTACAGTTTTATGGAACGTGACAAAGATATGGGGTTAATAAATCCAAAAGCTCATGCTGAAACACATAGCGTTGGAATTAGCACATCAGAAGATGGCGTGAAACGACATCCCTTCTTTATGATTGAGTGTTTCCAGGGTATTTTTAATTTGTAATCTTTATTTCTTAATAAACAATACAGAAAGACATGTACAATGAAGATAAGAGAAATTGTAACTGACAAAACCTCTTCTAGAACTATAGCCAGTCGAACAACCTACAATGACTCCCGGGAGTTCCATGTTATTGTTGACAAAATGTGCCGTACACAGACTGATGACAACCTGCCCCTTTCTGTTCAAGTTTAATTCCTTTTTCCAAGGCAACATATGATGACCTACAATGCCTGAAGAGATTTCGTTCCGAAAATGCTCAGCTCTATTCTTCAAGGTTATCTGTAATAGACAATGAATAATTTTGACTGAATGATTATTTTCAATAGTGTTTCATTAATGTTTATAATTTCCTCAGCAAATATCTATTTATAATTTGGCACATTCCAATAATTAGTGAACTTCAATTATTTTTATTGACAGTATGTGTACTTTGACTTTTTATTGTTAAAAACAAATAACACATGACCCTAATTTCAAAAGAAAGGATTATTAGAAAACGATCTTAAGAATTGTTCTAGAAAAAATCGATATATTTAATGCGCTTATTTTATAGCTTTTTTAAACTTCAAATTGCATTCCTGTAAAGAAGTAATTTGTGGAATTTAATTGTTTCTTCCTTGTATCCTTCAAATGCACAGACGAAAGCAAAATTGAGAAAATATACTTATTAAATTCAATAAAACTGAATACTAAACAATAACAAATTAGACGAACCTTTTTTTTTGTTAGTGTATTAAAACCTTCATATTCTTTTTTATATTGACATCAAGGAGGAGACCTTTTGAGGTGAACGTCCAGTATTCACAAACATATAGTAGGTAGAAGCTATTTTTGGACTACCTTCACAGCTATGCGCAGCGCGCTTTGTTCAGCCGCCTGTCATAACAAACATTTTCAGCGCCGACCACTGCACATGGTCACAATTTGGAGAGTAAGCCTGTTTTCCGCCATTGTGTTATTATGACACAGTTTGTGGTTAAAACATCAGCGCGAAGGGTTGTTTGCGTCTGTGATCTCCGCATCGCAGTTTCCACTGCAGTGGCCTAGTGCGAAGCACAGTTATGTTCATTTTATTCCACTCCTGTCAGGATTTCTCGAGGCCGTTCATATTTCGCGGTCTTCTGCTTCCAAGGGCCCTATTCAATCACCAAAATGCACAGAAATGCATTAGTAAGGCATAGGGTGATTGGAAGGGTGCCGCTATAAGGGATGGAATGTATTCCCATTTCTCTCTCTTCATATCTTCCCAAAAGTTGCGAGTTTAAGCAGAGATGTGGCTTAAAGCCTTGTCCTGGTGCAGTCATGTCGTTATTTTAGGTACAAATCCCGGTTGATTATCGTGTTCAATTGAGATCCCAATTTCAATAAAATAGTTCTCTGTTTTTCTGGATTCGGGCCAGAGACAAGGGCCTTCACTTACCGACTTATCTGAGAGGTACGGCTGGTGGCTGGTCGTGAATTTGCCTGTTTCTTGCCCTCTGGAAAATTTCTGTTCTATCCTTCCACTTTTTATTAAACACATTTCTTGCAGTTTCTTACATTGCTTAATAATATCGGACTTACACTCTTGTGCTTAAGAAAGAGGAGTAATGTGCCCTTCCTAGAATAAACATATTTTCAGCATCATTTACGTGATAGTTAAGGGAGCACAATGCAGTTAACTACGCAACAATCCCAATGCTTAGTTAGATTTGCTCCGCGGCGCTACTGTAATCTTCTAAACTTGAGATCGTAAGAAGCCTTCAATGTAACTGATAACGCGTTGTATATGGGTTCCAATTGTATTTATCATTTGACTTTTAACTTTTTTATCTTACAGGTGACCGCCACGGGTGGCCGAGGTCGTTAAGGCATGGACTCGTGAGCGGGAGGTCTGCGGTTCGAATCCCGCCAGGACCGTCCTCCCTGACTGGGTTTTTTTCCAGGTATTCCTCAGTCTTCATAACTGGCAAATGCCGGGGAGGTACCTAAACTTAGGCCTGGAACGCTTCCTTCCTTAAAAAAAAAAAAATCCTTTCCCAATATATCATTTCATCTCATGTATCATCAGTGTCCACCGCCTGTGGTGCCTCTGTAGTAAAAACGGGCGTTAAACACTACTCAAAAAAAAAAAAAAAAATCTTACAGGTAGTGATCCTTATAATTCTATCGCATTAGAATTAGTTGATAAAATTTTCACATGTTTATGTAGGAACAACCTAAATGTCATTTTTTAATTTATATTTTATTATTCATCGCTAGACAGCGCAACTTTGGGCAAATACCTATTTTTTCATTTATACATATGATGAAGAAAACCAAAATATGTTTTGCAGCATTTGAATTTTGAAGTTTTATGAAGAATATAAATTCTAACTTTGACGATAGTGCCAATTCCAACATTACCAAATTATACAGAGAGTGTCAAAAATGTATACATGCTTCAAGCAAAGAAAAAACTGTGTTAACATAACAAAACTGAATTCACACAAACAGAAAATGATGAGCACTAATCATCTTAGACTTTTACAGTTACAACAGTTCCTCAAAATGCTCACCATTGGCGTCGATACACTTCTGAGTACGTTGAACTACTGATTGAGCAACGTTTGCGAAAGTGCCTTCAGCGATTGCAGTACATGCCGTTTCAATTTCTTCCCGAAGTGTTGCCAGTGTAGCTGGTTTTCTGCGGTATACGATACCATGAATCTCAAATTTGTCTCGAATGCGTGCAAATGTTACTCTTATTGGCGGTTCTGTTCTGTACACACGTCTCCAATGCCTTTGAACTTCAACAACATTCTCGGTTTTCCAATACCACTTAAAAATTGCTTCCCCTGTTCAAACGATACTCTTGTCTCCATTTTGTTGTAGCAACGCTAGCGTAACGTAATGTGAGTCACATCTGTTTACAGAACATCATATGGAAATTTTGACTTTATTTGTTCATTGTTGATTCATGATAATCGTGGCTTCATTTGTTCATTGTTGATTCATGATAATCGTGGCTTCATTTGTTCATTGTTGATTTACCTGTCACGTAGCAACGCTATCACAATGTATGTCACACCTGTTTACAGAACATCATACTACACATTACTTTTGTTTTTCGGTTCAACTTTGAAATATATTAAATAGATATCTACTGTGAAAGTGTGTGTACATTTTTGGCACCCTCGGTATATGTATATATATACATATATATTATATATTAATGTTGGGTACTGAATTTTGTGTGACTGAAAATGGGAACTTGAAAACCAAAGGTTTTCATATTGTATATAATATGCTTCAGTGGCTTCTATAGATGTGGAATGATCTATTTCAACCTTCAAACTTATACTTATGGACGAAAGATACAGGTTTAAGGTGGAATATTTGAAAAAGGCACTTGTAATTTATTGTGAGGCAAACCTCGGGAAATTAGTAACTAATGTTAAAGAACGTCGTTATTTATTATTATTATTTCCTAGCTATCTCACCAGATAATGTCATTTAAATAGTTTTAATTTCTTTAATCAAATAATAAAAATTTAGTAATTTATAACACTGTAAATTCGTTGTAATATAATTATAATAATGTACATTATAAAATTCATTACAAGTAAAAAAACTTTACTAGAAAACGCTTATGTTATTAAAATATGGCTTAAATGTGCGAAACTTGACTATATAAATGCTTAAATAAATGACAGTGTACAGTTCCAATTTTAATATTAAAATGTATTTTATAGCTTCTGAGAAGTTCCGCATACAATCCCCGACGCTGTTCTACTTGAGAAAGAAAAAAGAATTTCGTTTTCCTTAGTCGTGAAGGCAAATACTGAGAACATTTTTTTTTCTACAAAACCCTAAAGAATTTCTACCGATAAAAAACCATAAAGGCAAAATAGTTGGTACCTATGGTAACTGCACAACTATCGCCATCTGTCCGACAGCTTTAGCACTGAATACTGCTACGTTATACTAGTACCTAAAAGATGTCACGTTTAATATTATTATTTTTATAAAAAATATTAGGTAATCCTAGAGCCCAAATCAACAACAATTACTGGCATTTAATTCACTTCAATCTTTTGGAATATTACCCGTCTTTATTTATAAATATTTCCGCTCTCGCAACAAACTCACTTTTGCTTCCTAATACAGTCTTATCCTATCGAAATTGCTAGATGTGTCATCCACGACTACATAGACACTGTATCGACAAACACTTTATTATTATTATTATTATTATTATTATTATTATTATTATTATTCTCGCGACGTCTGTAGATTGTGTGACTGAATTCTAGGCGTAAGTCTGTAGGGATGAATGAAATGAGCTAATAATGGCGCAAATGAGTTCGCAGTGCTTGGCGACTTAAAGCTAACTGTCCTTCGGAAGGTAAGGAACAACTCCGAAAAAAGCTTTACCCAGACCATTGCTCTGATCGGGATTGGAACTCAGGACCTCCGGATTAGCAGTCGCAAACGCCACACTAGATCGTGGAAGCGGTCTCGTCTTATTTGTTTTGCTTGGAAGCAGTAGATCATAATAATATGCAGTTCTGAAAAGTTATGAATAAATTTAGGTGTATTTAAAATAATTCTTACACACAAACAGCTTCTCCTATGAATAAATGCGTATTACATCAAGATGGCCAGAGAAAATAACAAAAGTAAGCACGCCACTAGTTGCGGAACGCTTAGTAGCCGAAGCGTAAAACATCACGTAAGCGGACAAGATTTACACCTAAAGCCGTATGCAGATTTGTAAAATAACGCAAGCGGCTCACTAGCCAGAAAAAATGTAGGTTAGAAACTTGCTTTTCATGCGCTATTTTTAAATTGCAAACCAGAGTGTTTACATTAATTTACGCTATGTTATTACCGCCATGGTGGCCGAGGTCCTTAAGGCGTGGATTCGTGAGCGGGAGGTCTGGGGTTCAAATTCCGCCAGGACGTCCTCCATGACTTATGTTTTTTACAGATTTTCCTCAGTCCTCATAGCTGGCAAATGCCGGGGAGGTACCCTAAACTTAGACCTGGAACGTTTCCTTCCTTTAAAAAAAAAAAAAAAAAAAAAAAATCTTTCCCAGTTTATCATTTCATCTTATGTATCATCAGTGTCCACCGCATGTGGTGCCTCAGTAGTAAAAACGGGTGTTAAACACTATTAAAATAAAAGGGATATGTTAAAAATTAAAAACTGGTCCATTATTCAATTAATTAGCCTACATATTCTATCATAGCTTAAATAAGCTATTACACTCTTAGGGGTTTTCGATTTCTAGATAAATCTAACAGCTCATTTTAATATACAGAGTGCGATTTATACGTATCTTTGTTGTTTTGGTTTATTTACGGACGCTCTTTAACATCTATTCAGGGCGTGAAACAGTCGATAATTTTTGCTCAGAGGCCTCTTTCAGACTTGGGGTTATTTTACATGCCGTAAATCTACGACATGTGATCCATGGCTTTACTTCCCTTCCGAAGGAAGCCACAATTAGGATTTTTACGCCCGAAAATACCCATCGACCCTGACCGGGATTGAACCCGCGATTTTGTGTTTAGGAGGCAAGTACGTTTACCACTACACCACCAGGACCGACTTTTTCGTACCTGAAAGCTATGCTGATGAGGTTATGTAAAGTTTAGTTAGTAATGGCTGGTAAAATCTTAAACTGTTGCATTTTAACGTTACTTAACAATTTGTTTTTACCTTGAACATTCATATAAACATGCACGTGAAAGAAATAAAAGAAAATTAATCTTTTTCTACCGTTTTAAGAAAATTAAATGTTTCGTTATCTCGTAGGAAGAAAATGAAAAGAGATACAGAGAATATATTAAGTAAAAAATTAAATATTTAAGTACTAGTTTCTCCAGAACTATTTCCCACAAAGTTGTAAGACCTCAAGAGTGAAAACTATGTCATCTTTTCTTTTCATCACTTGTGTCTGATTTCTAGACGTAACCTTGATGGAAAGAACAAGTTGAAAGAAGTTTCATTCTTTCGTTTTTCTCTTTTGAAGTCTTCCAGGCATACACCTTGTCGTTACACACAAGAGAGATGAAGATGGGGAGAAAAATCATGATGAAAATACAAGTTCCTTCCAAAAAAAAAAAAAAAAAAAAAAAAAAGAAAAAAAAAAAAAAAGAAAAAGAAAGAAATGTTCTTGTGTGTCTCCGAAGCAGTGTTTTCGTCTTGTTATACAACCTCACAAGCACGTAGAATGTCCAATTTTTGAAAGCCACATTCCGATCACTTGTTCTGCAAGGTGGTGATACCCGCTCTGGGAATCTAGTTCATAAACTGTTCTACCGCACTCATTCGTTGCAACGAGCATGTATCTTTTCTTGTTGCTGCGGCTCTGCGGTACTAAAGTTATACGCATTATAATATATTACACTTTACAGGACCGCCGCAAGAGCTGGTGACCGCCCTACAAGACGTTCCAGAAAGCGATGCTTTAGTCAATTGTTTGAGGTGTTTCTTTACACACAAGGAGACATAAAGATACACTTAGCAATAGTACCTTGGTTTAAAAGAGAGTAAAATAATTAAAAAAAAAACATGTAAATGTTTCTGTTGGTTTAAAGATTAACAGTTGGTCTATGCAATTAACTTCTAACATTCATTAATTTAAAATAGACTTAATTTTTGTACGTATCAGTTTTATTTACTTCTTTTTTTTTTCTTTTTTTTCCTGTTCTTTTTTTGTGAAAAACTCTGGATAAAAATTATGAAAAAAGTTTGACTACCTGCATATACATGCATATACATGCATTACATGTATATCTTAAGTCAACAAGAATAGCCTTTTAAATCAATTAAATGTAAAAATATTTTTTATTTGTCGCGTATTTTACACTAGTCAGAGAATTCGAAATTTTTATTAAGTTAACTTAAATTAAATTAAACTGGCTAGCAAATCCCAAAAACCAATCAACGATTTTTAGCAAATTTGCACTAATGATGTAATCCAAATTCATGTGCTGTTGTTTTTAATGCTGTTTAACGCCCGTTGTAACTACTGAGGCATCATAGGCGGTGGACACTGGTGATACATGAAATAATAAACTGGGAAAAAATATTTTTAAGGAAGAATGCGTTCAATGGCTAAGTTCATTGTACCTCCCCGGCATTTGCCATTTATGAGAACTGAGGAAAACAGGAAAAAAAAAAAAAAAATCTAGTCACGGGTGACGATCTTGGTGGGAATTGAACCCCAGACCTCCCGCTCACGAGTATGCTTCTTAACGATCTCGGCTACCCGTGGCGGTATATGAAAAGGAAAATTTCCAGCATTGTTTACTATTCCATATTTATGAACACAAATCTTAAAATACAATAAAGATAAAATAAAAAAGATAAAATTAGTTGGAAAAGTGTCCAATTTTATTTTATATGTAATTGTAACATTATATCACCATTAACACGATTTAATCCTGTAAACAATCTTAAAATGTATACTATACCATCAATGATACTGTAATTTTACAATATCTAAAGCTTTTAATTCAATAGTTTTACAATCGACACCTTACGTTGTGAAAGTTTTGCTGCCATTTTATTGCTATACAAGGGGTTGGATTTTCTCACCCAACAAGATATTTTATCTCAAACTGATTTAAAAAATTTATGGAAGTAGCACTTTCTTCGTCACTAAAAGAACCCAGGTCTTCGGGGGAATAATGAAGGTGTGAATGTAATACATAAATTTTAAGACTTATTTTGCATGTAAGTACCTCGCACATCTGGCTCTTTGCCCAAAATTCTTTATAATCTGAAGACTTTTATACGTTCTCTTCTATATTCTCTTTCGTGCGTCGGTCCTGGTGATCTAATGGTAACTACTTGCCTCGCAGGCCCAAAATACTGCCTGTGGTGCCTCATTAGTAAAAATGGAGTTAAACACCATGAAAAAACCCAAAATCGCAGGTTAAATCCCCGCCAGGCATTGGGTGTAAAAATCCTAAGTAAGGCTTCCTTCGGAAGGGAAGTGAACCCGTGGGTCCCATGACATATAAAAGAACCTCAAGCCTGAAAGAAGAGACCTCTGAGCAAAAATTATCGGTCGTTTCACACTGATGACCTGAGATGTTAAAGAGCGCTTGTAAATAAAACAAATCTCTTTGTAGTCGTCATAGATTCAAATGTCCAATCAAACAAATGTTTTCTGATATCGGAACAATTTGATATGCCTTCCTTCAACTTTGCTTCTGAGGGAGATGGAAATTTGTCACAAACATACTCACCATCTTTGTTTAAAGTCATGGCAATATGTGGTAGAATCACTTATGAGACTTTCGCGTACAATATTCTTGAAATCAACAGTGCTCTCGCAGTGGCCAGTCTTTCTGAATCCAGTGACAGGCTGCCCCACTCAAAATAAAACAAGGGTATTTAGTGTAGTGTATTAAGTGTAGTGTAGTGTAGTATCCAGATTGTGGACTGAGCAGTTACATAACTATTGACTTAAAGGGTCTAATCAGAACTGCAAAGCAGGCATCTTAGTAGGGACAAAGACAACATCTCCTTCTCCCAAACCTACTCTTCCTTGTTCCTTGCTTCTCTCTTATTAGTAATATGAATGATTCACATTCTTCAAGAAACTTAATGAAAACCGCCATTACTGTCCACTGGAAAATAAATGAAAATTTATTTGAATTTGTTATAAAATTACCCAAATAAAATTGTCACAAATAATCCGATAAATTCACGAACGTAGCGAGTGAATTTATCTGGAAACCTCAGACCCTAGAGGGATATTTATTAGGACAATTTCACGAAAAGAATAAGCACTTAAATATAATTCCGCTAAACTTGGCTTACAAAATATTATATTTGTACTTAAACTTTTCGGCAATTTTGTGACAGAAGAATGCCGACTGTCAGTAATGCCGATAGAGAAGAGCAAAATACGGGTTTAGGACTATTTCATGAATAGAATAAGAACAAGAATAAAAGTGATATATATATTTGAAATCCACGCACCAATATTGACGCTTGTACACAGTGTTATATTTATGAATATACTTGCATATATTGTATTTATAAACTGTGATACCGAAATGGACAAAAGCCGACTATTACAATCGCTACGTTTCATTTTATAATACCATGGAACAAAGAAAATAAATAAATAAAAAAATAAATAAATAAAATAAAACAAAACAAAAATAAATAAAAAAATAAATAAATAAAATAAAACAAAACAAAAATAAATAAAAAAATACAGTGTCTCTATTTTTCTTTGTATTCTGTGGTTTGGGATTCCTAATGATAAGATCAATTTGCACATTTGCCGCGTCAGCAAAACGCTTTGAAGAACTCTCCATTTTGCGTTATGACTGTCGATTGTCCATGCTTTTGTTGCTATCAATAGCTTTCCACCGGCTCTGGCAGCAGTGGTCAGTGATGCGTGTTCAGGAATTATATAGTGGGTCATAGAGTTGGCTATACTGACCACGAGACAAATGCACGTCGTGTGGTAAAACGGGTTTGATAATTTTTTTTCCACAATTTCACTCCGTAATATGACTGCGATTGGTCAAAATTCAAAATTTTCTTTCCTTTCATTGGTTGATTTTAAGTTAATGGCACATGAGTGAAATAGTCCAAAAACTATATATTACTTTAACAGAGATAGTCAAATTTAAAGCACTCAGTACATGCTAGAAGATTCTCACCATTATTTTGGATTTAGAAAATATTCCTAGGGTTTTATTGTCCGATGGGTTTTTAATTTTTTCAGAATTGAAAAATTGTCACTATTCGAAAAAGATATTCATTTCTGAGGCAATATTTTTCTGCTATTTTGTGTAGCGTATAGAGTAATCATCAAATGCAGAAAGAATATTACAAAGTCAAAAAAGCACAGTAAAATTATCAAACAGGAAAAAATACATTATGGTAGATATTGTAAAATTAAGATAATATAAAGAGAACATGGACAAGAAAGTGCAATTAGCTGTCCACATGCAGCCAGCAGCACAGAAATAGTTTATTATTATGACAGGCGACTGAGGTGACCTTGGCTCAGCCCGCGTTGCGCTCAACTGCAGACACAGGCCAAAAATGATTCTCGGCACATTGTAAAATGCTTCATAAAACATTGCTCGCATTATATGGGCTGCCTAAAGCAGTAGAACGAATACAACATGCTTTATCATTAACATAACCAAACGCTTAAAGTGAACACGGATCTTAAAAGCAGCCCCTGTTGTTTAAACAGCAATGGTGGTCAAGAGTTATGTGGCAGAAAAGTTGCAGGATATTCAACATGAAGTTTTCCAGCAAAAGAACGCCGTAAGACAAGATTCCCGGCACCAACTTCTAATGTTATCAGTGTTTACAAACCATTTACTCATCAGTGTCACAGCGTCTTTTAAATTGTTTGAATGCTTTTCTAACCTAATATTTAATTGGAAATTATATAATCTTTCGATATTTCAAGTCTCAGCAGTAATAAAAAATTTATTTCGTACGCAAAGAATTTCTTAGTTTAGTTTAACCTTCAAGATTAAAGTGGCGTAAATCCTTAATGGAGAAATTGAATACTCTCTCCTGATGGAACAGAAAGTTCAAAAGACCTAGTTAAAAGCTTTTTAAAGAAGAGTTATCGGTTCATGAAACACGTTTAATTTAACACAAGGTCTATGGAACAAAGGAAGAGAAAGTTTTAAACTAATAATTAAGTTATTCCTTTAAAAGTATCCAAATATTTAAAGTGGGTAATAGATTTAGTTTACGAAGGCTTTAAATGCAAGGCAAAAACCGACAATATCACAGTTCCTAATAGTGTTTTAAGACTCGAGCAAGATCAAGATGAACCAAGAAGGCTTAAGATAAAAATGCTTTAGGAATAAGATGCGAAAAAAGCCAGAAAATACAAGAAGTGGATATACTTGGTTGAAGATTTGCATTCTTTTCCATTTAGTACGTTTCTTTACAGAACAAGAGCATTCTTTTAATTCTCAAGAAGTGTAAAATCATTTTCGAGAACGTCTAATAACTTGGTACTTAAAATAGTCTTAATGCGCGTGCGTGAACATTGGTATTCCTGTACGGTTACTCAGTCAACAATAAAACGTTGCTGGGTAATCGCGCATGCCGATGTTTCTCAGTTCGTGCAGATCTATTTGGCGAAAACAGCATCACCCAGATAAGTTCATCTCTTCGCCGCCCAAATGAACGCTATGGGCAATGGACGATGATCCCTTAAGAGGTATTTGCAGACTCTTTTGAAAGTAAATGAAATTTAAGAAATATTTCCAAGATACAGTAATGAAACTAATGTAACGACTGCCACGGATGCCCGAGGTCGTTAAGGCGCGGACTCGTGGGCGGGAGGTCTGGGGTTCGAATTCCCCTAGGACCGTCTTCCCTAACAGGTTTGTTCCAGGTTTTCCTCAGTCCTCATAAATGGAAATCTCGGGGAAGGTACTCTAAACTTAGGCTTGGAACGTTTCCTTCCTTAAAAAATCATTTTTACAATTTATTATTTCATCTGATGTATCATCGATGTCCACCGCCTGTGGCGCCTCAGTAGTAAAAAACGGGCGTAAACCACCATTCAAAAAAAATGTAACAAACTTTCTTGAAGAAATAAGAAACATGTTTGAGAGACAAAAATGTAAATATCTATAATACTTCTTTAGCTTTAACGGTCGATGTTATAAGTAAAACAGTTAAAATCTTCCGGGCTGTTTCGGCTTAAATTGCTACCACAGCTTTCACTAACAACTTCGGTTGGCATCATCAGTGAACGATGAGCAACACTTGACTGTTACTAAAGGACAGATGGGTCAATACTGTGGTCTTCTAGCAGTCAGGTATTGATCATCATCCACTGATGATGCCAACCGAAGTAGTTGGTGAAAGCTGTGGTAGCATGTTAAATCATGAACCAATGCAAAACAGCCCGGCAGATTTTAACTGATTTAATTCAAATATGTGGTGACTCAAAACAGAGTAAATAAATGTGGTTCGATTCTCACCAGCACCGTCCTCAATTACCGAGGTTTTGCCAGGTTTTTTCTCAGTCCTCATAAACGACAAATGCCGGGGAGAGGCCTGGAACGTTTCCTTCCTTAAAAACAATACATTCCCAATATATCATTTCATCTCATGTATCATCAGTGTCCATTGCCTGTGCTTCAGTAGTTAAAACGGGCGTAAAAGAATATTAATTTTTTTTAAAAAAAATTTAAAATTATTTCAATTTAATGTTGAATATTTTAGCATGTATTGCAATATTTGAAAGTGGATGCAACGCTTTAAAACACATTATAAATAAAAACAACCATTTTTTAAAATAAATATCGATTGTCTATCATTAAGAAAGCTTCAAAAGATGTATTATATCTACTTTTAATCTGTGTTTCTGCAGGCATAGTTTTCCAAGCGTGCACTCTTTCTTAAATTGCCACGTGTGTGTTTTATTATAACAAAATATACTGGGAACAGGAGTTTTATATTTTACAGAAATAATTATTTGTTGATGCTTCATTTATTTAAAAAATTATTGACATTAAAATATTAAATAAATTTTTATAACTGTTTTGTCCAATTTGTGATCCCAGGAATATATTATTTGAACAAAATAGCTAAAGAGTATAAGTACTGTATAATCTACGTACAAAAAAAAAACATGCATAAACTTTTAGTAGATTGAATTTGATTTGATTTGATTTTTTTTGAAGGTAGTTTAATCCCAACATTATTAAATTTTTTGTTTTTCTATTTAGGATTAAAGGTTTTATATTTGGTCTAATAATAAATATAATTATAGATAAAACAAAAAGAAGAGCTAAAAAAATAAAACGATCAATATAGATCTTAAAAAGTAATAGACCAAGCGGTTTCAGAAATATTAAGACGACCCATTAAAATGGCATAGACAAGATATGTAGATTGCTAAAGACAGCAATATTCAAAGCATGGAGAAAGAAAAGTATAACCTATTTCTAAATATATTTAGGTCAAAATAAAGTTACTACATAAAATAATGTGATTAAGTGAACACATAATACGCGTTATAAAAGTAGTTATAAGTTAATAAACGTATATATATATATATATATATATAAATTATTTAAAATTACGCATAACAATTAAAAATTGGTAATATATAGTTGCTATGAGGTCATTTTTTCCTTCTGAGCTACGGCAAAACATATGAGAAAATTGTTAATATCTCTAATTTATACAATTTTAAAAAATACTGAATTTTAAATATAAAATGATTAAATATTTTATACAGAGTAAATATTTATACAAAAAGAAAAAAGTATAGCTACATTTACAAATTAAAGGATAGATTCTTTAAGTTTACCTGGCCAGTTTTCACAGTCGAAGCTGTTAATTAAACACACTATTCGCTAGTAAGAAAACCACGGGGAAACCGATTTAATGTTGCTGCCACATATTGCAAAATTATTGCATGATAAATAATTTTTTCAAGCTGTTAACAAAAGTTAAATTACTTTTGCAATTTCTGGATTAGAAATTGTTCTAGAAAAAATAAAACACCTCATTCAACAGAGGAACGAACACAGACATTAAATAATAATAATAATAATAATAATAATAATAATAATAATAATAATAATAATAATAATAATAATTGGAGCCCCAGCAATTAATAGATGAAGAAGAAAATATTTAAGTTTATAAATACAAACAATTTACAAAGTGACCCTCTAAAATGAAAACTGGAGATGTTACATGCTGTATCTATAGAAACACGACCTTGGCTTTTACGATCGTCTGTGAGGGTTCACCTGACTGCAACACTCGACTTTCTGTGGACATATCTCACACATTTGCGTGGGCAGAGCGCGTGCGTGTTTGTAGTTCTATTAAACTGGTGTCGGCCTGTTCACACACGTGCCGTGCACCAAATATGGCCGCCAGCAATATGTGTTATATCTGTGTGGCCCCCACGTGACACCCAGGTTGTCAGCAAGTACAGCCTGTACCATAAAACGTTCCCTTGGGTGCTCTGTGGCAGAACTTTGTGATTGCCTTTTCAAGCTAAAGTGAGATTATATAAACAGTAGTTAAACTTATTTAACACGTTTTCTTGGCTAGCCCAGGACTTCTGGTATAAATACAAACCATAAGTTAGTGTACCTATATTGTTTTAATAAACTGTCGCAGGTGAAAATTGAATCATAAAATCTGAGAATGGAGGTCGCATATAGTTAAATGTGGTTTGAACTTTGAAGAAATTCCTATGAATGCACTTTTACATAGTATACCCTGAATTAGGTACAAGAAAATTACAAGATACTTAAATTAATCTCTAAGAACCTGAACCTTGATCAGAAATTATTTAGAGGAACACTTCTGAAGCAACAGGCAAAACATGGATCTATCCTTAAATCCAGAAACAAAAGAAAAAAACACACGAATGAAAACACTTTGCTCCTTCCAGGTCGTATTAAAAAAATTAATCAGGAAATGTAATTCTATCAGTTTTTGGGCCAAGCACGGAATCATTTTGACAGACTTCTTAAAACAAAATTTGATTATTTCCTCCATTTTACAAGGGAAGAGTTTTCTGAATTTTCGGTTCAAATTTTACACTTACCTTACACTGGAGATAAAGGCAATAAAAACATACATTTGTGTAACTCTTCGTTTGACTGATATAGGTCAACACACTTTCTATGAAGATTATCAAATTAATATCACAAGAAGATCTGAGATTGCCGATTAATTCACGAACGTGGCCCTCAAGTGATATTTATTAAGACTATTTCACGAATAAGAAAAGAATTTAAATATAATTCCTGTATACTTGACTTACAGAATTGTAATTATTGAATACTTAACCTTTTCAAGCCATCTTGAAACAGACGAATGTCGATGTTCAGCAATGCCAATAGAGAAGAGCCTACGGGTTTAGGACTATTTCATGAATAGAACAAGAATAAAACTAATATGTATTTGAAATTCGAGCACAGAATGTTAATAATTATATAAAATGTTATACGTACTTATTAATAGCTACCTATTTAGAAACCGTGAGGTTAAAACAGATGAAAGTCGACTATCGCAGTTATTACCGTTTGATTTACTAATGCCAACTGAGGAAAATAAAACAGAGATAACATTTTACCATTATGAATAACTATTTATTAAATTTATGATTGCTTAGACAGTTGTTGTTACATAATTTATAAAATGTTCATACTGATTGGTTGAATTCGCAAAAACATTGTTTGAGTGAATATAAAGCTACTTAAATGTGTGCTCAGGAATTATAGTGGGGGTGTAGAATTGGTTACTTGCTAGAAGACAATGTACTTCGCGCGGTAAAGGGATTTGGTAAACCTTATCGATAATTTCACTGCAATATCGGGCTGTGAATTGGTCAACATTAAAAATTTTGTTTCATTTCGTTGGTCGATTTTATGATGACGTCACATAAGTGAAATAGTCTATAAAATTTAATATAATAAGCTTGTGAATGTCTACTTCTTTATATAATACAAAACATATATAAGAAAGACAACAGATTATATAAGAACTCTGGGTGAAAATCCCGGACTTAAATGAGGAAACAGTGTTCATAATGAACATGCACTGTTCAGTATATGGCTCT